>LPNX010967206.1:608337-666361 GCA_001517045.1 Pseudotsuga menziesii | reverse complement strand
GTTTTGAGGGCTTCTATCTAGCACATGAGTAAAAAATCAGGTTTTCATCGCCAAATTTGGCCAAAAAGTGTTACCCATCTTCATGGAATCACCCGTCTATACTTATAGTTCTCGACATTGAAATGGATCAAATTAGTATTATTTGAGTCTAAAGCTCGTGACGCAGTTAACAAGTTTTTTTGCTGTGTAGGAGAAGTTTGGAGTACCTCCAAGGTAGACATTGCACATGGTGCCTCGGCAAGATATTCAACTACATTATAAAATTGAGCAACTCTGGCATTAGGGTTAAAAACAACCTTCCTAAGAGTACTCTTGGGTGGACGCAAAACCATGTCGAGATTAGGTTTCTTGATTGTTAGGGGAACAGTAGACGAGGAATCGGGAGAACCAGTAGAGGGAGTTTTTCCTGAAGAAGAATTGCCTTCTTTCTTATCTGCAGGTTTGTCATAAATCTAACTTCGAGTTTGAAAAGTAATAGTATTTGAGGACATCATGAAAATTTCCTATGAAGAACCAGAGTTTCCTTGATTAGACATGTAGTCTATCAGTTGTTGTTGAGAGGGAAAAGGATCCGTGAGAACTGCAGGTGCGGGATTAGTTTTTTAGAATTGGGTGATTTCGTCACAACGAGGACACTCTTTTGTGAAATGGTCACCTCCGTATAGAATACATGGATATTTCTCTTTTATTTTTCCTTTATCGTTCTCGTTGGTGGTTGGTTTTTTATTCTCCTGTTGGTTTCCAGGTTTTTTGTTTTTAGCTTTACCTTTATTTTTATTGTTGCCGGGCGTTTGAATACTTTGAATGGAATTGACCTCGGTAGAAACCTTGGGAGTTGAAGGAGTGGGGGTGGAAGTTTGGGGTTGATTGGTATGTTTTTCTATTGACGGGGACTGGATTGAACTAACAATTCGATTAGTAGAGGTTTCTACTAGTGGCTTGGTAGGATCGGTGCTTGGGTGAGGAGCTTGAGGGATCAAGTCATACAATGTTCTGGAATGGGAATAGACCAAGTCCAGATATTGGGCTCGAATAATAGCTTGCTCTTCAGTAATGACACTACCCATAGCCACATCTTAGGCAATCAAAGGCAACAAAAATTTAGTAAACCAATCAGCTAACAACTGATCCGGGATAGGAGCCTTAATAAGTCTTCTCCGCCTTCTCCACTCATGGTTATGATCGGATATGTGGGTGGAGGTGTTCTATCACAAAGAAGTTAAGAGATATGTACCCATTTCATAACAGATAGGAAGTTGAAAGTGTTTGAGAAACACAGTTTCCAATGAGCCAAAATCCACAAATGAATGTTGCGGAAGTTCAATATATCATTTCATGGCAGTACCGATCAAAGTTTGATGGAAGAGTCTTAAACAAACTGAATCATCCATAAGGGAGTTCAAACAACACCACAAATGGAATGTCATGACATGGTTTTTTAGATCATCTCCTTGCTTCCCATCAAACTTTGGAATGTCTGATGGTAACTTTACCGGAATAGGGGGTCATGAGGGGTTATGTTGAATGGGATCATTAATCAACTTGAACAAATCAGGAAAGTCCAAAGTTGCTAGGAAATGTAACTGGCGATTAGGTTGCACACACTGGTAATATTGATATGGATTATAAGTACCAGTAGGACCCTAAGTAGACTGATAGACAGGTTGTTGTGATGAATAACCGTCGGAAGATCCACCTGCGGGGGGTTGATTTTCAAGATCAGGACCATTAGGACCGCCAAAGTCTCCATGAGGAGGACCATGAGGGCCTACAAGACCACCAGGATCATTGGGACCACCTGGACCACCAGGAGGAGGACCGCCTGACCCTCAGGGACCCCTAAGAGGAAGACCTCCGGAGCCTCTGGAACCACTAGGAGGAGGGCCACCAAACCCTCCAAGACCAGTAGGAGGGAAGACACCATGCCCCCTAGGATCACTAAGACCATTAGGACCATAAGGAGGAAAGCCACCAAGCCCTCTAGGACCATTAGGCCCCCCAGGGGGAGGACCTCCATAAGGTGGTCCTCCGGCACCCCCCCCAGTATGTATAGGTATCCCCCCCATAGCTGGCATGTAGGACCAATTAGGTTGCTCCCATGGTGTGAAATCATTACTGGGATATGGAATTCTAGCATAAGGCATTCCTGTAGGATTGGTTTGGTAATTAATGTTTTCTACAGGTACTTGATTTGTTGTGTAACCATAACCTAAAGAGGTTTGATTGGTTATAGGTTGTGCCCCTAAGGGATGACCTAAACTGGATGGGGGGTTAACCACATTTGTGTGGCTGGGAGGGACATAAACTGTAGATTTCTCTATACCAGAGGTTTTCCCATGACTAGCTACAATTCCAGTGACAAATAACGTAGGTCGTGACGAGGGTTGCCCCCCGGCACTAGAAGGTATTGATGAAACAAGAATTGAATGTTGATCCCTAGGTGTAGAAAACCGGGGAGGATTTGGAATAGACATAATATGGGAGGTGGTGGGGTTGGTAGTTTGACTTGGATTATGTGGAGTCACAATGAGATCTAGAATAGGTTCAATGGGTCTCATAGAATCAACAATTGAGTGATATCCCACAAGAAAAATTGTTGAACGAGGTGGTGGTGTACCCAATATGTCATCTATTTTCTTCTCAAATTCTTGTGCACGGAGAACAGTTGTTTGGTATCGTCTACACATTCTTCTTCATTTAGTGAAACTGCTTCCGAAGAGTTTAAATGGGTGCCAAACGAGGCAATGGCTTGTCCTATAGAGGTGTCCCAAAATGGAGCATTGGGTCCATAATCTGGATAGATAGTGTCATCAACATGACCTTCTATGGGAGAATGGAATGAAGTATTACCCCTAGAAGGTTGTTGGTCCAAGGGAGGCACATGCGAAGGATATGGATCTTTGCTTTCTGCAACTACATTCTCTCCCACTTGGGAGTTGGTAGCAGCTCCTTGGTCGATAGCTTCCATAGGATTTTCTCCTGAAATAGGAATAAAATCAGGTGGCAAGCCCTGTACTCTTCTGGAGTGTCTTAATTTAGCCAGTTTGTATAGTTCCTATCTAACCTAGGGTCTCAAAACTATAAAACACACCAAAAATTTCTCTACCCAAGATATAGGCCAAACAAGCAAACTTAAATGACAGGAGGAGTTTAGATAGTCAGGTCTCTCACCAGGATTGTCAAGAAGGTGCCACTCACAATATACCTCAAGGGTACGTGTGTAGTAATCTCCTTGAATGTTGTTTTCTGTGTATGGATCCAAGAAGGACGACCAAAGGGATTTTCTCAGATAGATAAGGTATCTTAGTGGGGTCTCCCGATATATGCAAGGTACGTGGGAGCTCAAATCGGTAGTAGTGCTTTCTAATGCATAATCGTTCACAAGGGTCCTTCCTATATACAATCGAGTACATAAAGTACCTTTCTATATACCTCAAGGGTACGTGAAAGGCCGTTCAATATACCAATAGTATGTGGAAGAACCGGGCGAGTCCCAGTATGTAATGTGGACGAGTAACCACAGCTCCTACGCTTAACGATGCCCGAACACGTCTCTAGCCTATCACTCAAATTGCTACGAAAATTTTAGCCTATAACTACCATTAATTTTAAAGTGGATGGTTAGGTGAATGCATGGAATTTTGATAGAAAAAGTAAAACAATGCAGAATGTAGATGCAAATATTTCACTTTACCATTTGTGGTATGCCTACCTACGGGAGGGAAAGAGAGTATTTTTTTTTCGTTTTGAAAACCAAAAATTCCCAAACAACTACTTTGAACAAATCAAAATCAAAGACAAGCAACACATTCCAAACTCATTTTTCTTTTTGAAAGCAATCAAAGGGGTAAGAGTCTCTTTTCCTAAAAGAAAAACAACAAGCACCCTACATGCATATGCACTCTATTTTTTTTATTTTTATTAAAACATAGATAGATCTAACTTAAAACCACACTATTTTTTCTTTTGACGAGATAGTACTAATGCAAGAAAGACAAAAGAACAAAGAGAACCTGAAAGCTTGTGAGGCTAATTAGAGATCCAATGCCTTATGCTCAATAATGATAATGACCTAATCTCAATCAAAAAAAATTCTTTTTAAAAGCAAAAAGAAGTCCTCTATGGAAAAAATGAAATTAAGATGCTAAGAAAATGGTTTTTCTTTCAGTCTTTATAAAAGATACGAAAAGAGATCTAACTAAAACCTAAGCTTTCAAAAATTCCTTTCAAAATCACATCCAACAAGCATGAAAGCAAATGAATGATCAACAAGCCTAATCTAGCTTTTGAATTCTTCAACCAAACCAATTTTTACCAAAGAATTTTCAACCATGAGCATTCAGATTCTAACAAACAAGCCTGACAGTGCAGGGCTGAAAGAAAACAAACTCAACTTTTTGCAAAAAATGATAAAAAACTAGTTCTGGAACAAGGCCTACCTGGCACCGCGCTGGAGGGGTCTTGACAGAGCGGTTCTAGACAAGCACCGCTTCTGGATAAAGGGACTCAGGCGGTGGCACCTCTTATGGCTAACAAATTTTAGGCGGTGGCACCGCTTGTTGCCAAAAACACATGTGCAGTTCCCTGAATAGATCCAAAACACAAGGAGAATGAGAAATCAAGTTAGAAATTGATCAAATCAAGGTAAATATTGATGAATTGATAGTAAAAAAGAGTATATAATGTCTAAATAGTTCATATCTGAAAGTTTCAAACCAAAATTCACTAAGTCAAATGGCAGATCTAACTGAAGAGAGTTGAAGATGGATCCTAGATTTAGACAAGAGTTCAAGGACTGAGAAAGATTAGATCAACTGAAATTTGCTTTGTTCCCCAGTGGAGTCGCCATATTTGTTATCAGGAATATTGCACCTTCTGCAAACAGAAGCTATTCCTCTAGTCTGAATGGTTCAGATCCAGAACAAATGAGTGAACGACAAATGATGAAGACCTTCCCTGAATGCTGTAGACACCTGGAATACTGCTTCAATCATGAACCTGTGTACCTACAAACATGTGAAACATACAAGCACATCAAAGCTACTAGAAAATCATCTACATATCCATACTAGTGACTAAGGAATCTAGTAACATATACATGTGAAATCAAAACAATAGATATGTGGGATGAAAATCAGCTTTGCATTAAGAAGGAATGAAGAAGCTTACAACCATTGCCTTAGTGTCAACAATCTCCTCCATGAGACAAACACTTCATCCCCATAAGCTCCAACTTGCTCTCTATGCTCTCCAATTATTTGGACTAAGTAATCAATTCAACATCATAACACTACCTTTTCAGTTCTCCCCCTCAACTATGGATATGAGCTTGTATTTATAAGGCTCAATGGATAGGGATAGTTGAGAGAATTGTGGGTGAGGTGGCTCCAAGATCCTACCAGGGGGGATCTTGAGCTCAAACTAACCCATATTGATAGGGATAAGGGATGACATGAGGCTCATGATCTAGAAGCCTCGAGAAACTTCTCTTTTTCTCATTTTACCCACGGTACCGCTTTTGTTCCCTTATGATAGAGCGATTTAGGAGAGAACCGCTTTAAGAACAAAGCCTATAAGCGGTGACACTTCTTCTCTATGATAGGATATAGGTGGTGAAAAACAAGGTACTACTCATCAGCCAAAGGGTAAGCATGGTGCTAGGTTTTTTCAAGTACAATTGACAAATAGAGCAAGTTTCCACTCCAAGTTTTGGGATTAAGGGAAAACATAGGGGTTAAGGATCTCATCACATGGTGGTGACAGGATATAGGTATAACAGATGGCTGTCCAAAAATGATAAAGATGGTATTTGTTGATAAAACCCTAGCTGAGGTGTGAACATAAGATAGTATTCTTCACCTATGAGAGCAAATTGTGTATCAAATGAGAAGGCTTGATCTTATTTTATAACCTTTGTTCACCTGTAAGTGGACAAGATTAGGAAAAATAAAAATAAAAATATTTTATTCTTTTCCTAATTTTTACTTTTACTTTTACCAAAAAGGGTACTTTTATTTTTCCTTTGACTTTTACCAAAAGTCCTTATCTAAATTTATTTCCACCTGTGGTCCTTTTCCTATGGTACAAAAGTCTTTATTTAAATTGACTTTTGACTTTGACCTTTTTCAAGTGCCCCTGTGGTCATTAATGATTTTACCTCACACACTATGTGACACCTAGATCTGGTACTATGGTAACTTAACCAAGGGTAGCTAATCCTTGGAGAAGAACACCAAGCCCATATATCAAGGGTCAAAGTTCCACACACATGCCCAGACCCAGTCTAGGGCTTACAGTGTCTTCATTCTCCCTGAGAATGGCTACTCAGAACTAAGCTGAGTCTACCTGTCCCATACTGGTCTACATTGTGGTTCCTGACTAGATTTCTACTCAACACAAGGTTGATTCTAGCCAGGGAATATCTGGGTCTATATCATGGTCCTAGACCAGATATCTACCATTCAACATAATGGTAACTCAACACTGGGTTGAGTCTTCACCATGGTCCCGGACCAGGTGGTCCAATTCTCCGAAGAGAAGGGCTATCGATGCTGCTCAGAAAAATCAACACTCCCTCTCAGCGAGAGAGGAATTCTCTGCCATACCAAGCTTGTCATGAAATTACATGAACTTTGATGTTGTCAGAGGCTTGGTCAAGATATCTGCAATCTGTTCATTTGTATGAATGTTTTGCAACTTCAAAGCACCTCTCTGTACTAGGTCTCTAATGAAATGATACCTCATTTCAATGTGTTTCGATCTATCATGAAACATTGGATTCTCTTAAAGCTTTATGTAACTTTGATTATTGCAATGGATGATCATTGAGTGAGGATTTCCCTCGAACAGATCAGATAACAACTTTTTGAGCCAAACTACTTCTTTTTAGGCATCGCTTGCAGCAACATGCTCTGCCTCAGTTGTACTCTAAGCTATGGAACCCTACTTCTTAATGGACCAAGAGATCATTGCTGATCCCATACTAAATCAATAAGCAGAGGTACTTTTCCAGTCAACTGCGATGCCATCCCAATCTGAATCTAAGTATCCAGATAACAATACTCCACTATTGGAAGTATACATGAGCCCGTATGTGATAGTACCTCGCACATACTTGAGTACATTTTTAGCAACTACCAAGTGTATGTGCTTCGGATCTGACATGAACCAACTCGGTGCCTTCACTGTGTAGAAAATTTCTTGTCTTGTATTTACGAGATACATCAGGGAACGAATGAGTTGTCTGTATAGAGTAGAGTCCACACTCTATGAACAAGAGGATGAATCCCGCAACTTTGTCAAGTTGGTAGTCATTGGTACGCTCATGGACTTGCAGTCCTGCATCCCAAATCTCTACAAGATATCTACTGCATACTTTCCTTGCGTCAGAAAGATCTCACCTGGATTTTTCCAGACTTCTAAGCCAAGGAATTAATGCATCAATCTGAGATCTTTCATCTCAAATTCAGAGGTAAGCTCCCTCTTACACTAGTCTATCAACTGTTCGTAACTTGTAAGAAACAAGTCATCTACATTTAGAATAAGTATCAAGACATGATTATGAACAACTTTGAAGCACAAGTTAGAATCAACTGTACTTTTGAAAAACTCCAAACTATGGAGAAATCCATTCATCCTAGCATACCAGAATCTCAGAGCCTGTTTGACCCCATACAAGGATTTCTTCAGTTTACATAAATGGGTCTTCTTCCCATGAGTAACAAAGCCTTCAAGTTGTTCAATATAAACTTCTTCCTCAATCTTACCATTGAGAAAGGATGTATTTACATCCATCTGATTTAACTTCCATCCAAAAACTACAGCAAGTGAAATGATGGTTCTGATGGTAGTGTACCTAGAAACAGGTGCAAATGTCTCGTCATAGTCAATGCCTTCTTTCTGAGTGAAGCCACGAGCTACGAATTTGGCTTTCTACTTATCCACACTTCCATTTGCAGCATGCTTGATCTTATAAATCCATATGGAAGTGACTACTGACTTTCCTGTAGGTCTAGGAACAACTTCCCAAACATAATTCTTCATGATTGACTTATACTCTTCGATCATGGCATCAACCCATACCTGTTTACTTGTTGCATCTTCGTATGATGAAGGTTCTGAACTAATAAGCTGACTCATAAGACTGAAGTACTTATGTGGTCTTATGCTTTCTCTGAAAGTCCCTGGAGGAGGTTTATTCTTCTCGGCTTCTTGTATGGTCTCTCGGTACCAAGTAGGTCTCCTTTTGGAAGGAGGAACTTCAAGTAGTTCTTCTAGTGGAATTTCAATGTTCTTGAGAACATCTAGAATTTGATCATCAAATTCCTTTTCCTCTCTCTAAATTTCTTAATATGGAAACTCAAGTGGGGCAACTGTATCTTTCGATGAAAGCTCTAGTGTTTTATGAAACACCGCTTCCTCATGGAAGATCCCATCTCTGCTAACCTCAATGTGCCTCTGTCCAGGTATATATACTCGATAATCCTTTGAAAAATCACTGTGACCCAAAAAATATACATGTCTTACTAGAGGGCTCTAGCTTAGCCCTCTTTTCTTTCAGTGCATGAACATACACAGGAGTACCGAATATCCTCATGTGATCAACTGCAGGTTTCTTCTTGGTAAATACTTCTTCAGGAGTCTTTTAACCCAAGATAGTATCTGGGATTTTGTTCTAAATGTATACTACAGTTCCAGTAGCTTCAACCCATAAATACCAAGGAAGATCTAGATCAGTGATCATGGCTTTAGCAGCCTCACATATCGTTTTATTCTTCCTTTCTGCAACACCATTTTGTTGGGGATTCTAAGGCATTGCCAGCTATTTCTTGATTCCTACTTCTCGATAAAAATCATCAAACTCATTAGATTCATACTCACCTCCATTATATGATCTCAAGATACGATGTGCCTACCAGTCTGATTTTCAATCAGTGTCTTGAACTCTTTGAACTTGTCAAAGGTTTCACTCTTGGCCTTGAGGAAGTAAATCCAAGAATTCCGAGAGTAGTCATCAATAAACAAGACATAATATAAACACCCACTCAAGGAGGGTGAAGACATGGGCCCAAAAATGTCAGAATGAATCAAATCCAAAATTCCTTTAGATCTATTCTTGCTTTTGGAAAAATATTTCTTAGTGTTCTTACCTGGGGCACATCCTTTGCAAATTCCTTCATGGTTTAAAGAAACTTCTGGCATGCTTGCAACCATCTTCTGCAATCCTGGGAGAGTTGTGTAGTGAAGGTGTCCAAACCTTTTATGCCAAAGTTCATAGGGATCAACTAAGTGATGTACGAAAGCATGAGTGGAAACTTTTGAAGCCTTGTAGAGATCTCCCTCTTGAAACCCAATCTGTATTGTTGAGTCTAGATCTATGTATTTTTTCCATAAAAAGACCTTCTTATCCATAAAGAGGACCCTGTGGCCCTTATCTTCTAAACTAGCAACAGATAAAATATTCTTCTTTAAACTAGGAACATAAAGACTATCATCAACATGAAGAACCATACCTGAGTCAAGTTGAAGTGAAGTTGAGCCAACTTCTTCAATCTTGTAAGTGGAGTCATCTCCAAGTTCTACCTGAGTGGTGAACTTATTCTTTCTGTAACTAGTAAGGGTACCACAGTTACCTATCATGTGCCTGGAGGCACCACTATCCACCAACTAAGAAGTGGAGCAAGCTGAGAAAGAACCAGTTAGAGCATAAATCAAATAGTACTCTCTTCTAGGCTCATTGGTTTTATTAGCCTTGATTTTCTTCTTCTTCTTTGGTTCTCCATCTTCTTCTTCCTTTGCTTCTGCACCAAATGCTTGGAACCTTATCTTGGGTTTCTTCTTGTTCTGCATGCAGTCTCTAGCATAATGTCCAAAATTTGTGACAAGTATAACATTCAATCTTAGACATGTCAGAAAACTTACCCTGAGGTTTCTTCCCTTTCTTTTGCCAAGGGAAAGGTTTCTTGAACCTTTTGGTCTTTTTTTTAAGTGCAAGGTTATCCTTCTTGATTACCTTGTTAGTGTTCCTTGCTTCTTCTTGTATGCAATCATGCCAAAGCATTTCAAAGGTTGGCTGATTTTCTCGTCCATAGACAGATGCCGTGAAGGTTTCCCAAGATCTTGGGAGACTGTCAACCACTGTTTGTACAAGATCATCATCATCAACAATAACACCAATAGCAAGGATTTGATCCCTTGCCTATTTGATCTCGGTGAAGAAGGAACCAACACTTTCATCTTTGTTCAGCTTCAAAGTTCGTAGCCTCTTCTTCAAGACTCTCTTTTGACTAGGAGCCTTCTTTTCATAGAGGTTTACCAATGTATCATAGAATTCTTTAGAAGTCTTCAAGGATGTCATGTTAGGTATCTATTCTTCTTTGATAGAATCATAAATAACTCTTCTAGCCTTACCTTGCTTCCTCTTGTAGGAAAGCCTACCAACATTTGTAGTTGGCTCTTCCGTGACATTAAGAAAAATGTCATCCAAGTCATTCTCATCAAGAATGGCTGTCAACCTAGCCTTCCATGAATTGAAGTTTGTTGAACCAGAGAGATTCTCTTTCGATTTGAAATTAACGGTATCCATCTCGGTTACTTATTCAAATGTTAGATCTGCAAATCTTATTCCAAGATCTAGTGAAAAACAAAAGCAGTGCCCCTTTACTGTGTTTTCACATGCTAAGATCTAATACCATGTTGAATTTTTAGCATTAGCATAAACTTTTAAAATTTGCAGTTAAACATAAATAATTCAGCAGTGCAATAAAAACACATTCATCACATCAGCACACATGGACACAATATTTTTCATTGGGGAAACCTCCAAAGGACAAAAACCCCAAAAGCATTAATAGCTCATCTCGTAAATGAGATGACTCAGAAAATTATTCAAAGAGTTCCTTAATTCCATAACTAGAATTTACTCTCAGTACTGTAAAATTTATCAGTAAAAATTAGACTGATAATTTTACCCACATTTTCCAGAATTTGCAAAAATTACAAATTTAGGGCTTTTTCAGAAAACCTGATAGTTTCTCTCCTTCTTGTCAAAACAGATACTGTTGGTTCAGATCTGACTGTCACTGACAGTATGCAATTTTCTGCTATATAGTTGTGCGGTCATATGGATCCATACATATCTTCCCCTTTTCTTCCCGTTGACCGATTTGGTTTGCCCGTTGACTGTTCCACACTGCCCATGAATTTTCTAGATTTCCTGGAGGGTTTGCTGCCCTTCACGTGGCTTGCTCCCTCTTCCTTTATAATGCTCAGAAAAAGAAACAGAGGCAGCCCAGAAAGAAGGAAGGGTCTATAATAAAAAAAAATAGTTTCCCAGAAAAAAATAGAAAAGGCTTCCCAAAGAAAAAAGTCTCAGTTTCCCGAAAAATGAAGAAGGCTACCCAAAAATGGAATGCTGAAGTTGGTTGTCCAAAAATGCTGAAGATGGACTTCGCTGATAAAACCCTAGCTATGGGTTTGAACATAAGATAGTATTCTTCACCTGTGAGGGCAAAGTGTGTATCAAATGAGAAGGCTTGATCTTCTTTTATAGCCTTTGTTCACGTGTAAGTGGACAAGATTAGGAAAAATAAAAATAATAATATTTTTATTCTTTTCCTAATTTTTACTTTCACTTTTACCAAAAAGGGTACTTGTATTTTTCCTTTGACTTTTACCAAAATTCCTTATTTAAATTTATTTCCACCTATGGTCCTTTTCTCGCGATACAAAAGTCTTTATTTAAATTGACTTTTGACTTTGACCTTTTTCAAGTGCCCCTATGGTCATTACCTGTGGTGCCTTTTTCATTTCAAAAGTACATCATCATAAACCAAGATAGTTATTAATTCTTTTACCTCACACACTATGTGACACCTAGATCTGGTACTAGGGAAACTTAACCAAGGGTAGCTGATCCTTGGAGAAGCACACCAAGCCCATATATCAAGGGTCAAAATGCCACACACATGCCTAGAACCAGTCTAGGGCTTACAGTGTTTTCATTCTCTCAGATAATGGCTACTCAGAACTAAGCTGAGTCTACGAGTCCCAGACTGATCTACATCGTGGTCCCAAACTAGATGTCTACTCAACACAAGGTTGAGTCTACCCAGGACAAATCTAGGTCTATATCATGGTCCCATACCAGATATCTACCATTCAATAGAATGGTCATTCAACACTGGGTTGAGTCTTCACCATGGTGCCGGACGAGTTGGTCCCTTTATCCGAAGAGAAGGACTCTCGATGCTGCTCAGAAAAATCAACAGGCCCTTGTTAACACAAAAAATCCCTCACTAAGCTCTCTATGACCTACACCACCCAAGGACACCACTCCATGACCCTCCATTAGACCCCCACACCCTAAAAAATGCATAAGGATGAAGAAAAGGGCTTAAAAACCCCAAAAATGAGCCTAAAATACTCTCCTAGGAGCTAAAGCCCCCCAAACGGGGCTAAAACCATAAAAGTAGCTAAAATTAGGGTGGAAGGGGATAAAATCCCAAAAAAGGGGCTAAATCCTGGACCAAGGGCTTAAAACCCTAAAACCCCAAAAAAGATATAAAAGGAGGGTGGGGGGTCACTCTCAAAACACTTCTCCCTTGCATACTGTTATGCTGCCCATGGATGCCTTGAGACCCTTTGTCTCTCAAGCCACCCACACTCCCTCTCCTCCATCTCCATTGAGCCATAGCTCCCCCATCCAAGATAGGTGCTTCTTCAAGCTAGGGCATGGTGGCCCATTCAACCCAAAGAGAAGGTATAGCTTATTCTTTGTTGTATTTGCTTAATTTTTTCTTTGCTTTCTAATCCATGGTTTCATTTGCAGGTTTATTTCCTAACTTGTTTTGCAGGTATTTTGGTTTACTGTAGCTTAATTATTGTTTGTAGGTTATTGGAAGCGAAACCCTAACCTTTTTTTTGCAGAGGGGTTCTCCATATTTCTCTTCCATCTTTGCTTTTATTTCTGTTCTTTACATTCCATTTTTCTTTTGAGTCTTTTTCCAAGCAGGAACCTACCCTTTTGTCCTATAAACAAAAGGGAGCCATTCCTACCCCTGTAGCAAGGATAAATCCATGCTACAGAGCTAGCGACCATACCAGGTCGATCCGACAGGATCCCTGGTCCAAATTTTTAAAATTTCAAGTTTTTCAAGTTTTGCCCTAGTTTTTAAAATTTCATGTCAAATTTAGTTTAGATCTAGTTTATTTCTAGTTATTAGTATTGTCAAATCCTCTGCTAGGAAAATCCGAGTCAGTTTGGCCATAGTACATGTTACTGTCGGCCGGATCTGACTCAGGATAAAAAAACCCCAAATCTGGGGTAGGTCGCACTTATCGGGCCTGAATAGGGGATGAGGGCACACTTAATGGCCTGACAGGCACGCCCAGGGTGCACTTAATCCCCCGAAAGGTGCGACTTCACTCAGAAACATAGATCGCAACTGTCTGTGAAATCTGTGCGACCCCCTCGCCTTTTTCTGAAAAAAATTGCGACCCCCTCGCCTGTTTCTGAAAAAAATTGCGACCCCCTCGCCAAATTTGATTAGAAATGTGCGGTATGTCAATCAGAAGTTCAATTTGAGTTTAATAGGGTTTAAATTTTAGTTTAATAGGGACTTCCAGTGTGGCTTAGCCACCTCTTTCCAGCATACTAGTTTAATTTCAGTTTCTGTTTTAATTTCCTACAATTTCTTTTACAAACAATGTGTAAATTCCAAACAAATTCTAATGGATTAATTAAATTAATGTAGCTTAACTAAAATCAACCTAAAACTAACGGTCTTTCTTACCCTTCCTCCTCTACCCAGTCATCACCCTCTAGGGTATTCTAGGATACGACGAAGGGCAAGCTCGTATAGACCTAGGTCCTTCATTGAATATTTTTCTAAACCACTAAAACCAGATGACCTGGAAGGTAGAGGGGGTAGAGAAGGAGGGCTTCTCACGGCACTAAGCATCCTCCCTATTGACCAACCTTGCAAATGGAGGTGACCTGTGGATCTACAGATGGGCTTGGTCCCATTGTGTTGAGAGCCCAGCACCTTCTCTT
The DNA here is from genome assembly GCA_001517045.1 of Pseudotsuga menziesii. Lineage (NCBI taxonomy): Eukaryota > Viridiplantae > Streptophyta > Pinopsida > Pinales > Pinaceae > Pseudotsuga > Pseudotsuga menziesii. The sequence continues at coordinate 652,308 of LPNX010967206.1, read as the reverse complement.
GGTTGAAGAGGAATATCAGTGTGAGGTAGTCATCTAGTTAGGCCATAAACATTCAGTTTTAAGATTTGTATTTGTTTACAAATTTCTGATTATTCATTGCATGCACAACAATATGATGAATTCATAAACCATTTGCAGCTACTAAATACTAGAAAGACAAACAAACAAATACACCATACCAAGTAATCAACCCAACTCAGTTCATGACACTGAGAGAGCCTTAAAATTTATCAATTTACACTAAGTACAAACAAATATGTAGTCTTTGAGGACATAAGTCCTTGACTACTTCAACTATGGGAAGTACTTGGGCTCTACCCAAAAACTCATTGTGAGGAGTACCACAGGAACCCCAAAGTAGTTGGCCATTGAGAGGAATTGCCAAGCGAAATGGGAAACGACCCCTTCCGATTGAGTAGAAACACCTGTGAGGAAAAATCCAAGCATTGTCTTCTGGCAATCTTGGTGGTTGAGTGACCACCTATAGCCAATAGGAAGCCACTGAAATCGTGGTCCAAACATCATTTCCATCAGTTTGATAAACATCTAACACAATTGATCCCCCACGCTCTTCCTCACACCTACGAGGCAAACCACCACGATTCAGAACGTTGAATCAACATCGTCGAGCCTATTCTCGATGACCTCACACACCATCAGAAGGTCACATATCCTCTGATTCAAATTCAGGCCCGTATCAGTCTGAACCAGACCTCATACTGCACCATCAAGCCCCACGGCTAGTGCAAATATGGATCCATTTTTCGGCATAACCATAGCAAGTGGACCCATGTCCACACCACAAACTGTCACCAATAACCCTATAGGTGCCCCAAGAATAGTCATGCAAACTGTCATCAGTCAGCTGCCACCACCTATAGTGGCCAGCCATGCTGGCCCACTTGCAACACTTGGGGGTAGTGGCCCTTCCACACACACTACCCCTCCTGCCACACAAGGGGGCAATGGACCATCCACTTACATTTTCACTACTATCATACATGGGGGCAATGTCCCCCCACAACACTTAGGGGCATTGGCCCATCCGCAATGGTGCCACCGCAAGCACCCCCAACTGTGCAAATGTATTATGCACCTGCAAACCCCACCACCATCACAGCTCCATCCCACATCAACCTGGGGTCGAATATGCCATTGATGGCTCATCTTAACCTGCCTCATTTGGCTCAGTTAACAAACGATCCCATCCGCCACCAATATTTCTGGCCACCCATGCCAACTAAGCTGCCATCAAACATCTCCAAGTTTGAAGGCAAGGCAGAGGAATGTCCCCAAAACCACATAATGACATTCCATCTATGGTGCTCGTCAAACAGCATCGTAGACGATTCCATCAGACTGAGGCTATTCCAATGCAACCTCACATGTGGTGCATCCAAATGGTACATTGAGCTACAACAAGCCAAGTACCCTGATTTCAACTCCCTAGCCTTCATGTTCCTACAGTATTTCCAACTCCCCATCAGATATGATGAGGGGGTGGAGATCCTGTTATCCTACTATCAAAACACTGCCACTCATATAACTAACCATATCCATGAGTGGCGGCAACGCCAAAGCCTATGTAAAATACAACTTGATGACAATATCTTCTTGGATTGGTTCCTTAAGACCTTTCTCCCACCCATAGCAAAGGACGTCGCATCCAAATTTCCTCAATCCGAAGAAGAGGCCATACTGAAATCTCAATAGTTTGACCTCATCTACAGGGATGATTTTAGGGGCGAATTTTAGCCCAGTGGGCTATTTTTCCATGTTTTTCTCCCAAAAAACATTCGCCATTTTGCATTTTTTGAAGCCCTGTTTCGCCCAATTTTGATGGGGTAAAATTTTTTCACCCAAAAAATCCCCAAATTATTATATAAATGATATAAAATCCTTGGAAATTAAAATATTTTTTGAAAAATATCGCCAATCATTTTATAGTTGGTGTTTTAAGAATTGGTAATATTCGCCAACAATTATACACTTTTAAATAAGTATGGTTCCTTTTAAATAAGTATGAGTCATCTATGCTCAGTTTGGATACCTGTACATCATCATCCTAGACGCTCCCTGCACAAGAACCTCTTACTGCGACGCATCGGGGGCATCCCATGCTGCAGATGGCATCATAGGATTAGTTTCCCAACAACCACAACATCGACCAACACCACCTACAGTTCCATCACAACCAAGCAACACTGCTAATGTTTCTTACCAAAACCAAGCTTCGGACTACGCTAGAATGATGTCCCAGTCCAGAGCAACAACTTCCTACGTAAAGCATGCACCATCACAGCTGGCTCAGGCCATGGCTTGGCCAACACAGCAGTATGTGGGGAAAATACCCACATTTTTGGCACCACCTCCCACTCAAATCTACTATGCACCGCCAGTGCAAGCGGTTCAATCCCCTGCCCCCGCTCCACTCACTCCATTGGGACAAGTGTTCGCATAACCAAACCGTCCCAACCATCCTACCCCCAACAACCAACAAGGGCAAGCTACAAAAAATCGGCCCCAAGACCAAGGAAACAACCAACCGCAGGGAGGCGGTCAACAACCGAACCCTCCCAACAATGCCGCGACAAATCGGCTAGCTCAAAACCCCCCATGACCAAACGCACCAAGACGCAACACCCCGTTGCGCATAAACCAACCGTTCACACTCTGTGATGTTTATGGGCACTACACATTTGAGTGTCCCCTCATGGGTCGAGCTAAGCAAGCCATTTAGAATGAGGTTCAATAGGCCGCCAACGCTGCAAATCAAGCCCAACCCAACCCAGCACCAAAAGGACCTCCTCCTGTGGTGCTTCAAAACCCACTACCGATCCAAGGGTTGGTGGAAACCGCATGTCCTCTCCAACCCAATCCCAATGCTCTGGGGGCACCTCCAATGGTCGAAACAGGTGTTCACCACCTGCTAGCCATGACAACTGAAGAGATCAACTTACAAACTAGACGGAATCAGTACGGTACCACCACCGAACCCACTGACACATCAACGGCCTCAACGTCCAAAATAGTCAACCTAGCTCTTCAGTTACCCCCATTCCCGTGCCCCCCATATGTGGGATTGCCAATAACGCCACGGCTAGAGCCGCAGTCAGCTATAGCATTGTGGATGATTTGGCCCAAACACCAACCGCCATGTCCGCTCTTGAGGTACTTAAAACGTGCCCAACATAGTGGAAAGCCTTACTAGCCACCCTTAGGGTAGTAGACCCCTCCAACTCCAAGTTGATCACATTCAACACAGAGAATGGAGAACCACGCATGCCATCCACCATTGCCTTCCAAATCCTGGTGTCTATCCGAAACCTGGTTATGCACCGGTGCATAGTGGATGAGTGGGCATCCACGTGCGTTATGTCTACCTTGGTTTGGAAGAAAACTGGATCACCAATTCTAAAACCATCCTCCACAACTTTGCAGGCTTATGATAGACATCCCACTAAATCCCAAGGAATCCTCCCCCATGTTCCCATCACAGTAGCCGAGAAGACACTGCTAATCGACATAGAAGTCATCAACGCTCAACTGGACTATAACCTTCTCCTCAGGAGAATTTATATGTACACCATGCGAGCTGTCACATCAACTGTCTTCCATCTCATGATGTTCCCCCATGAAGGGAAGACTGTGACGGTTGATCAACTCACTTATCACAATCCGCAAGGGTTAACGGAACCTGCCAATGTTATCCCGACCATCACCACTATTGAGCCACAAGGAATGACTACACATGCCAATGTCATTCCTGCAATCAACACCATGGTTGAAAACACACAAGCCTCCCCATTGTTGAATGTGGGCCCTAGGTTGTTTGTCGATACCACCATGACGGCTCCTTTCCCATTAGTCTCACCACCACTGACACAAAATGAAACTGTGGACTTGTGCATGGTCTCATCCAGCACCACTACACCCAAACAACAACCACATCCGCAGCCCCAACCACAACCACAACATAATCTGTAGCTGCAACATCACCTACAGTAGCAGCAACCACAACTGCATCCCCACATGCAACCAGCAGGGAGTTATCTGGGCTCATCTCCAGTCCATACAATTCCCTTCCTCTTTCCCCCACCTGGTATCATGAGCAAACTAGTAATGGCCACTTTAAGCTTACCCAACTTTACATTGGGAATTCCAGTGTGGTATCTTGATCCATCAGCTCAACCAGTAATGCCCCAGGTTGTTTTAACCCCAGTGCAACCCATTGCAGTGGAGTCTCACCCTCCACCCAGCCCACAAAAGCTAACTGTCACACCCGCACCCGCACCACCCCACCTGAAAAGGGTCGGGGGCAAGAATGCCAAAGCCACCGCAGAACCGTGACAAGTCTCGCCGTGCACTATCTGCGAGCAACAGGGCCATCCAACTTAGAATTTCCCTGAAATCCCCATGATCCGTGTGCATTTTCATGCCATGGATACAAATGAAAACATCCCTATGGTTGAAATCCTAACCGCACCAATAGTCAGGAACAAGGCATTGATAACAAACCATGCTTGCACCCTTTGCGGCATGTATGGCCATTACTCTCACCATTGCTAGGACCTACCCGAATTTTGAATGGCTCTAGCTGACCTTCATCAAAATTCCCTTGAGTCTGAGATCACCTTGATCGAATAAGTTCACCCACCACCTCCTTCGTCAGACACCATGTCCATTTACATGATGTCCTTTTCCACCAACCCGCTCATCTCCTCCTCCAACGACAGTCCATCAGACCTGTCTCTTTGTTGCTTCAGCAAATGATGAGGAGATACTTGAAGCTCTGACCACCTTGAAATACCCATGGGATGACATGCACCATCATTCGTTCTTCCTCCCTGAAGAACTTGTGTCAGAGTCTGACTAGTTTTCCGTGGAGACCAAAGATTTCATCCATGGGAAGGTCGACTGGTTCAAGAACCCCATCCCAGCACCAGATTCCTTCGAAGAAGGGAATATGGAAAACATTTTTCCAACCATTAAAATCGACATCTCAACCAATTCTAATATTGTTGAAGAAATCATGCTAGGGGCATCTTGCTCCCCGGAAGAGGTCGATGCCTACAAAGCTCTCTTCCAAGAATTCAGTGACATCTTCACCTGGTCTTACACCGAAATTCCCAGCCTAGATCCATCCATCATGGAACACCACATCGACACATGGAATGATGTGGCTCCCGTACGCCAAAATCAACGGCCAATCCATCCATCCAAAGTGGCTGCGGTGAAATTTGAGATAGAGAAGCTACGCACAGCCGGCTTCATCTACCCCATACACCACTTGGGTTTCTAATCCGGTTCTAGTGAATAAAAAATAGGGTACTATTTGCGTTTGCACAGACTTCTATGACTTTAAAGGGGGATGTCCCAAAGACAACTTCCCCACACCTTTCATCGATCAGATCATCGATGCGTACGCCCGACATGAGGCCTTTTCCTTCATGGACGGTTTTTCCGGATATAACCAAATCCAAATACGGAAAGAAGACCGTTATAAGACGACATTCACAACCCCATGGGGCACATTCAGTTATTGATTCATGCCCTTTGGCCTGAAAAACGTTGGATCCACCTTCCAGCATGCCATGACACACTGCTTCCGTGACCTCGTTCACATTATGTTGGTTTGTTTCAACAACCTCATTGCACGGTTGCAGAAGCAAACACAACACATAGACAACCTGCAACAAGTGTTCTTATGATGTCACAAGTACGAAATCCGCTTAAACCCTTTCAAGTGTGTTTTCTATGTCCCCACGGGCCGTCTACAAGGATTCATCGTGTCACACAAAGGAATGACTACTGATCCCTGGAAAGTCCAAACGACTTTCCCCCTAACGTCACCCCTTTAAGTGACAACATTACAACTTGTATTATAGTCTTTCCATTTTTTGTTTTACACATTTTTCAAAATTGAGACTTATGTATCATTTCCTCTCATTGCTTCAGATGGAGCACACCTCAAACCGGTATATGGGATTCACAGATGGAGCAAGCAGATGGTCTCTGAACCTCACCTCGACTGCATGGGTCATCTCCTCCCCATCGCATGAGTTGATCCATGTTGGAGTAGGGTCCCGCAGCTACAGAAGAAGCTGCTATTTTGACGGATAGACAGTTTTGGCGGAGATATAAGCGGTAGAGCTACGACACTATAGAAGGTTTCTAGCTACAGAGCAGAGCTGGAACCCATGACGTAGAAGACAGAGAAGTCAAGGAAGATGACGGTACCTGAGCGGCCGAGAAGAGAGAGCTCAACCACTGCATTGAAGGCAGCGGTGGAAGACAGGAGGGCTCAGCTACCCTCATAAAGGAAAAGGAGCAACGAGGCCAAGGCATTGAAGACGAAGGACAGAAAGGGAAGCAGTGCCAGTACCCATGGTCAGCGCTGGGAAGCATGGAAGACTGCAGAGAGCTGTGGTGAAATGGAAGCGGTGCATAGTACCCATGATCAGCATCGGGAAGCATGGAAGACCGCAGAGAGCTGTGGTGTGACAAATAGCGGCTACCTCAAAGTACAGATACGCCGACTGTCACTAGTTAGGGTTTGGGTTACTGTTGGGACAGGCCCACAGTGTTGTAATGGCGAGACCTTCGAGCCGCCTATAAAGGGATATATTTTGTACTATAAAAGGGTTGGTTGGTTCTGTTGTTAGTTGTTTTGTAGATTATTAGACAGTTGTAGAAGCCAAGCTCTGGTTCTGTTATTAGCTGTAGTATCTTACTGTAACCAATAGCTGGCTCATAGAGCATTCATGTAACGATCCACAGGGATCGACAGAGAGGGAAGAGTATATTGTAAGAGGTGCAATATAGAGATAGAAAAGAGATCTAAGAGAGAAGATCTTAAGCTGCATATGCGGTGCAGCAGAACTGTGTTTACCTTCCCCCGAGCTATAATAGACACACAGTTCTGTGGATGTAACTTCCATCCTGGAGGTGAACCACGTTAAAATCATGCGTTATGTGATTGCTTTCTATGTTGTGTTTATTTGATGCATCTATCAGTTATTCTATGAGCCTTGTTTATAGTTTAATGTATGTATGCATTGTTCAGTTCACAGTAATATAAAAGGATAGACATAAGTTGAAATCGTTGACATGTTGTATGCGGGTTCAGTTATGCTTTGTTTGAAACAATCACTAGTCGCAGTGTTGAACATCCTGTTATCATTGAGTCTTCCAAGTCGACACGAACAACACTAAGTGCGCTGAGCCGTGGGAGTAGATTATCACAGGGAGGCGATACCGCACCGGCAGAGGAGCTGCGGTGCACAATACCGTAGGTTAAGGACTTGGTGTTGGGAGGAAGTTGCGTGTCACTTGGTGTGCGGCGACACGGTAAGGCTGGGGTCACCGCAAGTCAGTGGAAGTTGTGCGACGAAGAAAGGGATCGCGTACCGAATAGAGAGAGATCGTGCGATGAGAAGGGCTGTGAGACACTGAGATCACGCGATGCGAGCAGAGGGTTGTGCGACGCGCAGAGAAAGAGGCCCTGCAGCTAGCAAAGTTGTGAGTCACAAGTAGGATGCCACAGAACCTGGTCCAAGACACTTGAGTCCTTGGCCAACCCATTAGAATCACTTCGGGTAAGACTTCAGGCCGCTTCACGGTCTGTCGCCGAAAGGGCTAGTGAGCTAGGGGTGTTGTTGGTTAAATACAGTAAACCTGGGTCTGCCCATCATAGCCAACAAATGGTTCCGTTGCCGGTTTTGAACAAACTGAGCTGATGTTTTGGTGGCGTCCTACGAGAGACGAACTCAATGAGTGGGTTTGGTCTAACCAGAAAGAGTTTGCTGAATGAGAGAACAGGAGTCCTAAAATAACTACAGAGGCCTGGTTACAGAAACATATCATTACAGACCTGCATGCGATATTTTTTACGACCTTTGGGAACGAGCTTTACGACTGGTTATCAAAGTTAACTGATACAAGCATATTCAAAAAGAAAAGAGACATTGTCTGGACACTGGAGCTGATTCAGATCATGAGGAACCTAGATAATCCTATCACGAGGGCAGTAGACTTCTGGCTTGCAAGCATGCTAGAAGGCTTCATCACAGAGTTTGCAGTCGACCAGACAAAAAGCTTCAGCAAGGCTGAGCGCTATTTCTTCAAAGGATATAGTGGTAAGTACCTAAGATCTTTAAACTTGTCCATTAAGATGCTATTACATGAAAAAGGAACAATGGATCTAGTCTCAGATGAATAAGTAGAAATAGTAATGTCACAAGAGTTTGAAAGTGATTTTGATGACATTGGACGAACACGTAGTGGAAAGAAGTATAAAGCATATTTCAGATCTCCAATATTTGAAGACAGTTCAGATAGTACTAGATAGCAGAGTCATAGTACCACAGAACGAACACAGGGGGGTATCCCTTACCACCCTTACACCCCACAGAAACAGACCGGGACTCAGAAAAATCCCATAGGAACTCCATCCAGTAGCTCCTAGACAGTACCTAACACCGCTACATCACCTCCACCTACACCCCCGAGTGGTAGTAACACAGTAAATCAACATCCACCACATAGAAATAGAATGGGGGATGATATGAAGCTACCTATATTTAAGGGAACAGGGGCAGAAGACCCAGAGCAGCATTGGTTTCTCTGTGAAGCCATGTGGACCATTAAAACAATCAACGACGATAACCTTAAACTTGTACAGTTGGTCACCACACTAAGAGATCAAGCCTTAACATGGTATATCAAGTATACCACAGTACCCAAGACACTTGTCCAGGTCAAGACCGCCATGATTAAAGAGTTTAAGAAACCTAAGTCTGAGTCACAGTGCATTACAAAACTCAAAGACATCAAGCAGTTACCTACAGAGTCGGTGTGGGACTTTGATCAGAAATTCAAAGCCCTTATCGACCAATTCAGTTTTGAGTTCATGCCAGAGCAGCATAAGGAATGGTTTATTGCAGCGCTGCTCCCTCACATTAGACTGCCATTAATGCAGCAGAAACTCCAGACACAGGATGATGCGTTGGAGATGGGGATGAAACTAGAGGCTTCACCTCTAGCTGAGAGCAGTACAGGCATGGAAACTTTACAAAACTAGTTGGCTAATCTCACATTATAGTTGCATGAACTTAAGAAAGGGAAAGAGGTTGTGCAAGACATATGGTGCGTAAAATGTAAAGCACAAGGCCATAGTAAAGATAATTGTTCGGTCTTTGTAGAATATATAGCAACAGGGGCTCCAAAACCCTTACCACAGACCCACAGGCCGTGGTGTGAGATATGCAAAACGCGAGGACATCTACCTCACCAGTGCCCTCTACTTCAGAAGTACGTGCAGACACCTAAGAACGTATACCGCATCTTCTGCAAGTCTGTAGGCCATGATGTACACGACTGCAGAGCCTATGATCTCATGGTCGGAGCAAAGCAAGACTTGTACAGAGTCCAGTCAGAGACACAGGGTCCAGCAGTAGGACCGCAGCAGGATCCGGCTTATGGAGGCCGTGGAGGAGGATTCATAGGACGAAGCCGTGGAGGAGGATTTGCGAGAGGAGAAGGCTCCGGCAGAGGAGAGGGTTTTGGCCATGGTCATGGACCAATTACTTGTTACAACTGGGGAGTTGTAGGACACTATGCTAGGGACTGTCAGAGCCCCACTACCACTTGTAACTACTGCAAATCTTACGATCATACTATAGAGGAGTGTCCTACCTTGATAGCTAAGATCAGAGAACCTAAGCCAGCAGTACACCAAAACAACCAGTTTATTGCTGCTGAGCAAGAAGAGTCAGAACCAAGAGTCAATATTGTGAGTCGCAGCGATGTTTCTACCAATGGGACATCGCAGGAAACGGAAAAGACCACAGGTCAGGAGTGGGTGCGCAGAGCTCCTAATAAAGCAACACCACTCAACCTACAAAAGAACAAGCAGACATTTCAGGAAGCTAAGGCTTTCTTTGATGACCCTATGCAGTCAGGATCACAGGTACCACCATCTAGGGGTGTACCGCAGCAAGCACCTTATGGCGATAGCCTTGTACAGACATCGCAGGCTACCACATCAGGAAGATGCAATGAGGACGAGATGAGTGTACATTCCTTCCTGCAGAGTTGTCTAAAACTTGTAAGAAATGAGCAAGCTATCACAGAACTTCATCGCATCATAGATCAGTGTCAGCCATCTTCTTCCATGAGCAATACACAGTGTGCTATTCATAATATTACAGGACACACAAGAACAGGAAGAGAGATGTGACTCACAGCACAGGTTGGAGAATTTGAAATGGATGAGGTAATCCTAGATCTAGGATCAGACATGAATGTTCTGACTAGGCAAACATGGGAACATATGGGTAGCCCTAAGTTAGTCAGATCGCCTATCCATCTGAGATTAGCTAATCAGCAGCGTGTGTCACCTCTGGGTCGGTTACCACAGGTGCCAGTTGACATTGACGGAGTTCGCAGCTTCACGGACTTTGAAGTTATAGAAATCATTGGCGATAGTAGACCCTATCCAGCATTGCTAGGCATTGATTGGGCGATCGGTAACATGGCCGTCATTGACCTAAAGAGAAGACAAATGACCTTTGAGGACGCGCAGATACGGGTCATCGCACCATTGGATCCTTTTCAGGGTCCTAGATATATTGAACCTATCTGGGCAGAGGAGGAGGCACATAACATGGAGAGCCTCTATCAGATGACCGCAAACCAAAGCGACTACATCAATCCAACCGCAGAAGGGAATATTAGTTGGCAATGCAACAACTCATGCGCATCAGATTCAGATGTTGGTCTAGAAAACTGACAGAACAGACTTCACGAAGTCTCAGCGCGCAGGTGCACGTACTTGACTAAGTCACTGCGATGGATTGGCGCAGAGATCAATGAGACTCCATCCTTTCATGGTCTAACAGATATCCAGGACTTTCTTGAGCAGCTTGAACAACAGATCCCTCGCGAGCAAAGGATCGCAGCTATGGACCTCGCAGTATGAGCCACACCTGCGAGATGGTGGTATGCACATAAAGAGAACATTGCATCATGGGATGATATTAAGAGATTCATGGCAATCAGATTTTCTGTCAACAGGGAGTATGTCCAATAGAAATACATAGGAGAGAGTGACCCCAGATTACACATTCAGACATGTGAACAAAATTGGTCGGACATTTCCGAGGATGAATGGGTTCACCGATTCATTCATACTTTGGATACAGTTCCAAGGAACTGGTATATAGAGACTGAACTGTGCAAGGGAACAACGGCATGGCCACTTATGATAGACAGCTTCCTACTGACCTTCGCGTTTGAATCTGAGTATCCAAAGGTTGATCAGGCCCTACAAGTAATAAAGAGTAAGATATTTGAAGATTGTACCATATCAGTATCAGCTCAACCTGAGTGGGCTGTCCAGCTAAAAGAGGCGTTAGAGTGTTATAATTTTGCATCTGAACCAGAGGAGGATGAGGATCCTCGTGACACCAACATTCCGGAGTCAGAAGGAACTCGTGATGTTAAGGGACCACAGTTAGAAATTCCAGCAATCACAGAGCCCATTAAGATTAAAAAGATCAATATTGGCACAGACACAGAACCTAAGTTTGCCTCTATTGGAGACTATTGGAACGATGAAACAGTCGAACAAATTGCAGATTTGCTACATGACTATCAGGACCTATTTCCCACCAAGTTCACAGAGATGAAGGGAATAGTTGGAGACCTGGGAGTCATGAGGATACCATTGAAAGAGGATGCTAGACCAGTCAAGCAGTGCCCATATAGATTAAATCCGCAGTATAAAGAAAAAGTAAAGGATGAGATCGATAAGATGCTAGCAGCAGGCATCATTGAGCCTGTAGAAGAAAGCGAATGGGTTAGCCCCATGGTCGTACAAGAGAATAAAACCAAAGGATACATCAGGATATGTGTCGATCTGGGAAAGCTCAACGATGCATCGCTTCACGATCCATTCCCGACACTGTTCACTGATGAGGTATTAGACAACGTGGGAGGACAGGAGGTCTACTCCTTCACTGATGGCTTTTCAGGCTACCATCAGATCAAAATACATCCAGAAGATCGATCCAAGACCACCTTTGCAACAGAATGGGGCTCATTCCAGTATACGGTAATTCCCTTTGGTCTTAAAAATGCACCAGCTATATTTTCTAGAGTAATAGTTGTTGTATTTAAAGAATACATCCATAAATTCCTAGAAGTATATTTTGATGATTGCACTATATTTGGACTAATTGACAAGCACATAGGAGATTTAAGACTGATGTTAGAGAAATGTAGGCAGTACCATATTTCTCTAAACTTGAAATGTATATTTTGTGCACCATTTGGTATTTTGTTGGGTCACATTGTTTGCAGACAAGGCTTGATGGTATATCCCGCAAAGATTTCCATCATTGTAAATCTTCCAGCACCCAACTCAGTCAAGCAACTGAGGATAGTACTTGGTCATACCGGGTATTACAGAAAGTTCATCAAGGGCTATGCAAAGATTATAGCACCAATGGAGAAATTGCTAAAGAAATATGTAAAATTCCTATGGAATGAGGAATGTCAGCAGAATCTAGACACACTTAAAGAAAAGATGGTTGCAGCGCCCATCCTAGTATTTCCATACTAGACTAAGCCATTTCATGTACATGTGGATGCATCTAGCATCACACTAGGGGTTGTTTTAACGCAACCAGGAGAAGGGGACATTGATCATCCTATCAAATACTCCAGTAGAAAGCTATCGACAGCAGAAAAGAACTACACCACGACAGAAAGAGAAGGATTAGCTATGGTGTATGCGCTGCAGAAGTTTAGGCACTACCTATTGGGTGCCTCATTCAAGATGTTTACTGACCATTCGGCATTGAAGTATCTGTTCAATAAGCCAGTGTTATGACGACACCGCTTAAGGGTGCCCAGCCAGGCTCATCACAGACCAGACAGCCGCCACAGATGAGGAGCCACTCTCAGATACTAGACGAATGCAGTTCGAAGTTGGAGGAAGAAGTTCATAACGTAGCAGACTACATTATGTCGTGACCTGAAGACGCACCTGAAGTAAAACTTCCCAAGAGTGGTAAGTTTCCTGTTCCCATACCACAGATTGATTCTTGGGTAAAGGAAGATGGACACCTATTAGGATATGCAGCTGTTGCTAAATTCATCGATTATAACCTGGCCGACGCTAAGACATATCCCTAGTTTCGGCCGGATAAGTACCTTACAGTTCAGAAGAACCTAAGGATAGGTGCAGACGAATACATTCCCATGGACCATGTTCAAATCTTGAGCGCTCAGGCTTGCTCAATCTGTTGAGACTACCACATTTCGGACGCGGCACAGAGGTTAATGCCATGGTGCACATACTACTTTCTTGTTTACATGGAGGTTACCTGTGGCTTGGTAACAAGGTCGATCTAAACATCGACCTCATACATCGCATTACCGGATTGTCCAAGACTGGTCACCACCTGACAATAGATACAACAGGAAAGACTAAGGAACCCAAGCTCTCACCCACTATAGTGGCGAAGTACCAGCTACAGAGAGGAGGTCGGGCCTACGACATTGCAAGCATATCAGACAAAACACTCAGCTTTACAGCTAGTCTGCTTGCAGGCAGACTGTTAACCAAGGTCCGGCCCAAGGAAGTTACAAGGTCTATAATTAAACTTGCTATACAGGTTGCAGAGGGGGAACCGTTCAATTGGTCTTTATTTTTGTTAAATATGTTTCAGGCAGATTGCTTGGCGGCACAGGATGAAGCTACCCACCATTTTCATTTTTCATGGTTGATTATACTCTGTGCATTTGTGGGGTGGAAGGAGCCGCCCCATACCCAATTTAGGTAGCTAGCAAGTAGTGAGCCTAGAGGGGTGCGCTATACAAACCTGTGGGACACTAAACACCCAGAAAAGAAAAAGCTCAACGCGATAGTATTCTATGAATACTATATGCTACTGAAGAAAGTCGTCCTAGAAGTACCACGGATCAGCAAGGAGGTTGTCGACACATATGATGCCTGGCTTAATTTTATGGTGGACCGCCATAGAATCCACCTGAGACCAAAGAGGACTAAAAGGGATGATTGGGATCCTGGATGGTTCAGGATGACAGCGCAGGATATCGAAGGTATCATCAAAGACTTTGATGACCAATGGAAGCAAGAGTACGAGGATACCACACCTCTACAATCAAATACTGCACAGACAGACCCGGTAGACAAGGGCAAAGACAGAGTAGAAACCCAGACACAGGATGTAGAAGATACGTCAGAGGAGGATCCCCAGATGAAAAAACAAAAGGTTACACAACCAAGTGGGGAGATTAAATTGACAGCCGATGACTATGAACAAATCGTAGTAAGAATTAGGGACAGAATGAGCGACACATTTCAGGCGATGCAAGCATCGCAGGGCAAGCTACAGGGGGCCATAAACCAGCAGCTAGGTGAGTTGAAAACATTGATTGAGAAAACTGCCATAATCCACACTCAGTTGAGCAAGGCGCCAACAGGAGAAAGCTAGAAACAGTCGATCTCCCGTGAGGAGATCCTAGCGAAGGGTCGTCTCAACACAGTTTTGATTCCACCAGGGAGCCTCAGATTCCCTGCATCGATGACGGATCCACCAGTACATTTTAGGCAACTTGTTGAGGTTAACCTCAAATATTTTCACATTGATCAGTTGTAGATGATCCAGCAGTAGCTAAGCGCAGAGCTCAGAGGTAGAGAGCTTGTGACTTATGAAGAAAATACGCAGCTGATGCAGAAAAATGCAGCACTCGCCACCAGCTTTCAGAAAAAGGTAGAAGAAGTACGAACTTATGAAGAAAGAGAACAGGATCTTTCTCAAGTTCTGCAAAGCATCGCATTGGAGTTACCCCAATGTCGCATTGAGTTCGCCTTACCTCTTCCGCAGAAGGTAAGAAGAGTTGTATACAGAGCAAAGACTCTGGAGGAAACAGTAGCCAGGATGGAAGAAGCAACGGCCAAGATGGAGGAGGACCACAAAGCACAGATCGAGGAGCTTGAGGCTCGTGTACCAGACACTTCCCAAGCAGACCAGCAAGCAAGAGTATAGGCCTTTCGACTCGCTTCTGCACAGATGCAGTCTTGCATCGATGATGCAATGTCAGTACTAAATGATGCGACAGACACATGGGCAGACTTGGATCAGCCACCTAAGAAAGTGGAAATCCAGCAAAGTATTCAGCAGATAGAGAGTACCACGGCAGCAATGAAAGAAGAAATTAAGAGCTTAGCAGCTCTTCAGAAGATGAGGAAGACAAAGGACATGAACCGCTTGCAGCAAGAAGTACAGCAATTAAGGACAAAGGAGATACACATCAATGACCTGCTTCAAACCTACCAATAGAAAATCACTGAGTTAGTCGATACGGTTGAGTAGAAAGTGAGGGAGTTCACTGCCATCAGAGAGGAAACTGACGCAACAGAAGACGCCAGTATCAGTCAAGCTTTGCTTGACTCGGCACAAGAGCATGTCAGAGTGATGCAGAAGGAAGTCGCAGGACTTCGCGACAAGTTGCAATGGACTTCGCAGGAAGCCAAGGAGAAGCTACAGCAGGAGAAGCCCGCTGGTAGTGGCTCGGGGACGAGCCACAAGTAAGTGTTAGGGGACTGTTGGAGTAGGGTCCCGCAGCTACAGAAGAAGCTGCTATTTTGACGAATAGACAGTTTTGGTGGAGATATAAGAGGTAGAGCTACAACACTATAGCAGGTTTCTAGCTACAGAGCAGAGCCGGAACCCATGACGTAGAAGACAGAGAAGTCAAGGAAGACGATGGTACCTGAGCAGCCAAGAAGAGAGAGCTCAACCACTGCATTGAAGGTAGTGGCGGAAGACAGGAGGGCTCAGCTACCCTCATAAAGGAAAAGGAGAAACAAGGCCAAGGCATTGAAGATGAAGGACAGAAAGGGAAGCAGCGCCAGTACCCATGGTCAGCGCTAGGAAGCATGGAAGACTGCAGAGAGCTGTGGTGAAAGGGAAGCGGTGCATAGTATCCATGATCAGCTTCAGGAAGCATGGAATACCGCAGAGAGTTGTGGTGTGATGGATAGCGGCTACCTCAAAGTACAGATACGCTGACTGTCACTAGTTAGGGTTTGGGTTACTATTGGGACAGGCCCACAGTGTTGTAATGGCGAGACCTTCAGGCCGCCTATAAAGGGATATATTTTGTACTGTAAAAGGGTTGGTTGGTTCTATTGTTAGTTGTTTTGTAGATTATTAGACAGTTGTAGAAGCCAAGCTCTGTTTCTGATATTAGTTGTAGTATCTTACTGTAACCAGTAGCTAGCTCATAGAGCATTCATGTAACGATCCGCAGGGATCGACAGAGAGGGAAGAGTATACTGTAAGAGGTGAAATATAGAGACAGAAAAGAGATATAAGAGAGAAGATCTTAAGCAGTATATGCGGTGCAGTAGAACTGTGTTTACCTTCCCCCGAGCTATAATAGACACACAGTTCTGTGGACGTAACTTCCATCCTAGAGGTGAACCACGTTAAAATCATGCGTTATGTGATTGCTTTCTGTGTTGTGTTTATTTGATGCATCTATCAGTTATTCTATGAGCCTTGTTTACAGTTTAATGTATGTATGCATTGTTCAGTTCACAGTAATATAAAAGGATAGACATAAGTTGAAATCGTTGATATGTTGTATGCGGGTTCAGTTACGCTTTGTTTGAAACAGTCACTAGTCACAGTGTTGAACAGCCTGTTATGTTGAGTCTTGCAAGTCGACACGAACAACACTAAGTGCGCTGAGCCGCGGGAGTAGGTTATTGCAAGGAGGCGATACTGCACCGGCAGAGGAGCCACGGTGCGCAATACCGTAGGTTAAGGACTTGGTGTTGGGAGGAAGTTATGTGTTTCCTGGTGCACGGCGACACGGTAAGGTTGGGGTCACCGTGATTCAGTGGAAGTTGCGCGACGAAGAAAGGGACCGCGCGTTGGATAGAGAGAGATCGTGCGGTGAGAAGGGCTGTGAGACACTAAGATCACGCGACGCAAGCAGAGGGTCGTGAAACGCACAGAGAAAGAGGCCTTGCGGCTAGCAGAGTTGTGAGTCACAAGTAGGATGCCAAAGAACCTGGTCCAATACACTTGAGTCCTTGGCCAACCCATTAGAATCACTTCGGGTGAGACTTCAGGCCGCTTCGCAGTCTGTCGTCGAAAGGGCCAGTGAGCTAGGGGTGTTGTTGGTTAAATACAGTAAACCCAGGTCTGCCCATCATAGCCAACAATCCACATTGATGGAATATGCGTGGGCACCACAACCAACAACCAGGTAGAATATGATGGTGTAAATGGCCTCTTGGCCGCTACTCTTCAGTTAGGCATTCACCATCTCGATGTCTTCTTAGACTCCCAGCTACTTGTTTCTCAGTTGAACAACCACTATCGAGTACGAGATCCCTGCCTCTTCAGAAAGTACCTCCGCACTAAACAGATGGTTAGAACATTTGAACCCATCGCATTCACACATGTTACCAGAAACCTCAATAGTGTCACAGATCAAATGGCTAATGATATTCTAAATTGGCACATTCATAACCGCATATAGGAAACATACAAACATAACATCATGCATAACTATGTCTAAAAATACACACACAAGTGTAACAATACATCACATAGACATTTGCATTCCACATCATCATAAAAATACTCACATAATAAGACCATAAAAGCGCATCCACGTGCATCAAAAATATATAGATAGATAAGTCGCATGTCCAAAACATGTCCAATACAAAATGAGAAGCCACATATGCTTTCTCAGTTGGATATACATAGCGACACAAAAACCCCTAAGTGCACCAATGCACTAGGGACAACCCCACTAGGATGCTAATCCGACTCAGACTCGTCATCTGACTCGGTGTCATCATCTTCCTCAGAGGACACATCCTTTGTAGGAAGATCACCTCTCGCTGCCTGGCGAAAGTGCTCAAAATCCATCGCCATCTTCCTCATCACACCAGTCAAATCTGGAGGAAGGTTGTGAATAACGGCAATCATATCACTACTCAGGTGCTACCAGCCATCATCTGAGACTCCAGTAGCAAGCCACTCTAGATATGGCAACACTCCATCCATCTCCCGCCATTGCCTACAGGAGCTCCCAGCAGGAACCGCCGCGGGAGCTATGGTAACGACCCGCCTCCGATTCCCGGGCGGCGGGTGAGGACCAATATCTACATATACAAACAAGGACACCATCAGTCCACATACATCAATAATAAAAACTACCAACCAGCTCAAATACACTATGTAAAAAGATGAACATAAAAACATCACGCATACATACCAGTTGGTCCCCAGGCCTGGCCAAGAGGTAGGGGCATCTCAAGGTCTCCCTGGTAGTCCATACCCGCATACGAGTACTCCTCAATCACTACAGGAAGCTAGCACCACTGCTCCAACATCTCTGTAGCAAGGATTTCTCCTTGCCACAGGGGCAGGAATGGCTCCCTTCTGTCTATAGGATAGAAGGGTAGGTTCCTGCTTGGAAAAAGACTGAAAGGAAAAATGGAATGTAAAGAACAGAAATAAAAGCAAAGATGGAAGAGAATTATGGAGAACCCCTCTGCAAACAAAGGTTAGGTTTCTGCTTCCAATGACCTGCAAACAATGATTAAGCTACTATAAACCGAAATACCTACAAAACAAGTTAGGAAATAAACCTGCAAATGAAATCATGGGTTAGAAAACAAAGAAACTACTAAGAAAAATAAACAAAACTGGAAAACACAGTTATACCTTCTCTTTGGGTGGAAATGGACCACCATGTCCTAGCTTGTGGAAGCACCTCTCTTGGATGGGGGGGTTATGGCTCAATGAAGATGGAGGAGAGGGAGTGTGGGTGGCTTGAGAGACAGGGTCTCAAGGCATCCACGGGCAGCATAACAGTATGAAAGAGAGAAGTGTTTTGAGAGTGACCCCCGGCCCTCCTTTTATAGCTTTTTTGGGGGTTTTAGGGTTTTAAGCCCTTGGTCCGGGCTTTAGCCCCTTTTTGGGGATTTTAGCCCCTTCTGCCCTAATTTTAGCTCCTTTTAGGGTTTTAGCCCCTTTTGGGGGGCTTTAGCTCCTAGGAGAGTATTTTATGCTCCTTTTTGGGGTTTTTAAGCCCTTTTCTTCATCCTTAAGCATTTTTGAGGGTGTGGGGGTCTAATGGAGGGTCGTGGAGTGGTGTCCTTGGGTGGTGTAGGTCATAGAGAGCTTAGTGAGGGATTTTTTGGGTGAATAGATTGCCCCCTGATGTATGAGGGTAGGATCTCATCGTATGGCCAATGGACATCATAGGATTTGCTTCGGTGAGGTGGTGCTTCCGGGGCTGGGACATGGTGGCTTTTGGTTTTTGTATTAATATGGTTCCCATGAATGGGTGAGATATAAATAATGTGTGACATGTATATGGATGAGGCGGGCATCCCCATGCTCGTGACAATGTCAAAAGAATAATTTGATCTATGCTCTCAAATACAAGAGCTGATCATATACAACCGATGATACAATAATGGTTGCCTCAATGTGAGGCTAAATACAATATTGATCTGGTACATTGGACCCATGGCATTCTCATGGAATGCTATATCTTCATGACTAATAATCTATTGGATCTGGAACGGTACATAGCTGTATGGACTCGCTGATTGAGAGTCAGAGTCTCTGTGGTACAAGTATGCTGCATCAATCATAAATCTATATAAAAGCACTACTGGGGCTTCTGAACACTGTCTCCAACGCAACCCGAAAATCACAAGGGACATAACCTATTTAGGTCCCTTGAGTAGACTCATCAATGCGCTAGAGTCGGGTGACATCTGGGGTCTTCAACCAAGTATTGTGCGGACCAAACCCTATACGAATCTCAATGGTTCGATGATGTAGTTGGAGTCAAGAATGTGAGAAACAACCATCCCAAGAGGCACTAAGGACTCCTCTCAAGTGGTCCAAGGAACTCATCAATGATGCTAATGAAACCAAGGTACAGGGACCTCTGGTTCTATCCTCTGGAATATGTGTGTTGTCATCGACAGAGGGATACCTACCCCTAGTCAAGGCAATGATGTTTCTTTGACCAAGAATATGAGGGAGATAACCAAATGGTGTGAGACAATCTACGGACTGACCCACTAAATGGGGGGGGGGAGGGGGAGGGAAAAAATTGAACAAGGGCAGTGGGAGTGTGGTGGACTCAAAATTCCTTTGTTCAGAGTATGATGACAGGGCGGACTAGGCAGCAAATGAAACTTGACTCATGGGAATGGGATCATAGCTGTAATACCGGGAATGTCACTACAGATGGGAAATGCTTGGAGGAGGTAGACACTTTTGAAATTGATGGGATCCAAGGAAGACTCATTGCAGAGTACTTTGAACAAAGGCGACCCAATGTGGGAATGCTTCCAAACTGTTTTCTGTGGGGTGGTGTCTAGGGACACCGTTATGGATCGAACTCATGGATTTCTTGGTGAGCCCGAGAAGGTAAATGCTCAATGGTGCTTTCAATTTTAGAGAGTCTGAAAGCACAAAGAAGACTCCAGTGGGGGCTCTTTTTCATTGGCATTCTCCTGTGCCTTAAAAAGGATAAAAGTATACATAGGAGAGCTCACCCATCCTAGAGGGGATGAGAGACTTCTTTACCATTGGTATTCCAATCAGGCCAAAAAAGGTTAAACCTATACTGACTGGACGGTCATTCAGATACTTTTACGAGCATGAACGAAACCAAGTTTGCTCGGTAATATTTTCTTAATGGGAAGGCTGAAAAAGAGCTTAACGACAACCCATGGTGAGATTTTTCGTAAAGTGCGGCCCCTCTTCCCGATAAAGCATAAAAGTATGCATAGGGGAACGGTCTTGGCTTGAGTGTGCCAAGGAATTCCTTTTCAATTGATGGTATACATGGTCCACAAAAGGAGGTAAATGAGATGATGTAGACACCCTTTCCTATACTTTAGTGAACGGGAAAGGAAGCAGCTGCGCTCGGCTATCTTTTCATTGTTGTAAGGATTCAGAAAAGAGCTTAAACGAAACTCCAGTGTGGTCAACCGATTACGGTGGCACAGGTGGTGCCCCATGTCAGGATGGTGGACAGAGGTCCAAAGGTCATCTGCGCAGTATGGACAGAGCAGAAGGCTCTCAAACATACCAATACATGTGTGGGATAGATCACGGCAGAGGCTCGCGAGTCGATGCGGCAAAGGCATGCCAACCGAGGTGGCTCTCGAACAGAGGTCAGGAGAGCATGTGTGTGTTGTGGTGGAAGGACTTGACTACATGCGATGTGAGTGCAAGTCTGGGGGCAGTTATATGCCAAATACGTACAAGAAAAGTAAATCATTTTGAGGACAATGGTCCAGAAGTCCACGTAAGTTGTGGTGGATGAAGAAGACAACTATGTGTTAAAATAAAAAGTAAATGTAAAAAATGACATTCCTTCACGGGCGGTGGCCCAAAAACCCACATGAGTAGTGGTTGGGAAGTGTGATACAAGTACAGGTCTGTAGACACTCACATCGTCATGTCATGGCTCGTAAATCGAGGTGACTTGTGGGAAATGGTCCTGAAATCAATTTATTAAACATGAGACAATGGTCTCATAAGGAGATGGAAATTTGGACCTGGAGGTGTGAGAGGTGTCTCAAACAGGCTCCAGGTGACTTTGAATTAGCAGTCGATGGTGCTACCCCTGACTTGTGCTAAAAAACGTTGAAAAAAAAGAAAGGGAAAAAACTATGCTATAAGGGACTCATAGTGGTTATATCAAGCATAGACTCTCTTGAGGTAGATCCCATTGCGCGGCTTCTTCAAGAGTCGACCATCTGAGTCAGTGAAGAGGTATGCCCCCTTGCAGAGATGAAGGTCATTGGCAAGGCGGGGTGATGGAATCTGGTATTTTATGGGAAGAACCGATTCCACACTATGGTTTAAAGGGAATGGGGTAAAACCGAAGGTGGTCTTACATATATCTCAGTCATCACATAAGTGGTGTCGGGATAGATTAGGTGGATCTTCCATAGCCGATGAGACAAAAGGGAAACTGGTGCTAGAGGTCATGTAAATGGTATTGGTTATGTTTTTTGTGGCCTGGGACACAAGTCTCTGTTGGAGGAAGAGGGGCAGGCCTAGAGACAAGAGGAGTCTTTGATGGACCTAGAGGTAGGTGCAACATCATCTCAATTGGTTGGGAATGAGTCAACACATCTTGGGGCCTCAGAGGTATCGTAGGTGGTTCAAGGTACCACAAAGGATCTACCAATGTGAAATCCTGTAGATTGCGGGTTGCCAAGACAAACTTACTCATGATCTCGGATGGTAGGAAAAGGAAAAGGAAAAGGAAAAGGATTGTGTTGCGTGGGAATGAACCCCACTGTTTCCCTGGTAACTAAGGTTGAGGTTGCGATTGAGGTTGTAGTTGTGGCTGGGGAAAAAATGGAAGAGACAGGTCTGATGGACCATCGGTGATGGTGGAGATAAGCGGGTCAGTTGAACTTGACATCATGTAGATGGACATGGTGTCTGAAGAAGGCGGTGGGGGGTGCACTTCTTCGATCAAGGTGATTTCAAACTTAAGGGAATGTTGACGGAGGTCAGCTAGAGCCATTCGAAATTCAGGCAAGTCTTGACAATGGTGAGAGTAATGTCCATACAAACCGCAGAGGGCACAAGCATGGTTTGTTCTCAATGCCTTGTTTCTGACTATTGGCGTGGTTGGGAGTTCAACCATGGGGATTTTTTCATTTGTATCCATGGCATCTAAATGCGCACAGATCATTGGGATTTCAAGGAAACTCTAAGTTGGATGGCCCTGTTGCTCATAGACAGCACAAGGCGGGACTTGTTGTGGTTCTGCGGTGGCTTTGGCATTCTTGCCTCTGTCCCTTTTTGGGTGGGGCAGTGCAGGTGTGGTTGCGGTGGTTGGCTTTTGCAGACCAGGTGGAGGGTGAGACTCTACCATGATGGGTTGCACCGGGGTTAAAACAACCTGGGGCATTTTTGCTTGAGCCGGTGGATCAAGATACCATACCGAAATTCCCAATGTAAAGTTGGGTAGGCTTAAGGTGGCCATTACCAACTTGCTCATGACCCCAGGTGGGGGAAAGAGGAAGGGAATTGTGTGGACTGGCGATGAGCCCAGATAACTCCATGTTGGCTACATGTGGGGATGTAGTTGTGGTTGCGGCTGCGCAAAACGCTGCTGCTGCGAGTGATGTTGCGGCTGTTGTTGGTGTTGTGACTACGGATGATGTTGTGGTTGTGGTTGGGGCTATGGCTGCAGTTATTGTTTGGGTGCAGCGGTGCTAGATGAGACCATGCACAAGTTCACAGTTTCGTTTTGTGTCAGTGGTGGTGACACTAATGGGAAAGGAGCTGCCATGGTGGTATTGGAAAACAACCCAGGGCCCACATTCAACAATGGAGCGGCTGGTGTGTTGTCAACCATAGTGTTGATTGCAGGGATGACATTAGCATGTGTAGGCATCCCTTGTGGCTCAATAGTGGTGATGGTTAGGATAACATTGGCGGGTGCCATTAACCCTTGCAGATCATGATAAGTGATTTGATCAATCATCACAATCTTCCCTTCGTGGGGGAACATCATGAGACGGAAGACAGTTGATGCAACCGCTCTCATGACGTACATATAACTTCTTCCGAGGAGAAGGTTATAGTCTAGTTGAGCATTGATGACCTCTATGTCGATCAGCACAGTCTTCCCTACTAATGTGATGGGGACATGAGAGAGGATTCCTTGGGCTTTAGTGGGATGTCCATCATAAGCCCGTAGAGTTGTGGAGGATGGTTGCAGAATTGGTGATCCAAGTTTCTGCCAAACCAGGGTGGACACAATGCACATGGATGCCCCCTCATCCACTATGCATTGATGCAGAACCAGGTTCCGGATAGATATCAAGATTTGGAAGGCGATGGTGGATGGCATGTGTGGTTCTCCATTCTCTGTGTCGAATGTGATAAACTTGGAGTCGAAGGGGTCTACTGCCCCAAGGGTGGCTAGTAAGGATTTCTGCTGCGTTGGGCATGTTTTAAGTACCTCAAGAGCAGACATGGCAGTTGACGTTTGGGCCAAATTATCCACGATGCTGTAGCTGACAGCAGCTCTAGCCGCGACGTTATTGGAAATCCTGCGTACAGGGGGGCGGGGGGGGTACGAGAATGGGGGTAACTGAAGAGGTAGGTTCATTGTTTTGGACGTTGATGTTGTTGATGTGTCAGCGGGTTCATTGGTGGTACCGTACTAATTCCATCTGGTTTGCATGTTAACCTCTTCAGTCTTCATGGCTAGCAGGCGGTGAACACCTCTTTCGGATGTGGGAGGTGCCCCCGTAGCATTGGGATTGGGTTGGGGAGGGGGTGCAGTTGCCACCAACCCTTGGATTGGTAGTGGGTTTTGAAGCACCATGGGGGGAGGTCCTTGTGGTGCTGGGTTGGGTTGGGCTTGATTTGCAGCATTGGCGGCCTGTTGAACCTCGTTCTGAATGGCATGTTGAGCTCGACCCATTAGGGGACACTCGAATGTGAAGTTCCCATAAACATCACAGAGTGTGCACGGTTGGTTTGTGCGCAACGGGGCATTGCGTCTTGGTCATTTGGTCATGGGGGATTTTGAGTTATCCGGCTTACCGCAGCATTGTTGGGAGGGTTTGGTTGTTGACCGCCTCCCTGCGGTTGGTTGTTGCCTTGGTTCTGGGGTCAATTATTTCTAGCTTTCCCTTGTTGATTGTTGGGGGCAAGCTGGTTGGGACAGTTTTGTTTTGTAAATACTTGTACCAATGGAGTAGGTGGAGCGGGGGCGGGGGCTTGAACTGCTTGCACTGGTGGTGCATAGTAGATTTGTGGGGGTGGAGGTGGCACAATTGTGGGCATTTTACCCACATATTGCTATGTTGGCCAAGCCATGGCCTGAGTCCGTTGTAGTGGCACAGGTTGTGCATAGGAAGTTGTTGCTCCGGACTGGGACATCATTCTTGTGTAGTCCGGAGCTTGGTTTTGGTAAGCAACATTAGCAGTGTTGCTTGGTTGTGATGGAACTGTAGGTGGGGCCGGTCGGTGTTGTGGCTATTGGGAGACCAATCCTATGATGCCATCTACAACATGGGATGCCCCCGGTACATTGCGGTAGGAGGTGCTCGGACGGGGAGCGTCTGGAATGATGGTGTATAGATATCCAAACTGAGCATAGATTGGTTCAAACTGTTAAGCTTTCAGTATGGCCTCTTCTTTGGATTAAGGACATTTGGATGTGACGTCCTTTGCTATGGGTGGGAGCAAGGTCTTAAGGAACCAATCCAAGAAGATCATGTCGTCAAGTTGGATTTTGCATAGGCTACGGCGTCGCCACCACTCATGGATATGGTCGGTTATATGAGTGGCATTATTTTGATGACAGGATAATAGGATCTCCACCCCCTCATCATATCTGACGGGGAGTTGGAAATACTGTAGGAACATGAAGGCTAGGGAGTTGAAGTCCGGGTATTTGGCCTGCGGTAGCTCAATGTACCATTTGGCCATAGCACCTGTAAGGGTGCGTTGGAATAGACTCAACCTGACAGAGTCATCTACGATGTTGTTGGATGAGCACCATAGATGGAATGTCATAATGTGGTTTTGGGGACATTCCCCTACCTTTCCTTCAAACTTGGGAATGTCTGATGGTAGCTTAGTTGGAATTGGAGGCCAAAAATCTTGATGGCGAATGGGGTCATTTGTTAATCGAGCCAAATTAGGTAAGTTAAGACGAGCCATGAAAGACAGATTTGACCCCAGGTTGATATGAGATGGGGCAGCGATGGTGGTGGGGTTTGCAGGTGCATAATGCATCTGCACAGCTGGGGGTACTTGCGGTGGTTCCATTGTGGATGGGCCAATGCCCCCAAGTGTGGTGGGATGGACCATGTGGGTGGAAGGGAAATTTCCCCCGTGTATGACAGTAGGGGAAATGTAAGTGGACGGTCCACTACCCCCTTGTGTGCCAGGAGGGGTAGTGTGTGTGGAGGGGCCATTGCCCCCGTGTGTTGCAAGTGGGCGAGCTTGGCTGGTCACTATGGGTGGTGGCAACTGACTAATGACAGTCTGCATGACTATGCTTGGGCCACCTGCAAGGTTGTTGGTGATAGGTTGTGGTGTGGATAGGGGTCCACTTGCTATGGATATGCCAAAAAATGGATCCGGGTTGGCACCAACCATGGGGCTTGATGGTGCAGTATGGAGGTCTGGTTCAAATTGATATGGGTCTGAATCAAAATCAGAGGCTGTGTGGCCTTCTGATGGTGTGGGAGATTGCTGAGAACAGTTTCTACGATGTCAATTGAGTGTTCCAAATCCTGTTGGTTCGCCTCTTAGGTGTGAGGAAGAGTGTGAGGGATCAATTGTGTTAAATGTTTATCAAAGTGATGGGAATGATATTTGGACCCCAGTTTTAGTGGCTTCCTATTGGATGTAGGTGGTCACTCGGCCACCAAGACTGCCAGAAGAAAATGCTTGGCTTTTTCCTCACAAGTGTTTCTACTCAATCGGAAGGGGTCATTGCCCATTTCGCTTGGCAATTCCTCTCAGCGGCCAGCCACTTTGGGGTTCCTGTGGTACTCCTCACAATGAGTTTCTGGGTAGTGCCCAAGTACTTCCCACAGTTGAAGCAGTTAGGGACTTATGTCCTCAAAGACTGCAGATTTGTTTGTACTTAGTGTAAATTGATAAATTTTAAGGCTCTCTCAGCATCATGAACTGAGTTGGGTTGATTACTTGGTATGGTGTATTTTTTTGTCTGTCTTTCTAGTATTTGGTAGCTGCAAATGGTTTATGAATTCATTATATTATTGTGCATGCAATGAATAATCAAAAATTTGTAACCAAATATAGTTCTTAACCCTGATGTTTATGGCCTAACTAGATGAATACCTGACACTGATATTCCTCTTCAACCAAGAGAAGGTGTCGGGCTCTCAACACAATGCGACTAAGCCCATCCATAGATCCACAGGTCACCTCCCGGATGCAAGGTTGGTCTACAGGGAGGACACTTAGTGCCATGAGAAGCCCTCCTTCTCTACCCCCTCTACCTTCCAGGTCATTAGGTTTTAATGGTTTGGAACAATATTAGTGAAGGGCCTACATCTATACGATCTTGCCCTTCTTCATATCCCAGAATAACCCAGAGGGTGATGACTGGGTAGAGGAGGAAGGGTAAGCAAGACAGTTAATTTTATTTTGATTTTAGTTAAGCTATATTCATTTGATTAAGCCATCAAAATTTACTTGGAATTTACACATTGTTTGTAAAAGAAATTGCAGGAAATTGAAACAAAAACTGAAATTGACTTACAGTGCTAGACATAGGTGGCTGAGCCGCACTGACATTCCCTATAAAACTGAAATTTAAGCTCTGTTTGATAGGCCACACATTTCTAATCAAATCTAGCGAGGGGGCCGCAAGATTTTTTCAGAAACAGGTGAGGGGGTCACATAGATTTCACAGACAGTCATGGTCTATGTTTCTAAGTGAAGTCACACTTTTCGGGGGATTAAGTGCACCATGGGCGCGCTTGTTAGGCCATTAAATGCGCCCTCATCCCCTGTTCAGGCCCGATAAGTGCGACCTACCCCAAATTTGGGGTTTTTTCTGATCCAGAGTCAGATCCAACCGACAGTAACTTGTACTGTGGCCAAACTGACTCGGATTTGCCTAGAAGAGACTTCGGCAAGAGTAATAACTGGAAATAAACAAGATCTAAACTGAATTTGGCATGAAATTTTAAAAACTAGGGAAAAACTTGAAATTTTAAAAATTTGGACCAGGGATCCTGTGGGATCGACCTGGTATGGTCACCAGTTCTGTAACAGGGATTTCTCCTTGCTACAGGGGCAGGAATGGCTCCCTTCTGTCTATAGGACAGAAGGGTAGGTTCCTGCTTGGAAAAAGACTGAAAGGAAAAATGGAATGTAAAGAACTGAAATAAAAGAAAAGATGGAAGAGAAATATGGAGAGCCCCTCTGCAAACAAAAGTTAGGGTTCCGCTTCCAATGACCTGCAAACAATGATTAAGCTACTGTAAACCGAAATACCTACAAAACAAGTTAGGAAATAAACCTGCAAATGAAATCATGGGTTAGAAAACAAAGAAAATACTATGCAAAATAAACAAAACTAGAAAACACAGTTATACCTTCTCTTTGGGTGGAAATGGGCCACCATGCCTAGCTTGTGGAAGCACCTCTCTTGGATGGGGGAGCTATGGCTCAATGAAGATGGAGGAGAGGGAGTGTGGGTGGCTTGAGAGACAAAGGGTCTCAAGGCATCCACGGGAAGCATAACAGTATGCAAGGGAGAAGTGTTTTAAGAGTGACCCCCCACCCACCTTTTATAGCTTTTTTTGGGGTTTTAGGGTTTTAACCCCTTGGTCCGGGCTTTAGCCCCTTTTTTGGGTTTTTATCCCCTTTCGCCCTAATTTTATCTCCTTTTAGGGTTTTATCCCCTTTTGGGGGGCTTTAGCTCCTAGGAGAGTATTTTAGGCTCCTTTTTCGAGGTTTTTAAGCCCTTTTCTTCATCCTTAAGTATTTTTTAGGGTGTGGGGGTCTAATGGAGGGTCGTGGAGTGGTGTCCTTGGGTGGTGTAGGTCAAAGAGAGCTTAGTGAGGGATTTTTTTTGTTAACAAGCTCCTCAGTAAAAAAGTGGCCCACTCTGCCGCCACCCTCCTGGATCATCATTTGACACCATCTGTACATCCGTGGCTCCCATGGAACACTATCCTGCACAGCCCGATGAGGACGAAGTGTAGGTACTTTCTCAAAAAATAAAGAACATAGGAAGGATCCAAAACAAAAACTAGCGCCAGAATTCTTCAACTTGTTCAGCTGATGCCGAACAGCCTGCAGATACATCTATCCCTATGCATAGTACATGGCACCTATAGCACGCTCTACTAGCTGAAGCTGACTACCAAAGATCTTGTGGCTTCCTGTGGAACCCAAGATACACTGCAATAAGGTCACCACTACCCATTTTGACAAATCCTCGGTGTCACACATCAGGATATAGGAGCCGCGCATGTATGTCGTAGCATAACAGTGCCGATCACACAACTCCTCTAATGTCTCCCCCCGAGACAACATAGGTGTCAAGTCACCAACCACTCCCAACATAGGGACCCTAGTAAGAAAGTATACATCTACCAATGTAATCTCGATACACTGGCCCTGAAAGAGGAACGCCTCCTCATCAGCATCCCAGAAACTCACCATTGTTTGCATTAGCAAACGCAAGCTCCACATGAGGGGTACCCTCATAAACTTCAGCAATCCGCAATGGGCTAATGTATCTCTCACATTCTTGTCTCATAAGGCTACATCCCTAAGGCTCTTGTAGTCTCTCTCTCACCACTTGATCTCAGCCATCCTACACAAGAAAAAACCCTTATGTGAGCCACTGCCATCATCAAAAAACACCCAAAAGAGGCCAAGTCACACCTGTTTGGGAAAAATGAGTGCCCAGGGAACTCAAAATTTCCCCACAGATGTGACCAGGGCACACCGTTTCCTTCAAAAGGTGTGACTTGGCTCCATGAAACCCCAAACTGCTCATAGGAGGCCTCCAGGTGACCAAATCTAGAAAATAAACCACCAAAAAGCTGAGATTCAATGAGAGCTCTTACCTGCAAGTCACGGCACTCAAAACTGTCGGTCAGATCAAGAGAAATCAGCAAATGAATATTTAGGTCCCACCTCTCCAACTCCACAATGAATAGTGACAATGACACCTCATCAAGTGGACCCCACCCTTATATAGGCCCCATTTGACCTAATTTCTTCCGATCGACATAACAGGACCATACAGACTCCATTTGAGATGTCGTTTGTGACATTGGTTTCAGAATTCAGCCCTCTATCTCTTTATGAGACCATTGTCTCATGTTTAATAAATCAATTTCAAGACCATTTCCCACAAGTCACCTCGATTTACGAGCCATGACATGACAATGCGAGTGTCTATGGACCTGTACTTGTATTACACTTCCTGATCGCTACTCATGCGAGTTCTCAGGCCACCGCCCGTTAAGGAATGTCATTTTTTACTTTTATTTTGTATTTTAACACATAGTTGTCTCTTCATCCACCGCACCTTATGTGGACTTCTAGACCATTGTCCACAAAACGATTTACTTTTCTTGTACATATTTGGCATATAACTACCCCCAGATTTGCACTCACATTGCATGTAGTCAAGTTCGACCACCACAAAACACACACACGCTCTCCCAACCTCTGTCCGAGAGCCACCTTGGTTTGTGTGCCTCTGCCACACCGACCCGTGAGCCTCTACCGCGATCTATCCCATGCATGTATTGGTATGTTTGAGAGCCTTCTGCTTTGTCCATACTGCGTGGATGACCTTTGGACCTCTGTCCATCGTCCCAACATGGGGCACCGCTTGTGCCACCGCAATCAGTTAACTGTATTGGAGTTTTGTTTAAGCTCTTTTCTGACTCCTAAAAACAATGAAAAGATAGCCGAGCGCAGCTGCTTCCTTTCCCACTCGCTAAAGTATAGGAAAGGGCGTCTACATCGTCTTGTTTACCTCCTTTCGTGGACCATGTAGACCATCAATTGAAAAGGACTTCCTTGGCACATTCAAGCCAAGACCGTTCCCCTCTACATACTTTTATGCTCTCTCAGGAAAAGGGGCCGCACTTTACAAAAAAGTTCACCACAGGTTTTCGTTAAACTCTTTTCCAGCCTTCTCATCAAGAAAATATTGCTGAGTAAAATTGGTTTTGTTCATGCTCCTAAAAGTATCTGAATGACTGTCCAGTCAGTATAGGTTTAACCTTTTCCAGATTGATTGGACTACCAACGATAAAGAAGTCTCTCATCCCCCAAAGGATGGGTGATCTCTCCTATGTATACTTTTATCCTTTTTCAGGCACATGAGACTACCAACAAAAAATATCCCCCACTGGAGTCTTCTTCGTGCTTTCAGACTCTCTAAAATTGAAAGCACCATCGAGCATTTACCTTCTCAGGCTCGCCAAAAATCCACGATATCATACCATAATGGTGTCGCTAGACACCACCCCACAGAAAATAGTTTAGCAGCATTCCCACATTGGGTCGCCTTTGTTCAGAGTACTCTTCAATGTGTCTTCCTTGGATCCCATCAATATCAAAAGTGTCTACCTCCTCCAAGCATTTCCCTTCTGCAGTGACATTCCCGATATTACAGCTATGATCCCATTCCCATGAGTCAAGTTTCATTTGCTGTCTGGTCTGACCTGCCATCATACTCTGAACAAAGGAAGTTTGAGTCTACCACACTCCCCCTACCCCTATTCAATTATTTGCCTCCCCCCTCCCTTATTCATTGGGTCAGTCCGCAGATTGTCTCACACCTTTTGGTCATCTCCCTCGTGCTCCTAGTCAAGGAAACATCATTGCCTTGACTAGGGGCAGGTCTCCCTCTGTCGACAACAACACATATATTCCAGAGGATAGACCTAGAGGTCCCTATATCCTGGTTTCATTAACGTCATTGATGTGTTCCTTGGACCACTTGAGAGGAGTCCTTAGTGCCTCTTGGGATGGTTGTTTCTCACGTGCTCAACTCCAACTACATCATCGTACCATTGAGATTCGTACAGGGTTTGGTCTGCACAGTACTTGGTCGAATACCCCAGATGTCACCTGACTCTAGCACATTGATGAGTCTACTCGAGGGACCTAAACAGGTTATGTCCCTTGTGATTTCCGGGTTTCGTTGGAGATAGTGTTCAAAAGCTCCAGCAGTGCTTCGATATACCTTTATGATTGATGCAGCATCCTTGTATCACAAAGACTCTGACTCTCAATCAATGAGTCCACACAGCTATGTACCATTCCAGATCCAGCAGACCGTCAGTCATGAAGATATAGCATTCCATGAGAATTCCATGGGTACAATGTACCAGATCAGTATTGTATTCAGCCTCACATTGAGGCAACCATTATTGTATCACCAGTTGTATATGATCAGCTCTTGTATTTTAGAGCATAGATTAAATTAATCTTTTGACATTGTCACGAGCATGGGGATGCCCACCTCATCCATATACATATCACACAATATTTTTATCTCACCCATTGATGGGAACCATATTAATACAAAAACCAAAAGCCACCATGCCCCAGCCCCGGAAGCACCACCTCACTGCAGCAAATCCTATGATGTTCGTCGGCCATACGATGAGCTCCTACCCTCACACATCAGGAAGAAATCTGTTAACCCAAAAAATCCCTCACTAATCTCTCTATGACCTACACTACCCAAGGACAGCACTCCACGACCTTCCATTAGACCCCCCCATCCTAAAAAATGCTTAAGAATGAAGAAAAGGGCTTAAAAACCCCAAAAAGGAGCCTAAAATACTCTCCTAGGAGCTAAAGCCCCCAAAAAGGGGCTAAACCCCTAAAAGGAGCTAAAATTAGGGCAGAAGGGGCTAAAAGCCCAAAAAGGGGCTAAACCCCGGACCAAGGGCTTAAAACCCTAAAACCCCAAAAAAACTATAAAGGGAGGGTGGGGGGTCACTCTCAAAACACTTCTCCCTTGCATACTGTTATGTTGCCCATGGATGCCTTGAGACCCTTTGTCTCTCAAGCCACCCACACTCCCTCTCCTCCATCTCCATTGAGCCATAGCTCCCCCATCAAAGAGAGGTGCTTCTTCAAGCTAGGGCATGGTGGACCATTCCACCCAAAGTGAAGGTATAGCTTGTTCTTTGTTGTATTTGCTTAGTTTTTTCTTTGCTTTCTATT
This sequence comes from Pseudotsuga menziesii, assembly GCA_001517045.1. Classification (NCBI taxonomy): domain Eukaryota; kingdom Viridiplantae; phylum Streptophyta; class Pinopsida; order Pinales; family Pinaceae; genus Pseudotsuga; species Pseudotsuga menziesii. The sequence goes on along the minus strand of LPNX010967206.1, from coordinate 619,471 downwards.
CCATGGTTTCATTTGTAGGTTTATTTCCTAACTTGTTTTTCAAGTATTTCGGTTTACTATAGCTTAATGATTGTTTGCAGGTTATTAGAAGCGGAACCCTAACCTTTGTTTGTAGAGGGGTTCTCCATATTTCTCTTCCATCTTTGCTTTTATTTATGTTCTTTACATTCCATTTTTCTTTTCAATCTTTTTCCAAGCAGGAACCTACCCATCTGTCCTATAGACAGAAGGGAGCCACTCCCGCCCCTGTATTAAGGAGAAATCCTTGCTACATCCCTAGCCACATGCTAGGGATTTTCCATGGCATCAACCTGCTTGGTCCCAGACCAAGAACCCCAGGAGACTACTAGTGGCCCTAGAGTACCTTCTAGGGTCTTACTCTGCCCTAGTTAAATGACTAGGGTACCATCCTCTCTAAGAATGGGTCTCACGGCTGCACTAACTTCAACAAAATGTTCTACATATCAAGCATTCGAGGTCAAGCCCTAATAGTATGGAAGAGTAAGGATCTCAAGCCTGTGAAGGTATGCTATCATAAATTCATTAAGTAACCTTGACAAATCCTAAGTGGACATAATGACCAATAAAATACGAATTGTTGAAGATTCTAAGTCGGCCTTGTAACTTGTTATTGGAGAGTTTTTGAGTACCTTCTAGGGTCTTACTCGTCCCTAGTTAAATGACTAGGGTACCAGCCTCGATGAGAATGGGTCTCCCAGCTGTACTAACTTTAACAAAATGGTCTACATATCAAGCATTCGAGGTCAAGCCCTAATAGTATGGAAGAGTAAGGATCTCAAGCCTATGAATGTATGGAATCATAAATTCAGTAAGTAACCTTGACAAATCCTAAGTGGACATAATGACCAATAAAATATGAAGTGTTCAAGATTTTAAGTCGGCCTTGTAGCTTGTTATTGAAGAGTTTTTTTCAATGTTCCACGGGGACGCACCCCCTCACTCCCCCCTGCTTTCGGGACAAGGAAACTCTTGGGGAAACATTTCCCCACGTCCCCCTTTTGGTGGGAACTCGAGGAAATGTGTTTCCCCTTAGGGGGGATTATAGGCATCCCCTTGTCCCCTAGCCCCACCAAATTTTCATCTTTCACAATAAAAATAAATGCAAATTAAAATATTAAAAAAGTGTTTAAAAATTAAAACATAATTAAATGAAAATTAAATTAAATCCTAGACTAAGCTAAGAGTCTAAGACCTTCCTCAACGCTATCCTCTCAAGATTTCATTGCATAATCATATTGCAACTAGACTTGGAGCAGTCGTCAATGTTCTAAGTTCTAACTTCTCTGTGTTCATTGTTCGGTATCTATTTGACTATTTCAGACTTCAGCATTTGTTGCATTATCTTTTACAAATTTGAAATTTGAATTTAGATATACATTGCATAATGATAATTATGATATTTAGTTTTTAGTTTTTACATGGGTATAGTAACATAGATCAGTATCATTTACAAATTTGAAATTTGATATGCTAATAACTAATAGATGTACACCCCATAATGATGAATTTAGTTTTTAGTTTTACTTTTTACATGGTAATAGTTACTGTTGGGATTTTCATTTTTATATTTTAAATTAATTTTTATGACTCCGATATCCCCCCGTTTCCCCAAAATTTCCCTAAAATTTGGGGTAGTTTCCACACACCCCTTGTGTATTTCCGCGCTTCCATGCTCCCTCGCCTTGGAAACTCCGTGTAAAATTGGTTTTTCTGTATATAAATAGAAGAGTTGGAAGCGAATTTTAGTATGCATTTCAATGTGAATATAGAAAGAGTTTGGTTTGGGAATATGAGACTGTAGAAAACGTAGGAGCAACGAATCAAGTTCAAGTGGAGATTTGTTTTGTCTTGTAAATTTTGTCTTAGGGTGAAATCTGTGGTTCGATCTAGTACAACCAAGATAAGGAGAGTGATATTTAGGGCATCTTCATCTCAGTTAAGTCAGGTATGTTATTATTTGTTGTTAACAGAGATTGTAGTTTTGAAGACTCTGGTCAAGCTGGTGTTGAATTAACTGGTTGTATCAAGTTTTGTTTCAAAGGTTGAGAAGGGACTTTGTTGAAGTATCTAAAGATTTGGTTTGGGAGGTAGGGCGGTGCAAGGAAAGAGATGATATACTCAGGTTGTAGCCTAAAACAATAATCTCAGTTGAAGCTGAATGTTTTGCAGAGGTTGAAGCCTCTTGCATCAGTTGTAGCTGGTGTATATTTTATGTGTTGTAGCACATACCTTGATTGTAAATTTGTCATATCTAAATATGTTTAGACTTGATGATTTATTAATTATTGTATTTCCTATATCAGTTATTTTACCTTTGGTTTCTTGATTTAATTGTTGAAGATTAAGATCAGTGTAAAAAAATCAAATGGATAGAATCATACAACATTGGTTCACATCCCCTCTCAATGTTGTGAGTGAGTTTTACAGGTTGTCAGTTTTGTGTGTTTTGTAATGTTTGACACTTCAAAATCTATGCAATGGTTGCCATGTTTTATTTATTTTTCCTGTCACATCTTGTAAGGTAATTAAATTTAAATCAAATAACTTAGCATTGTGCACCTTTTTATAATTCTAGTTTCCTTTTGTATGCTATAATGGTTACAATTTATGCATTATTAACTTATAATGCTTGATGGTTTTATTTTCGTTAGTTTGTCTTGCACCAAATTTCAGCAATTGATTTAAATTTTACCCACATGGTCTAATTGTTAACATACATGTTTATTACAAAATTAATTCTTTGAGTTTACTGTTGATGTTCATACTGTTGTTTACTATTGATTTTCATACTGTTTCCATTGCAATTGAATGTTGTATTTTATTTATCCATTGTGAAAATTTTGTTAGCTGGAGTATCTTTGTGTAGTTACACTGGATTTACATGCCTATCTTCACGTGATGGTTATTGTTTGATGCTTGTTTGTGTTTAAGGACATTTTTTATTATACGTGATACAATGAGTTATGGTGTTCTAATAGTAGTCTTGTTTGTAGGATTTCAATACCTGCTTCTCATTGGGGGTGTGTTTTGTATGATTTGATAATCTCAATGGAGCACAAAGAGTCATCACATTGTTGGAGGAACAAGTGACCCAAACTACTTGGGTTGCTACCAAGTATCTTTTAATTGAATCTTAACGAAAATGAGATTTTTTTTATTTTATTTTAGAGAAGATCTTGATCAGCAATTCTTAAAGGGTATTAGCTCAATGGAAGAGCACATGCTTTACAAGCAGGAGGTTGGTGGTTTGATTCCTCCAGTCCCTGCCATAAATTAGTAAATAATGTTGTAAAGTATTTCTAAGAGGGGGCTTCACAACCAATGGGGGTTCATAATCACCTCGATAGGTTTCTACGAGGGCGGTTTATAACCACCTCTATAGGTTTTTATGAGGGGGGTTCTAAACTGCCCTTGTTGTTTGCTATGAGGGGGGTCTTCAACCACCCTCTTAAGTTTCTATGAGGGAGGTTCTTAACCGTTTTCGTCTTTACTATGAGGGGGGTTTCAAATAGTCTTTGTAAGTTGCTATGAGGTTGGTTATCATCACCTCTGTATGATGCTATAAAGGGGGTTCTAAAATGTTCTTGTATGTTGATATGAGGGGGGTTCTAAATTTCCCTCATTGATTTTTAGGAGGCCGGTTTTAAATCCCCCATACGTTTATAAGAGGGAAGGGGGGGTTCAAAACTACCCCCATATTTATCTATGAGGGGGGTTTTAAACTACCCTCGTAGGTATCTATGAGGAGGGTTCTTAACCACCCCTATAAGTTTTCTAAAAATATTCTTCGAGGGGGGTTCTAAACCACTCCCGTAGATTGATATGAGGGGGGTTTCAACCACCCTCGTAAGTTGTTGCAAGGGGGGGTTTTAATTGCCACCCATCAATGAATGCTGCAAGGGGGGTCCTAAACCACCCCTGTAGGTTTCTTAGAGGGGGTTTTCAATTTCCCCCAAACACCACTTTTAGGGACGGTTCCTAGCATTAGAGGTGGTTCTTAAGAAACCCCCAATATCAATGACTTTAAAAGTTTAGCCTTTTAGAGGAATTTTTTGAAGAGAATTTAACTGCCTCCAAAAGTCCCTTTTTTATAGGGGGTTTCCAAACCACCTCCAAAAAGTGACTTTAAGGGGTAGTTTTGAGTTGCCTCCAAAAGTGGATTTCCTAGGGCAGTTTGGAACTACCCCGAAAATGGACATTTGGAGGTGGTTCATATCTCTTCATAAACATCCTCTAAAAGGATATACTTTTAAAGTCATCAATGTTTGGGGGTGGAAGGAGGGGGTTCTTACAAACCACCTCCAATCCTAAGAACTGCCTCTAATTCTGACTTTTGGAGGCGAATAATGATAGTATTTAAAGGTCTTTTTATAGTAGTGGTATGAGGAGTGATATTCCGGAATCAATATAAAATCATGCATAATTTGAGGGACATAAAGTTGATTCATCTTATACAACCACCCCTCATACCTCCAATGCTAGAGGCAAAGGTCCTGTTTATAGTAGTGGTATGAGGAGTGGTATTCCCGAATCAAGATCAAATCATGAGCAATTTGAGGGACATAGAGTTGATTCATCTTATTACAACTACCCGTCACGAATGGTCTAATCAATAAAATCAGCTCGATTTACCTCTATAGGGTTGAGCACAACATGCCAAATGGGACCAAAGCGAGGGTCAGTAGGATAGAGCTCTTTTTAGTGTTCATAAGCAACACATTAAAATTTTGACAAGTATTGCGAAACCTAAGCTGGGGGATGACTCAATATATCAGCCACATGATTGGCATTTCCCTGCCTATATTTAATCACTGGATGGAACTATTGTAGGTAGGAAACCCATTTCAAGTGGAGCTGCTCCTAATTAGACTGGGAATTAATAAAAGTGAGTGGATTATGATCAATATGCAAAATTTTCTCGTTACCTAAGGCGAAGTGGCACCACTACTTCAAAGCGTGAATAAGACTGTAGAAATCCTTATCATAAGTATTTTAGTTGAGTTTGGCTAGAGACAAGGTTTCAAAATGATATGCAACATGATGTCCTCCTTGTTTAAGAATGACACCAATGACACATTGGGAAAAATTTGTCTCAGTTTCAAAGGGCTGGTGTAGGTTGAAGAGGTGTGGAACATGAGCTGAGTAGAGGGCTTGCTCAAGACGGGTGAACTGATCCTCAACAACTGAAGACCATGACAAGAGGACTAATTGGAAAATTCATGGAGAGGCCTAGCCAATTGTGAAAAAATAGGAATGAGCCGCCGATAGAAATTGATACCTCCCCAAAAAAATTTCAAGGTCTACACTTGTGACGGGGGAGGTCCATTGGGCTAGTGCTTGCACCCAAGCAGAATCAAGGCGGATACCCTCTCGATCAGTGATAAAACCCAAGTATTGAACTGAAATATGGCTGAAGAAAGACTTCTTTTGTTTGACATGCAATTTATTGAGTCCGTCATAGTGACAAAAATAAATGGACATGCTGAAGATGTTCTCGACATGTTATGTTGAATACTAATATGTCATCTAGATATATATTAAAAAAACATCCAATGTAGTTTAATTTAGTCATTTCGGATTTCATTAGATTAATTTCATCTTGCTACAATTTCGATTTCATTTAATTTATTGAATGCTCTTTTTTTTCTTCTTAAATTCCACTCTTAAGTTTAGTATTTCAATGCAAGTTTGATAGTTTTAGCCACTCTTAAGAATGATCCGTTGAATATTGGGATCTCATTTTCTATGTAATTACGGTTGCATGAACATTTAAAAGTAATGAAAGATCGTAACTTAGATTGTGAAAGCATTAAAAGAGATCCTGCAATTTATAAGCAAAGTCCTGTGGTGTTAGTTTAATTTGTCATTTGGTGTTATTTAATTTGAGTTTGTTATTTTCATTTATTACATTTCGAGTGTTTTGTAGTTATTATATTAAGCTAGAATATAATTTCTAATCTTACATTTATTGTGGTTGTACCTCTAAGTTTGTGAAATCTTGATCGGTAATTTAAGGTCAAATATGTAACACATAATTGATCCTGGCACTTATGATCTCTTGTTTACCCTGTCATGAATATTCCAACAAGTTTGCATCGAGTGATAAATGTGTCCTTGTTTTGGTTGGTAACCAAATACAAGGGAATAAACTTTAACAATGATAAAAATTTAAGGTGGTTAAATCAGATTTTTTATTTCACCTAGAATTTTGCTTCATGTCATGCTTAGAGTAGGATAAATAATCTCCTTAGAAAGAGCTTTTACTTCTCTCATTTACTTTCAGCCATTTTATGTTATGTACTTAGGAATGATAATTTCATATATTAGTTTCATTTTTTTAATGTACCTGGTATTTCATTTGGATGGATTTATATGAACATGTGTTATTAAAGGGTTGCTTGTCAAGATTGAAATGTTTTTACAGGTCACTGATTGGAGATTCCGGTTCTCGTCTTCTTCCCAAAGATCAATCTCACGTCCCAAAGTAGGAGCCAGTTGTTACAACCCAATATGCACAAGGTGCTCACTTGATAGAAGACAACATTAGCCAACTAGGGAGTTTCCAATCCCCCATCCGATCAAGCAATATTCTACTCAGTTGTTCTTTGTCATGGTCAAAGAGAGGTTGTTTATAAAACTTGACATCCTTTACGTGTGTAAAAGGACTATCCCAAATGAGTCACTCATGTTATGACACCTTTGGAATGTTTTTTACCTAGTTTAACTTAGATCCAAGTGATCAAATTCAACATGGTTTTTTCACTCACACCTCCAAAGCTAACTGTTAGCTGGAATATTTCACCTCTTGTGGACAGTAAGGTGTTCCACTGGTCTGAATGGTTCAGATCCAGAACAAATAGAGGACAGAGGTTGAAGACTCTCCCTAGACGCCGTAGATACCTGGAATGCAATGCTTCGATCGTTACCCTGTGTACTAGCAATAAGCTTCAACACGCAAACAAATCAAGGAAGCCAGAATATAATCTATTGATCTATGTTAGTGACTAAGGAATCTAAAAACATACATGTGAAATCGAACAACAACAATATATGTGGGAAAGAAATCAACTTGCATTAATATAGAAATATGAAGAAGTTTACAACCAAGCCTTAGTGTTGACATGCATCTCCATGAAACCAAGCATTATCATCCCCGTAAACTCCGACTATAGCTCTCTCTATGATCTCCAATGGTATGGACCAAGTGATCAATCCAACAACATAACAATACCTTAAGAGTTCTCCCTCTCAACCATGTCCATAAGCTTGTATTTATAAGGCTTAATGGATAGGGATGGTTGAGAGATAAGTGGGTGAGGTGGCCTCTAAGATCTTAGGATGAGGGATATCGAGCTCAACTAACCCACAATAGTAGGGATAAGGGAGGACATGAGGCTTATCATCTAGAAGCCTCGAGAAACTTCTCTTTTTCCCTTTTTACCCAGGGCACCGTGTTTCTCCTTCAATGACAGAGTAGTTCTGGTTAAAAACGCTTATGGACCAAGGGCCATAAGCGGTGGAACCACTTGTGGATAAAAAGGGATAGGCGGTCCAAACAAGGTACCAATTTTGGATAACAAGGTAAGCGCGGTGCTGGGAATTTTCATGAAAGATTGACATTTAGTATGGGTTTCCACTCCAAGAGCTAGGATTCAGGGAAAGTAGGTATGTCAAATGTCTCATCACATGATGGTGATAGGATTTTGGTATAACACTAACATGTGTTATAACATAGGTGCCTTAGGTTGGTGTTTAAGTTCTTATGGACCTATGTGAAATTTAAGGTCACCATGGAAAAAAACTATTTAAACTGAGTCAAGGGGGTCATAGGTTGTAAAGGGAATATTCTTGGAACCTACCTCCTCAAGGACGGGTGCAGGCATGGGTTTCCCTCCATCCAAGGGATAAAAGTGGAACCCTTACCACCCTCACGAGTCATCTCCAAGTCAAAATTTGGCTCTCTTTGTCAAAATTGGGATCTCAAGATAAAATCCCTAAGTATGTGCATGAATTGGAGTTTTCTCCTACAAATTAAGGTTCCCTTGATTTATCCATGTCAATATCCTATAAAGAGGGGTTCCCTTCCCTAATGGTGGAGTTAACTCAAGAATAAGAATATCTACTAGATGGCATAACATATCTCTCAAAGAGGTGGCACATTGGATGGCTAGTTAACTGTCAAACTCCTAATTTTTCTCAATTTGTCCAAGAGGTGGCACATTAGTGAGTTGGAGGGCCAGTTAACTAAGTCAAACTCTTAATTTTTCTCAAGTTCCCATCGAGTGGTGCTAAATTTATTCTTTTGTTCATGCATGGCAATGGATTGGGATTAGTCTCCAAGGTAGCGCATTTGAGGCCTAGTTAGGCCTAGTTCACTCCTAAATTGGCTCAAGGTGGCCTTCAAGTGGTGTAATTATGGTTTTGGAGTGGCTCACATGTGTCAATATCTCATAAAATCTTGCATGATCTCAAGGAGGGAAAATTCTAGCCCCCTTGTGCTATTTAAATATGCCTCTCACTCTTTGTTCTATTGAAGCTTTGCTCAATTGAGTTTGGAATAAAATTGTTTAAGACTTTGGAGGTCAAAAGGACTTAGTGTCCTGATCGGGTGGATGCCATGTGCTACTACTTATGCGAGGAAACTTTGATTTAAATATATATACATGTTTGTATTGTTTCCATTGGACTTGGTAGGGGTACTTCCCAATAGGATTAAACTTACTATTATTGCTACCTAGGATCTTTTGTATGTTGAAGGAGAAGTTGTTAAGGTAGGAATTTTATCAAGTGCATATACGCTTGTGTTAACATCTCTACTATAGGACACACTTGGAAGCAACAAGGAGGAATAATTTTCTTCCTTTTTGTATTTAAATTGTTTTTGTATATCTCCATGCATCAAGAAGAAGGGTGTTAGCGTAGAGAAACCTCCTCCTTGATGACTTTCAAAGAACTAGTCCCTCAACATTCTACCTTGGATCTCCAAAGTATTATTCAAAAATTCCATTTTTCTTTCTTAACTTGAATCTTCCAATCTAAATATTAAATATCATTCTAGTTACTTAAATCTATTTTGCACACAAAAGTTACCTTTGTTCAATTAGAACTTTTCAAAGACTAATTTCTAAGTGCAAAATAACTAGCATTTAGTACCCATATTTGCACCCCTTTCAGTTGTACCAAATCAGAAAACATCTATATGTGTGATTTCACTTCCATGTACCCTTGAGTATATCATAATTCTCATAGGAAATGTGAAACTAGATTTAGATGGTCCAATTGACCATATTACTTCTATAGTGGCACTAAGCACATTAATCAGTGAGATTACTCTCTAGTACCTAAGTAGTCGGGTAGTATAGCTACGGTGATAGTTGAGTCTCCATATTTAGTCCCATGAAATATTGGACCAAGTACTATTGTTAGACCTTGCAAGTATATAAGATAGATATGACACGTGACACTCCCTTACCCTGGGGACCATATAATCCCTATCCTCCACGACCATTCCATGTAATTAGTACATAATTTCCAATATTCATAATTTGGGGATCCTGTTAGTGCATTAATATTCATATAGTAATACAACTCCAATATAAAAAAATGAGTCTAGCTTCTTCCTACACCCTTATTTCATAACTATTCGGCCATATTCCTTACACTATGTTGATCACATTGGTACCACTCTTCTATACCTATTTTTATGGACCCATTTCCATCAATGGATAACACTCAAGGAGGTGATATCTCCCACAAATTTCCCCAAGAAACACTATATTATGATTTGCAACACAATATATACCACAAACACTCCTTTACTCACTAAAATCTTGATGGCATTTGTGTCAAGATTAGGAAATTGGAGTCACTTTTTAACCATATAACCCAGTTAATGACACTCTTTCCTTCATCATATTTAGGATACCTAAATATATACCAACCTTCCCATAAGAAAATAGATGATTCATCCAATCCCCATGGACCTCACTCCCCTCCACTTATTTTTTATCAAATGAATTGTATGTGGCATATACTTCCTAAAGTTGATCTCACTAAATTTGATGGGTCAAACCCCACAGGATGGCTTAGTTGGATGGCAGATTAATTTTCCTCCCATTTCATCACATATGATATGATGAAACTTAGAGTGGGAGTCTTGTATTTAGATCATGAACACTAGTAGTGGTGGCAATGACACAATAAATCCTACAAGGGTTATATTTATTGGACATAATTTGTTTTTGATCTTTGTGAATGTTTTGAAACACACTAATTATTTGGGGAAACTGACAAAGCACAAATAATAAAGTAGATTTGAATATTTCATCTCATCTGTTGAGGAGGTATCCATACACACCAAAGCCATGTTCAATAATTTTTACAAGGAATGTTTGATTAGTGATCAAGAAGAAGATATATGCCCAAAATTCTTAATGGATAATCTTGCTACTTGGTTGGATGCCAGCCAAAGAGATAGAGAATCCCAAAAGGTGATGAAAAATAAAATAAAAAATTCCTCATTTATTCCTCATCCTCTTCTACATACCTTCCCTTCCACTAATCCCTCCCCTTCCTCTCCACCTCTCAAGGTCCAAAAGTTACCCTACACTAAAATGCCAGAGTGTCGAATCAAATGTCTCTTTACAATTGTGATGATACATATTAACCTAAACATAAATGTAAGGAGAAAAAACTCTTTTTGGACATTTTTATGATGATGTTCATGCCAGCACCCATGAAGTTCCTCGTACACTTGTGTATGTCATTCTTCGGCCTAATCTGTCAAAGGAGAAAACCCTAGATCTCTTTTCATGCCTTTATTTGTCTTTCTACCCCCGAACCCCAAATTTATCTCCCACCTCAAACATCACAACATTTTCATCTTAATTGACAGTGGTATCACACATAATTTTATTCATCATTAGGTAGCCCAAGAAACACATTACTATATATTGGTTTTGAATAACATCCAAATCATGATTGAAAATGGAGGAGATATGAAATGTGGTGGTCATTATGAAAATGTGTGGCTTCAAATGGGTGATTATTCCCTCAAAAACCATATGTTTTCTATTGACATGGGTTGTTGTGATATTGTCTTGGGTATCGAATT
>LPNX010967206.1:566328-607365 GCA_001517045.1 Pseudotsuga menziesii | reverse complement strand
TTTAGAAATTATTAGTATATTTAGAAATTATTAGTCCACATTGTGTGAATTAAAAAAAAGGTCCATTAAGGACCTATGCACAATTCCATACAATTCAAGCTTCTGAGACCCCTTCCCAACCGATTATTTATGGCATGCAACTAGTCTTAGATAAAAACCAATCCATATTTAACACTCCCAAAGGACTATCTCCTCCCCATGGTGAGCATGATCATTCCATTCCACTCATACTTGGTATCCTCCCACCCAACATATGGTTGTATCACGATCCACTAGCCTAAAAAAATGAAATTGAAAAGATCATTTAAGAGTTTGTAGCTTCTAGTGTCATCCACTCCATTTACCAATCCCTATTCCTCCTCAATTGTTATGGTCCTACATTATGAAGGAACTTGGCACATGTGTCCTAAATTCTATGCTTTGAACAAGTTCACCATCAAGGATAAGTTTCACATTTCTATCATCGACAAACTTTTGGATGAGCTCAAGGGTGCTCACTTCTTTACTGAATTTGACCTTTGCTTGATCTATCAACAAATTCACATGAAGGAGGTGGATATACCAAAAACCAATTTTCATACTCGTGAAGGCCATTATGATTTCTTGGCAATGCCCTTTGGTCTTTTCAAGGCGCCCTACACCTTCCAAAGTCTCATGTACACAATATTTAAACATTTTCTTTGTAATTTTTCCTCATATTGTTTTAATGACATCTTGATATACAATAAAACTAGGGAATCCCATATATTTCATGTGGATTAGGTCCTACAACTACTTAAGGATCATCAACTCTTTCTTAAAAGATCCAAATGTTCATTTGGTGTCTCTAAAGTGTAATGTTTGGGTTATTTTGTTAGTCATGAAGGTGTGCATGTGGATTCAGAGAAGATTGCAGAAATGAATGGTTTCCCTCTCCCTAAAACTCTTAAAATACTTTAAGGTTTTCTCGATCTCAATAGTTATTACAAAATTTCTTCTAAAATATGGTAACATTGTAACTCCACTCACAACTTTGATAATAATAAAAAATGTGTCGATTGGAACAAGGAAGAAAACGATATTCAAGACTTAAAGGAGGATACATGTACCACTCCAATACTTGCTTTACCCAACTTCACTAAAACCTTTGTCTTGGAATTTGATGCCCTGAGTAAGGGAATTGAAGCATTTCTCGTGCACGAAGGTAGACCTTTGGATTTTACTAGAAAACAACTTTTTTAGTGACACTTGGGAAAATCAACTTCTGAAAAAGAGATGATGGCCACATTGCATGATGTTGACCTATGGAATTCAAATATAACTTGGGAAATATTTCCAGATCAAAACCAATCATCATATCTTGAAATAATTTTGGAACAAAGAACTCCCCCCCCCCGGAAAAAAACGGGTCACCAGAATGTTGGGATATGACTATGAGATAATTTACTAGAAGGGAAAAAAGAATGTGGTAGTCGATCCTCTCTCTCTCTCAACAATTTAAAAAATAAGGTCCATGTTTTCCCTCTCTTTCATTGTCATAAATTGGTTGAATGACATTCATAATGAATGGTTGATAGATCCCATACTTGGTGCCATGATCCAACTTTAATAGAACCCCATGCATATCCATGATACACTTAACCCAATGATAAGATTCATTATAAAGGACATCAATATTTTCATAAGAATTCACCATTAAAATCATGGGTGTTTTCTGAGCTCTATTCATTCCCAACATCTAGTCATTCATTATTTCATAGAACATGTGAAATGATAAATTCCTCCCATTTAATAAAATTATGTACTTTTCCTCTCCAAAATTCAACATTTTATGGATGTTGGAAATATGACATGTCATCCTTAATGAATATCATTGTTCTTCTATATTTGAAAATCCGGCCATGTGTACCATTATTACTCACCAATGTGGACATCCTTTAATTGGTCTCCAACATGTTTATAGTACATGCAATATTCTTTACCTATGAAAATTTGAACTCCAGAAACACATGCCATATATGAAAAAATGATTTTTAATACCAATAAATACATTCTTAAGGTGATATTAATCAACCAAAATGAATAATATTTCATAAAATGCATTCCACAATGTTCAATACACACATTTTTGGCTTCCAAAAGAGTTATTTACAAGCAAGTTTCCTACTATATAGAGAGAAATTATTATGTAATAAGAGGGATTTTTAGAATTCAGATTGAATATATAACTATATAGATATGCCATGAATGTAATCAATAACATTTTCAATTCTTATATTAGAAAAAGAGGTCATTATTTTCCCTAACCATGAACTTTTCATGCATATTCTAGAGTTGAACTTTTCATACTTTTCATGCATATTCTAGAGTTGACGACGAAAATAGTGAAAAACATGGAAACTATGATTTTTTTCAAGGCTACTTTGTGCATTTAGATATATTTTGGGGAAATATGAATATGAAGGATGGTTAAAAACATGATATTATCTTGTCCTATTTTCGTATTCCATGCATTTTCAAAGGCCTTCCATGAAATTTACTAAGTCGATTCAAAGTATGAAATTATACGAGGAAACATCAAATGGATCAACAAATGTAATTCAATTGATTTGTAAATAACGTATTTTTTTTCCTATTTGATAGTTTTAGCAAAATGAAATTCTTCTTTATCCTTCTTTTAGTGTGTAGATTAAAATCCTACTTTAATCAAAGCCTATGAGAGAATTTGGTGGAGAGAATGTCTTGAAGAAAATTGTTATAGATTATCTTATGACAAGGGGGAAAGGGTAAAACCATTGGTTGTCATTTCCCTTTCACTAGTGATTAGAAACGACACATAACAGATTCTTATTGCATGTACCAGTGAGTTATATACTATGGATATTTTCATTTTTTAATGCAACTCATTGTAGTACTTCATGCCAACACCATCTTTCAAGATCTATCCATCTTTCAAGATCTATCTTGAGTACATTAACTAACAACATTTATATATTTGAAGAGAATGATCTATTCCAAAGTGGTTTCACAATTTCAATAGAGGAGGCTCTTGTAACAAATAACCCACTTCAAGAAATGGAGTAAAGGAAAATAAGTGTTTTTACCATAGGTAGTAAAAAAGTAAAAAGAAGAAATTTGGTGACCAAGATTCAACAATTTCTAGTAATTAATGGTAATGTCATTAATGGTTTTTTCTAACACCGCCATAATTACCAAACAAAGTAACTTTTTTTACACCACCATAGCTAAGATGATTTGTTCCATATGTTTAAGTCTTCTAATTGTCTCAAAATTTCCTTCATAGTGTCAATATCTAGTGATATAAATATTGGTAAAAATATATCTCTCTACAACAATTAGGTTCTCTGATTATTTTCTTAATTGTTAACATTATACACATAATGGGCATTTTTCCATAACTACTTAGCTTAAAAAAAATTACATTTGTCCTAGTAGTACAATGGAAGTGAAATGAACTCTTATAGTGTAATTGGAAACACGTATCCTTTTGAATTAGGACGCAGGGGTTCAAATCTTCCTTAGAGTACATTTCCAGTAGGTATGCGTGTTTCTTACAAATCTAGGCATTTATTTGTGCATTTTCCAATCTTTTGCAACTAGGTTATAATTTTTTCATTCCTAATGTTCATAGAAGTTTTCATTGCAGTGTTCATGGAAGTTTTCATTGTAGTTTTTAAGATTTTGTATATATATTGTATAAGAATTGAAGTAATTTATAAGAGTTAATATTCTTTATTAAAGTTTGATTACTTCATAAAAATTTGTAATCTTTGTAAGAGTTATGGTTTTGAGAATCACTTTCGCTTCATTAAAATATTTATTTGAAATACATTAAAAAAGTTCATTTGAGCGTGCATACATGAGAATGCATAATCTATAGAAATTATTAGTTAATTGAGTAGAAATTGGGAAAAAAATAAAGTTACAATAAACAAAACTTTTCCAAATCCCAATGATAGAGGACTTGTTTCCCTTGATTTCAACTAAAATCCCAATTGATTATGGAAACAATTGAAATAGAGGCATCCCAAGATGAGACGACCACAATGGATAAATTACAAGAGATATCATATGCATGAAGATATACAAACAAATTTCCAATAGGTATGTTAAATATCATACTTAAAGCATAAGTATATGAAATCATTTTTGGACAATTCAATTCTAAGAACCAAGATATAGATGATGCAATTATTGAAATATAATAGTAGGGCCATGAAATTACTACTTATAGAGAATAAAATTGATCTACACACCAATTTTACTAGCATATAAATGAAAATTCCACACATAAGGGAAGCAATGTCTAAATCCAAGAAAACCCTCAAGTTGGAAAAGTGGGATATGAACTTTAATTTTTTTTGGGGGGGGTGGGGGAGTACAAGTTCCTAGAAATGGTTTTAAAATGAAAGATGTACCCCCAAGGGTATACAAAACCTTGTTCAAAATACTCCTAAGGATGATTATAAATCATCAAGATATTTATGGTTACAACATGAGGATGGTCATTCACTAGGTCAAAGACATGGCCATCAATGTCCCTCATTTAATGTCTAAGAAATCGCATTATGCCCTACAAGAGAGTTGAATGAAAACAAAGACTTTTGATGTTATCAAGATGTATGAAACTTCATCTTTAGTGTGAATGCTTGTTATTAAAAATTATACAAGGAAAAGGATGGGAGTTAAAATGACATGATGGAAAACTATTGTATACAGAGAAAATGTAGAAATAACAAATGTAGAAACTAATGAAGATGTACAAGTAAATACTCTAGAGAACATTGTGGGGGATTTGAAGAGTTCAATGATAGTTTTTCAAGTGAATTCATCATCTTTAAAGATGATTACACTACCATAACTTTAGAATAAATATTTGAGCTTTGATTTCTAAATGAAGCTCAAGGGAAAGAAGATATGAATGTTGTTAATGAACTAAATAATGACGCTTTTTCTAATCCTTATGAAATAATCTTCAATAGAATTTATTCTCAATAGTTGGCCATTTAGTACAATATTGCCTCTAATATATTTGTTGTGTGATCCTTGATATCAACTTTATATAGTCCATCTTATTTTATTTATAATAGAGATGTGATTTCCAATTTTGATCAAATGTTTCATTATAAACAACTAGCTATAATGATCAAATGGTTAATTATAAACAACTAGCTATAATGGATGAGGATTCATGTATAGACAACGTGAAGAAAATGTGTAGAGAAAAAGGACAATGATATCATTTAATTTCTCAAATAGATTGCACACTTACAAAAAACACTTTTGGATCATAGAGAAATAGAAACCGAAATGATAGCACACAAGGATGCTACTATTTTAAAGTGTCAAGTAATGTAGTGAAAGTTTGTGATGAGGCCAAGAAGGAGATCAAAATATTGATCTATCTTGTAAAGAAACAATACTAAAACTAGAGAGAAAATTACCAATCCTAAAAAAATATGGTAAGAGACTGTAAGTGTTGAATATTCTTCTATTAAACACTATAAATGTCACATACCCCAATTTTGTAAAATAATGTTAATTGTTTTAATTATATTCCCGAGACATTATGTTAAATTTAATGCTAAGTAGGAACTGATGACTCAGCAGAGTCAAAAGAAGTGGAATGTAATTCTGAATATTTTATTATTAATAAATAAAAAGTGGAGACAACAGCATGGGAGAGCTGTTAATAAGAGGTTACTGGTCAAACTGGTGGATGGAACTAGGTGGAGGGAAAAAGACAAGTGGCAACATCCTCAAACACTTCCTAGGTTGCAGGTGGCAACTTCCCTATAATTGGGGTCATGATCCCCCAAGAAAGTGGGATCGGAGCAGGTGGCTCAATAAATGACAACTAACCCAAAAAGACCTAGGAAAATCTTTTAAAAGTACCCAATGAAGAGAGCTGAGTTTGCTCAGATATTTTCCAGAGAGAAATCATTCAGGTGAATGATATTCAGGAAATTCATTGGGAAAAAGGGGAAGAATAGTAAGGAAGTTGTTTGAGAGGAATGATGCAGTAACTTGGTTTATTATAGCTTGTTAGCTGGGAGAAATTACTGATAAGTTCAGATTTGGTACTGATTTTGAAGAGTGGTATTTGACTACTGCTGCACCTAGTTCCATCCAGGGAGACCAGAGCAAGCTCGGGGGTCCTGAGGAGTCGCTGTTTGAGCGCTCTCCAGGAGTTGGTAGGGAGGAATGGCCTCCCATTGCTGTTGTTGTCCCAGTTTAAACAGGTTCTGTCACCTAACTGTCTTTGTTTTAAACAACTGTGAATGGTTGAATGTTATGATTGTAGTTTATGATATAGAGATTTAACTAGTTTAGTAATGTAAATGTTTTAGTTTATCAGTAATAGAATCTTTAGATGAAAAATAAAGACCCACTGTGTTTTTCCACATCTGGGTTTACCAGACCGTACTCCAGCATAGGGGTAGAATTATAAACAGATGATATGATGAGATTGTAAAATAGTAGATTGTTTCATTACCTATCATCAGAAGAAATATTTGTTTTACTGATAGTAGCATTTGTTCATAGATAAAACTATTCCCTTGTACAGTATTTTACTCTCAGTAATTCTATTAATTGTAAAGAACAAATAGAAGAAAATATTAGTCACACTGAAGAAAGGTTAGACTAGGTATACCTGTGGTTTAAACCTCACAACTGTTTTCTTCTAGTTAAAGAATTTAACTTCTATATGCTGAAACTAATAACACTGAAAGTAGGAGTAATTAAATATTGTTAAACTTCTACAGTTAAACCAAACTGTGTTAGATTTTATATATGTTAGTGATGTAGTCTTTTCATTACTTATTCTTCCTTTTATTTTGGACTGAGCTCAAACAGATTCCAGAGCTGTTATCCTATTTTTCATAGATTGTAAATGAATGCTATTATATATATTTATATGAGATAGATCCTAAGTAGTATTATTTGATTTATATATATATACAGATATCATAACCAAACATATAAGTTAAACATTAACAGAACTTTATTAAGTATTTAGCAAAATTGGCACAAGAAATAAATAATAGAATGTTATAAAATAAATTAAATAATAATCAGGGAAACATAGGTACTCTCAGGGGAGATAATATTTTTGTTGTATTAATAACAATAAACTTCTATTACATACACTATAGGGGTATTATCATTATTGAACTTCAGGTAATGTATTTATTACATTAATTACAAACTAGAACTATTTATACTTTCTGTACTGCGAGGTAAATAAACAGTACTTAAGAACATTAATACAATAAAATAAGAATATAAAGACCCTATATAAGCTGAAGGGTATAAACTATATGTTAACACTTACAAATTTCTAAATAACTAGTAAGTCAAGGTTTAAAATCGAGTACAGAATCCTTGATAGTAAATTTATAAAAGAAATATTAAGAGTAAAAAAATCCAAGTGCATAATCAACAGCAAGCAAATAACAGAGTGACAGAATGCTCGACTTCGAGCTTAACTAGATTGTATAAAGCATAACTGGAAACCCTTATAATTTCAGAAGTGCAGTGTAATTAATAATAAGTTTTGAGGATACACTAACAATAGGTTATTTTATAAACAGAAACCAAATTATTATTTCCATTTATACCTATAAAAGGACCTAAACAGAGCTAGCAGTGAAGGTAATAAACATTCCAGGTAGGGTAACTTTATTATTGTAATAAGTAATAATTACTGCTTTATTATCTACTGTATAGAAATAATATTATTTGGAAATCACAGTAATATTTTAACCTATTATTAATAAACATAAATTTACTATAAAACCTGTAACCAAGGTTACACTGTCAGTGACTTAAAGAATGTCATTAAAAACATTCAGACTTTAGAATTTACAAAGTATAACCATTATAACAATTTATAAAATTCTTTGAGTAATTAATTAACCCAATATATTATTAATATACATGAAAAACCCTACCAACTAATACCATAAATAATTTGCAGAGAGTAAATTAGGTATTTATCAATTTTACAGGAATTGGAGGTATCGAACTCAGATAGGCTCAATAAGCCGAGTCTACACATTATATTGTTTCAAAAACTGTACAGTAAAAAAATATTAATTCAGGAAAAATTGTATGGACAACTTATAACTCCAAGTTCAGGGTAAACCTTGTCAAAATTAAAAGTATGTACTGAGGTTCATCAAAAGGATGGAGTTTTATCTCATTTGTACCTCACAGCTACCAACATAATTTACAAAATAAAGCTTCAGCCTGTACAAACAACAATATATATATATATATATATATACGCATGCATGCTTTACACAGTAATCAAATAAAGACCCAAAACCCACACTCTCAGCTTTAGCCAAGATCCCCTGCTAAACGAAGAGTAGAAACTCTTTTAACAGCATTTAGGTTCACTAACTGAACCAAAGTAACCACTAGGGTTACACACCACGAAGCCAAACCCATGACTGCCCTAAAGGACCAGCAAGGAGGAGAATTCCATGGATAAAAACCAGGCTTACCGAGAGTAGCCAGCCGTTGAAGTCTCGCACCTTCCACGTCAAGAGGAGAAGACCAGCCCTGTAACGAAGGATAAACATAATATTAAAAATCTTGCCAAAAATTGTTGTTTGTTTAAGCTATTTTCTTTGAAAAGAAAACGAAGGGAAAACCCTGTATCTTACCTTCAAGTCTAACAGAAATATGGCCACTGAAGAACAGCAAGACAACCACCAACAGGAGGAAAGGTAAACCCTTCATTTAACACAGAAGAGAAGGAGCTCGTTGGAGCAATAGGTAACTTGTCACGATGGAGGACAATTCACAGCACCAAGTTAAGGCGACGACCTACACAATAAAGAGTTCAGGCAATGGATTCCAATGGAGAAACCCTAAGAAAATCGACACTGCTCAACATTCAACAGCAAGCTATTTGACACAGTAATTTTCCTCACAACGCAGTAGATGAGCCCACGAGGAGCTGGACCAGCATATGGACTGCTAACAGACAGTGCAAACAACGAAGCGAACAAGGAGGTTATCGCAGAGCAGCCGAAGGCCCGAAGGCAGTGGAAAAATGACGATTAGGGTTTGAGTCAAACCTTTTTAAACGCCAATGCATTGCTGGAAAGAGCCCACGTAACCCTTTTAATAATTGGTATGCAGTGGGTAGGAACATTATAGTTCCACGAACAAGATCTCCAATGATTTCACAACCCAAATCATATCATGGGGATTTCACAAGGTTCGTTATACCATAGTCAACCACCTACATTATAAAATCAACCATATAAACATTAGAAAGATGTTTAGAAAACATTATAATGTAGAATTTGTTCATCGTTTGGTCTAACACATTTATGTATGGAGGATTGTATTGTTTGTTAATGAGATATAAGAGCAAAAGGGAAATAATAGTTTATCATGGTGTAGCTTGTTTATAAACCTATTTTTTTATATTATCTATTGCCCTAGTTCACGAATGAAGGTAAAGGGAATAATAATATAAAGTCTATAGCATGGTAATAATCAAATTAAGTGATCAATTGATCATGATTATGGTTTTATTCTTGACCTTATGATCATCCCTTGCTAGTAAAATAACAATCCTATTAATTGTCTTAGAATTATGTTGTGACAATTAGTCTTGTGTCATTTTCAAGCTCAAAGATTATAAAAGATATTATAAAGTCATATATGATAGGTAGCTTGGGTAAGTTAGCCTTCTTTGCTTGAAAATCATAAGTGGTGTTTTAGTATAATAAATCTGAGAATAATCTATGAGTTACCATCAAATTATTAACCATGGAATAGAAATAGTATTCCAAAACAATACAGATTTTTAAATACTAAAGGAAGACTATAAAAGTGACTTGTATCAAGTAGTAAACCTTTTAATTCTTGAATTAAGAAAAGTGTAAGTTTGGTACTTAAACCTCCTTATCATTTTACAATTGTCGTTGCAAATTCAATCATGGCATGATGCAGTAATTATGAATAGTTAAAATTAGATCTTTGATGTTGTAATCCTGCCATACTTACTGTGCTAGTAAAGAAATATTTATCGCATTTTACACTTGCAATTAGTAGGAAAAATAGATGCCACCTTTACTAGTAGAACTCAATTCTCTAACAGTAAGATCTTAAAAGGGAATTATAGTCAAAGTTTTACCTTGATAAGCTTGAGAAATCTGACTAGCATGTATATTCTTCTACTGAATTAAATTTTGTATAGCGAATCTTTATTTGAATACTTTAGAATTTCGTTGGCGACACCCGAACATCTTACTTGTATATCTGTAAGAGAAGGAAAACTTCTGCATTAGCTCGGAAGCTAAGTAAGCCCAGTTTTTCATGGCATTCCCACCTTGTGGTCGCAAACAGAAAACCAATCAGTAACTGGAAAGAATCTATTCTATAAAGTTAAGCATAATCAAGAGATCATTCAGATATGAATCTAGTAACATATAACTAATCAAACAGTTAGTGACTACATTTATTGAAATTATATGCATTTAAAAAATTTTAAATTTTTCGGAAAATTTGGGGTTTTGACAATAAATGGGTCATGAGGAAATTGAAAGTGAAACAAGTTTTAATTGAAAATTCAAACTTGAGTTTGAATATATATCATCTGCTCAAAAATCAAAATATGAATTCAAAATGAAGAGGAATGAAATAAACATCAAGAGTATATTGCCAAATTTAATACAAAAGTTACAAATTTAAAAATACCATTGTTAGGTATCTTAAAATGTTGAGAAAGAGGAATGCAAAATAGTATCACCTTATCATTCCATATTCAAAGTAACGTTAAATATGAAAACATCCCTATGAAATGAGGTGGTAAGGTTAATGCTAAGGACAAACCAACCTTACATAAGTCACTACTTACTCAAGAGATGTCCCTAAATACAAGAGAGAATTCCTTGCAATATATTGTTTTAGTAATGAATGTTGGAGTTGATACTTTGGTTGATTGTCATGAATTAAAGCATTGAAGGAGAAAGTAGTTAAGAAAGAAGCTATGATTTATAGAGCTCAACTAAAAACTCTTCAAGGACTATAAATCATAGCATTTGGGATGAGATATGGAGATTAAAAACCCAAAATACCAAGTTAAAAGTTTTTAGTTTGAATTATAGAAAATCCTAAAGTTGTGGCAGTAGTACATGTGTTTTCTCCACAAGTGAAGGAGTTGAGATAACAAAATATAGTTAACAAGATAAATAACTAACCATGTAATTGGATAAATTTCAACATCAATTGAATGGTAAGAAGTAAGAGCTAGATGACAACAACAAAAATTATAAGGCAACGTATAAGAATAGTGTCAAAACATTGATTAAGATGAGAGAGTTCATTGAAGGAATGTGTATGTTAATTTGCAAAAGCATGTAGAGAAAGTTAAAGTCTAGGTCAAAATTACAACATGCACCTATTGTATCTCTTGAACAATTAGAGGCTTTAAGGAGTGCAAGAGAGACTGTACTAAATATTTTTTCTTCTAAAGAGGAGGCCTACACAAACCTCCCAAGTAACCTATAGTTAAATAATATCCTCTCTCTCTCTCTCTCTCTCTCTCTCTCTCTCTCTCACACACACACACACACACATTTAAAGATGTATTACATGTCATTATTATTATTTCAACAATTAATTGATAATGCATTACTTTTTATGTAATTATTGAACTCCAGCCATTGATAGTGTCGATGTTTTTCCTCTAAAATCACATTAGGACTAATAGTACATGAAATATAACCCATTAGTAGTTTTCATTTGTTTTGTTCTTAATGTACATATGTGACTAATATATAGTTGACAAACTTGTTGTATTATTAAAATTTACAATGAATGAATTCAATTTTCCCTCATTTTTTCCAATGGTTCAACTACATGATAGAAATGTTCAATAATGAATTACTTAAATCACACTAGTTTGAAGAAAATAATTGAAATTATAAACTAATACAAACTTAAGTTCCACAAAACAAAGAACACAACAAAAAATTCTAACCCTAATATAATTATTTAATAAAATTATATGATATCAACATAGTTATACAAAACTTGGTTTATTTATTCACTTAAATTAAGGATTGCTTACGAAATACAAAATTATATTTACCAACCCACAATTTATAATTTATCATTTGATCATTTGAGAGATAAATTGAACGCTAGACACCTACATCCAACATTAAGTTGATTTGGCTTTTCAATTCTAAAAATATCCTCTAAGTTTTCTCTCCATTCAATATCCTCTAAGTTTTCTCTCCATTCAAACCCTTAATATCTCTTTTTTAACCTACGGATGTTACCTATTATAAAAGATGTGTAATTGATGAAATTAAAAAAAATACAATGAGATAAGGAAACTACTTTAATAGTTAACCTTTTTCAGAAGTCACGAAACTCTAAGAAATTACATAGAACTTAAGCAAAGTTACAATCAACGTTCGATTTTGGCATTACTTACAATGTAAATTCATTAGAAAGAAAATCCAAGCATAGTCGAGATTATGCAATCTACTAGCCTCTAATGAATCATGATTGAGGTGTTGTATATCTTCATAGTCTTACAAACGCGTGTCTAAAGAGAAAATTGCAACTTATGTTAAAGAACTAAAATGTGTGTAAAAACAAAACATCTAATCTATTTGATGTTTGATGTTCCCCAAAAAGAAGCAAGGCCATACAACATGAGTCATTACAAAAAAAGATTGTTTCTTGAACCTTTCTATGTATAAATCAACTTTACATTTCCATAATATAGATTCTATGACCCCATTATAGATTAAGCCTACCAAAATGTCAAATTTCAATTTTGTCATTATACAATATATCACTGAGCCATGTAAAAACGATGTTGACAATAGAAAAATGCATGCATGGGGAGAAATGAAATTCCAATCAATTTCCATCTTATATCAAACTATAGTAATTTCGACCACATGAAAAACTATTCAACGAGTTTTCTTGAAGAAACCACTACACTATTGATAATGCATGTGGGATAACATAGGGTGAAAATAGGTTGGAGCTACCTGTATGATATCCAATCTCTTAATAACACAAATAATCAATCATCCACTAACAAACAAGAATTTGCACACTGCACAAGGAATGCACAATGTTGGTAGAAAATAAACATACAAATACATCAAAATGCTAACTAAAAACAAATACAAATGTATCTTTCTAGTTCCTATCTGGAAAATATTTTGGGAACCAAGCCATATACTTGAATGGTGTGCCTTATGATATTTTTTTAATATGTTATGGTTTTATTTACGCGAGGGAGGAAGACTAAAGTTGATCTAAGCTTTCCTATAATATGCTTAGGGAGATTATATGAACCGTATCTCAATGATGAATGTGATGTTTGCTCTGTCGTAGATTGTTAACAAAATAGGTTTTTCACACATGGTTGTTTAGGGTTTCATTATTACTAATTTTTTTTAAGTGTGAATTTAATCTTGTTTTAACTTGTGATTTGTGAAGTAGATAAATTTAATTATGTTGATAGGCATTTAGATATTATCTGAAATTTTGGATTTTATTGAGCAGATCAACAAGAATAAGCCGAGTGTAACAAGTGTATAATGGGGATTCATTTCATGGTCGACGTATTTTGTTATGCTTAAATGCATCTTGATTAAGATTTAAATAAGCTTTAGTTAAGTTAAGCAAATATCAATTTTTGTTTTTGTTTTTTTATTATTATTAAATAGTCTTTGTTTTATATTTATATTAATTAGTTTAAGGTTTATGTTATAGCACAAATTGATAACTATAATTTTTTTTTATAAGCTGCACAGATATATTATATTACAGAGGCAAAAAAATTACAGAAAGTTAACTTGGCTACCTGAGGTTGAAGGAGGCAAAACCCCCTCCAAAGCCTATCAAAAAATACTAGCATTCTAACCGTATTCACGGTAAAGATGTCCATGACTGAGAGACTTAGTTACAGTAATCCATAATAAAAACAACTAGCTCCTATATATGAGCGAAGCCGAATATTTTCCCTACGGACGTAAAAACAGACAGTGTCATGAGAAATTCTTAAAACTAACCAAAAACCACTAGAGACTTGACCAAAAAACCTGGTTGAAATGATCATTTAAACTGGAGGGGTTTCTTCAGTGATGGGACAGGCCCATTGCTCTTCCTGCGATAGAGTAGGCAAGGTGGTGGCGGCATTCGGTGCCGGAGAAAGAGAATGCAGCTGCTGCTCAGACTGCTGGGCCAACGAATCCTTCAGACGCTTGAGGAGAGGCTCCATGGTAGAGGGAACCAAAAAAGGTTTGACACGGGGAGATTTCGTAGAGCAGCCAGTTGCGCTGCCGCTACCACCGAGACTAGTGAGAGTTCGACCACCAGATTCACTACCACTAGCACCTCCACCTTGAGCACACCCCCTAGCTTTGCACACGTTCAGACTAGAGATGTTGGCCGTGCCTTTCCATGCAAAGGAGTTGTCCATGACCGTAAGCTGGGCGTCAATATCTGCAATTTTAGATTTCATGGAGTGAACAACTATCCGAGCCTCAGATCAATTGCTGAGCATGTCCTCTACCAGGTTGCAAAGCATGTTCTTTAGCACCCAATAGTGGTTAATTTGACTGCCCTCCTCACCCATCGAGAGCTTGTGGTTGAGGACCTGATTTTCCCAGGCTTCCACCAAAACACGGACGCACGAAGATATGTGAGGTTCATAGTCCGTCAAGGTCTGAGCACCACAGCCCCTATGGGATTTGCCCCACCCGGAGCTAGCTCATCTAGGATTTCCTCTCTGTCGGGACATGGCTTCCAACCTAAGCCTGAAACCAATACGCAGGGGAGCGTTCTTTCCTATACTGAACCTGAAGCGCACTAAAACAAATACTCTGCAAACCTCCCGCCGCACTGCAAACCCAACAATGCTTCTAGCCATCGCATAAAACTCAACATCATTCTAAATAAGACGCCTGTCATTCCAAGTACCTGCAAACATTAACGATCGCTGCAGAGCCATGAATGCACCTAGGAGGATAGACCTTCGCCGGCCCGGATTGCATGAGCCAAAGTGACCGAGGAAACTTCTCCCACGTGTAGAGATCCTTGCATATGCTGAAGAGGTACGATGTCTCACTGGGTTTCCAAAGGAGCGACACGTGCTCTTTGCGGTGGCCGGAAAGAGGGACGGATGTTGCTGGAGATATCACCCGCATCCAAGAAACTATAATTATTTGTTAATTACTTTAATGTTTAGCTTTTGTTTAACAACCAACCATCTCCACAAAATTAAGTGGATAGTTGTGCATATCGACATTCACTAGCCACTTTACTTGTGGCCATGCTAGTCTTATTTTAACTTGTGAAGGTCGTTTTTTAAAGTTGCTCACCTTGTTTATCTATGCAAATATGTCAATATCAAAAAAATGAAATATGAGAATTTTATATTATAAAATGATGTTGTTATTTTCTCTCAAGAATGAATTGTGTTCTAGATAGATGGGATATGGTGTTGGAGAATTGGAGCTGTATTTATTTTATAGGAGTGTAAAAGAATATACAATTTTCGATGCATTATTCAAAATAATAAAATGAATAACATCAAAATTTCCATTGGTGGTGTTGGTGCTATTGTTGGGTCTACTGCTTCATCAACTTAAGAATCTATTTCTTCATAGGCATCAACAACTCCATCCATTGACTCTAATGGATCATTAGCTTCAACGATTAATTCAAGTGGATCAACCGAAGCAACTTGCTTTGATGTTATTGAAGTTGCACTCTTAATATAGTACCCTATTACTATATGATATCGGCTGCCCCTCATTAATGGGTTTGACTCTACTGCTTCCAATTGCTGCTTACTCGTCTCTTTAGAGAAATCCTAAAAACTAAGTCTACAACATCGTTGCAATTCACAAGGATTAAATGCAACATTTACCTAAATAGAACCATCGCACTTGATTCAACTTAATTAAAGTAAACTAAAATTTTAAAGCCATGATGAACAAAGATACCACAACCACCCCCAACCCCTCAAGGGGAAAGCATATTTCCCGCCCCGTGCTCTAAACCTTGAAGCTAGAACTCAAAGGCACATTACTGGCTAGAGCGAGTCTCTCTTCCCAAAGCCGAGGGTATCCTAATATAACTTAATAAAATAAGTACCTCATAAAATTCATACAGGAAGACTCTTTGCAGTTCGAAAGGAATAAGTAGGTTGGTTACTGGGTCATTGAAGAAAATGCAAGAGCAATGCCAACAACGATAAAGGTAGAAGAATAGAGGTGGTATTCCTTCTTGGACTAGAGCTAGATCCATATCATATCTATATGTGGATAATCTAGTATCAAAAAAGAAGGAAGCATACAAGTCAGTTACAGTGCTAGTAAATGATCCTCTTTACCTCATAAATCCATACCACAGAAGGATAACAGTACATATAAAGTAAAAGCAATGTAAACAATAATAAGAACCTATTATCTAGTAAGGTGGTTTTCCCCTCTCTAAGGCAGGTAAAGACCATAAGACATGCATGGATCGAAGTCCCTAACAAATCTATATTGACTCGTATGGTTTCAACCACTTTAGTGCCACATAAATACCAAGTATCTAAGTACTTGACACAACTCCCTACCCTAGCCCTTAGGTGCCACCTCTGAATGTACATGTGAGGTTACGAGCCGCTCTATAATTTTACTTATACTATATATTCTGGTTGGGTGGAAAAAGATAATATAAGCGATCTGAGGTTGACCTTAGGGTTTGATTAAACAAGTTTGGAAATAATATGTGTGGTTTTAACTCAACGAGAAGATCTCTTAAAGTGTACAATAACTTTATTTTTTTGGTTTTGATAACCTGGAATATGACATAGACAAAAAATTCAGGGTAACTGTAATTGCACATTAAAATTACAATATTATATGCAATATTTATGATAAATATTTCCAAACCACGTTAGTCACGTCAAAATTCACAAACTAAAGTGTGTTTTGAAAAACTAAAAAATATGTTAAAACTTGTCTTTTCATGAGTTTAAAAATGCATGCCCACTTATTAAAATGTTCATTGTTTCTTAAAACTGAAATATGGAAAAAGAAATAGATTTAAATTCACATAGAGCACTCTTAAATGATTTCCATGTAGAATAAAAAAGTACAAGGATCAATTCTTAAACATCTCTTATAAAACTAATGTGTCATATTTTCCAAACTAATCACCAAATATACATAGTTGATTCGTCGATTTAGCAATTTAACAATTTTTCCATGTTTTGACCCATTTATATTATCTTTAAGTATCCAAATATTTATTTTCAAATTGTTTATGCTTCTTAAAAAAATTTCAACCTCTTTAAAATATTATTATATTTCTACTTTAAAGAAAAATGTTATTACTATGCAAAAACGCCACAAATACTCTCACATTCATAGAAGGACAATCAAGCCAAAGTGACTCATAAAAATTTATACTAGGTTGTATGAAAACACTACAAATACTCCCACATTCATAGAAGGACAATCAAGCCAAAGTGACTCATAAAATTTATACTAGGCTGTATGAGTTAGAAGCATCTTTGATCAAGTAAGTTATATATGAAAATGAATTCATTGAATGAAATGAAGTCTTTATAAATAATTGAATAAGGAATTTATAAAAAAAATTATAATTTCATTTGGATTTGTATAGAACTTTAGGTGTGCATTTTAGTGCTAGTTGTTTGCATGTTGTGAAAAGTATAAAAGTAGAGAAAAAATTATTTTGGCAAACTTGTATATATTTGAATTGGTGACTGATTATAATTTTGTTTTCATTCAACTTTCTTTTTACCAGGGTTGTGTGCATTTCCCTAAGGCACTCATGTTAATTATCACCTTGTGTTAACGTGAATTTTTTTTAGCACATCAACAACTTTTTGGATTCAAAGTGAAAACATAACAAAGTAGAAAGATGTGGCATATCCTCAAGAGCACCTAGCAACCTGGATCACTCATGTTGGACTTTTAGTGAAACTTGAACATGCATTTTGTGAAACCAATCAAATTAGTGTTTTTGTTGTTTTGACATATGCCAGTGAGAAAAAGTAAGAACTTGGAATGTTTTGGAACATGAGTTTTGTGGGAAATGTGAAATATTTCATCCATATACCCTTGGATTCCATGTGACATGTTTGTGTTTGGATTTGTTAGAATATGTAATGATGACTTACATGATATATTGGTTTGGTTTTGATAACCTGGAATATGACATAGACAAAAAATTTGGGGTCACTGTAATTGCACATTAAAATTACAATATTATATGCAATATTTATGATAAATATTTCCAAACCACATTAGTCACGTCAAAATTCACAAACTAAAGTGTGTTTTGAAAAATTAAAAAAATTTGTGAAAACTTGTCTTTTCATAAGTTTAAAAATGCATGCCCACTGATTAAAATGTTCATTG
This sequence comes from Pseudotsuga menziesii, assembly GCA_001517045.1. NCBI lineage: Eukaryota > Viridiplantae > Streptophyta > Pinopsida > Pinales > Pinaceae > Pseudotsuga > Pseudotsuga menziesii. The sequence continues at coordinate 588,919 of LPNX010967206.1, read as the reverse complement.
TTTCTTAAAACTGAAATATGGAAAAATAAATAGATTTAAATTCACATAGAGCACTCTTAAATGATTTCCATGTAGAATAAAAAATACAAGGATCAATTCTTAAACATCTCTTATAAAACTAATGTGTCATATTTTCCAAGCTAATCACCAAATATACATAGTTGATTCGTCAATTTAGCAATTTAACCATTTTTCCATGTTTTGACCCATTTCTATTATCCTTAAGTATCCAAATATTTATTTTCAAATTGTTTATGCTTCTTAAAACATTTTCAACCTCTTTAAAATATTATTATATTTCTACTTTAAATAAAAATGTTATTACTATGCAAAAACACCACAAATACTCTCACATTCATAGAAGGACAATCAAGCCAAAGTGACTCATAAAAATTTATACTAGGTTGTATGAAAACACTACAAATACTCCCACATTCATAGAAGGACAATCAAGCCAAAGTGACTCATAAAAATTTATACTAGGTTGTATGAGTTAGAAGCATCTTTGGTCAAGTAAGTTATATATGAAATGAATTCATTGAATGAAATGAAGTCTTTATATATAATTGAATAAGGAATTTATAAAAAAATTTATAATTTCATTTGGATTTGTATAGAACTTTAGGTGTGCATTTTAGTGCTAGTTGTTTGCATGTTGTGAAAAGTATAAAAGTAGAGAAAAAATTATTTTGGCAAACTTGTATGTATTTGAATTGGTGACTGATTATAATTTTGTTTTCATTCAACTTTCTTTTTACCAGGGTTGTGTGCATTTCCCTAAGGCACTCATGTTAATTATCACCTTGTGTTAATGTGAATTTTTTTTAGCACATCAACAACTTTTTGGATTCAAAGTGAAAACATAACAAAGTAGAAAGATGTGGCATATCCTCAAGAGCACCTAGCAACCTGGATCACTCATGTTGGACTTTTAGTGAAACTTGAACATGCATTTTTGTGAAACCAATCAAATTAGTGTTTTTGTTGTTTTGACATATGCCAGTGAGAAAAAGTAAGAACTTGGAATGTTTTGGCACATGAGTTTTGTGGGAAATGTGAAATATTTCATCCATATACCCTTGGATTCCATGTGACATGTTTGTGTTTGGATTTGTTAGAATATGTAATGATGACTTACATGATATATTGGTTTGGTTTTGATAACCTGGAATATGACATAGACAAAAAAATTGGGGTCACTGTAATTCCACATTAAATTTACAATATTATATGCAGTATTTATGATAAATATTTCCAAACCACATTAGTCACGTCAAAATTCACAAACTAAAGTGTGTTTTGAAAAACTAAAAAATATGTTAAAACTTGTCTTTTCATAAGTTTAAAAATGCATGCCCACTGATTAAAATGTTCATTGTTTCTTAAAATTGAAATATGGAAAAATAAATAGATTTAAATTCACATAGAGCACTCTTTTCGTCAATTTAGCAATTTAACAATTTTTCCATGTTTTGACCCATTTCTATTATCTTTAAGTATCCAAATATTTATTTTCAAATTGCTTATGCTTCTTAAAACATTTTCAACTTCTTTAAAATATTATTATATTTCTACTTTAAATAAAAATGTTATTACTATGCAAAAACATCACAAATACTCTCACATTCATAGAAGGACAATCAAGCCAAAGTGACCCATAAAAATTTATACTAGGTTGTATGAAAACACCACAAATACTCCCACATTCATAGAAGGACAATCAAGCCAAAGTGACTCATAAAAAATTATACTAGGTTGTATGAGTTAGAAGCATCTTTGGTCAAGTAAGTTATATATGAAAATGAATTAATTGAATGAAATGAAGTCTTTATATATAATTGAATAAGGAATCTATAAAAAAATTTATAATTTCATTTGGGTTTGTATAGAACTTTAGGTGTGCATTTTAGTGCTAGTTGTTTGCATGTTGTGAAAAGTATAAAAGTAGAGAAAAAATTATTTTGGCAAACTTGTCTATATTTGAATTGGTGACTGATTATAATTTTGTTTTCATTCAACTTTCTTTTTACCAGGGTTGTGTGCATTTCCCTAAGGCACTCATGTTAATTATCACCTTGTGTTAACATGAATTTTTTTTAGCACATCAACAACTTTTTGGATTCAAAGTGAAAACATAACAAAGTAGAAAGATGTGGCATATCCTCAAGAGCACCTAGCAACCTGGATCACTCATGTTGGACTTTTAGTGAAACTTGAACATGCATTTTTGTGAAACCAATCAAATTAGTGTTTTTGTTGTTTTGACATATGTTAGTGAGAAAAAGTAAGAACTTGGAATGTTTTGGAACATGAGTTTTGTAGGAAATGTGAAATATTTCATCCATATACCCTTGGATTCCATGTGACATGTTTGTGTTTGGATTTGTTAGAATATGTAATGATGACTTACATGATATATTGGTAAAATATCATTTAAAAGCATAAAATAACTCTAATATTATAAAATAGAGATATCCCACATGCATCATTGTAATTATATCATTTGTAATTGTTCTCTATATGAAGAGGTGGAAATTCATTTATCCCACATATGTTATGGGATGCATTGTAATCCAAATCTCTTGGTATTTAAAAGAAGTGAAGGAGACCCTTTTGGGTATGTGTTGATTGTAGTTCATCACACATCACATGTTGTGTATGTCATTTGTACACACATGATTGTGACATGATTAGGTGATAGAACTTCATGTGATGCATATGTGAGGGTGCCATGTAATCTTGGAGATCTTTTTTTTTAAATAATGGAATATGCAACCCTTCCTGTGGACATAACACATATTGGGTGAGCCACGTATATTGTTGTTCTCTTGTTGTTTTCTTTTCTCCAATTTTATTTCATGTTTTATGTTGCTTGGTAGATAGAAAGATAAACTAGTAATTCTTTCCATAGTTTATATTTTGTTATGATATTATTTCACATATTCATAATATTCTAAAATGGTATCAGAGCAGGTTGTTATGCTCTACCTTCTTCGACAAAAAAAAAAAAAAAATTTATTTTTAAGCAACATATCTTCATAACTTTATTTGGGCTCTTCATATTTTGTACTTTTATGACATAATCTACAATATCCAAGTGGTGGTTTTTAAGATCTAGGATTTATTCCAGGGATGATTTTAAGGAACCATACTTATTTAAAAGTGTATAAATGTTGGCAAATCTTACCAATTCTTAAAACGCCAACTATAAAATGTTTGACGATATTTTTGAAAAAATATTTTAATTTCCAAGGATTTTATATCGTTTATATAATAAGTTGGCGATTTTTAGGGTGAAAAAAGATTACCCCATCAAAATTGGGCGAAACAGGGCTTCAAAAAATGAAAAATGGCGAATCTTTTTTTGGAGAAAACCCCATAAAAATAGCCCATGGGCTAAATTTTGCCCCTAAAATTATCCTTGATTTATTCTATATATTTGAATTTTTTTCTTTCAAACTCTAACTCTTGTTGAAACTTGTTTAAAGTAAAATGGGTGGAAAATTTATAATTATTTTTTGACACTTTTTGTGTAGATTTTTAAGGAAAAAATCACATATCTGATTTCCTCTCGCAAAAATACTTAATTGAAAAAAAATGGGTCCTCTTTGCAGCCCAGACGGTGGAGATATTGCTATTTTAAAATCAACGATTTTCTAGTTTTTTTGGTGATGACCGCACATATTGTAGAACGAATATCTTTTGATTGAGTGCCCAGATTTCTGTTATGTGTTCTCAAGTGGATGCATAACAACTTCTCCAATTCTAAAAACATGTTATTATAAAAATTATGGGAAATATTTTCCGAGTTATGGTAATTTTAATTTTTTTTGCTTTCGGTTTTCTATTGCAGAGTGACAGATCTGTCTTTTAGAAGCTGCTAGGATTCGGTCTTAGTAAGAAATTTCTGGTTTTATTAATCTCTTTTCTTGAAATTATTGTCATGAGCTTCTTGATCTCTTTGCATTAGGTTTTTTGTTCTTATTCATCATGTTTAAAAAGGTTGTATTGTTCCTGTTTTACTTGTCTCTAACCTTATTTGTGTGGAAGATGTTTTGACATTTTCAAGGGAATGGATCTTTAGTATGGTAATGGTGACATAAGCCAAATGAATTTATGGTTAAAGATTAGTTTCTTGATGGCTATTTTTTCATATCTATAAGTGATATCATTGTTTTATTTGATCGTTTTTTTTGCTCAATATTCTAACACGGTATCAATCTTCTAATAATGATAATTATGCTTCTATATGTGTTATCTCGTGATCATTATTTGCTTTATTTATATCTTATTGTTGACCTTTGTGTAAAAGAAATTTTATTGTTTTTTATAAGCAATTTCTTTATGATCATTAAATGCTCTTGCTAAGTAATTTCTTGAGTAAAATCAAGTTTTTGAATCTATGTGATATCATATTTTTTAGCTTGTCACAAGTTCTTTAATTGGGGTATAGTTTCTTTTTTCATGTATTGCAGAGATTGTATGTAGTTCCTGTTTTGTTTGTCTCTAACGTTCATATTGGAAACATTGTCATTTCTAGGGAATTTCATCTCTTTCATATTAACATGATGTCAATAAGAAATGAACCCATGATTATGGCCGTTAGTGACTTGTCATTTCATAATTTTTATAAGGGATATCATGGATTGATCATAATTTGCTATATGTTTATTATGTTAAAATTTTTAATCTATTTATTGTATCATGTCATACTTATTTCGATAATCTTTTACTTAATATTTTTATGGCTTTGAGCAATCTTATAATCTTGAAATCTTTGTCATGAGCACCTTGTTCTTGTTGCATTGAGATTTATGTTATTGCGATTGTGAAGGTTGTCTTGTTCCCACTTGCCTCTAACGTTCCTATATGGAAGCATTGACATGTGTTTCTTTCCTCTAATGTTCCTATGGAAGTATTGACATTTTTAGGGCATTCATCTCTTGCATATTAACATGATGTCAACAAGAAATGAACCTATGCTTAAGATTAGTTGCTTGATGACTATATTTTTCATATATTTAAGTGATATATTGTCTCATTATTTTATCTTGGTATCTATTATGCTCACTAATGTTTATGCTCCTCTATTTATTATACCATGTCATGTCTTTATGATAATATTTTGCTCAAAATTTATATGGTCTTGCATAGAAGTGATAGCATAGAAGTAATTCCTATTATTTATATGTTCTTGAACAATGCCATTGTATCATCTCTTATGATTTTTGAGCTTTTCATGTTTATTATATGCTTTACTCTTGGAAGTTATTTTGTGCAGATTAGCTATCTATGTTGTGGGATAGTTTTCTTTTGTTATTCCTCCCCTATTTAAGCATATGATATTGGTTACAGATCCTTGATTTTTCAGTATTGTTCCTCTTTTCCGCTTATCCTTGAATGTAGCAAAGATGGTTGATATTAAGACGGAATGTAATGTTGTAGTTTTATCATATTATATCACCATATTTCAGTAATTTTGTATGATGGACATCCATCTTCTACTGTTCATGCATCTTTCACCTGGGTTGTAAAGATTGTATGCTTAGCTCATGTTTCGATAAATAGACCATTCGAGTCTTGTATTTTAAATGTTATATTTAGTTAGAGATATTTGAAGGCTGTTTTGGTGTATGGATCCAAGGTTCTTGTAGTTAGCATGTGGTCTATTACAAAGTTCATTAAGCTATCGGTTGAGTTATATGTTGTGATGAGTTTGCAACCACATGTTCTGTTGTATTGGCCCTACACTGTTGTGTTGTGCAAATTTTTATCGTATAACTTAGTTCAGATGCAGTTTCATGAGAAGCAGATGATGTATTCATCAAGTCAATGATACAGAGTGTGTTTCTATTTGCATCTTATGGAGCATTCTGGAAGTTGTCATCAACGGGGATGTTGGTGTGTTTCCACCTTCCTCCCATTGATATTATTTCTCTTAGTCATCATTAAGGGGGAGTGTTAGAATATGTAATGATGATTTATGTGATATATTGGTAAAATATCATTTAAAGTCATAGAATAACTCTAATATTATAAAATAAAGTTATCCCACATGCATCCTTGTAATTATATCATTTGTGACCATTCTCTATAGAAAGAGGTGGAAATTCATTTATCCCACATGTGTTATGGGATGTATTGTAATCCAAACCTCTTGGTATATGATAGAGGTGAAGGAGACCCTTTTGGGTATGCGTTAATTGTAGATCAAAACACATGATATGTTATGTATGTAATTTTTACTAACATGTGTTGATTATTGTAACTTCAAAGAATATTTTAAATGTATTTTATTGATGGAACCTTTCGGAGATGTTATTATTCCTCCGTCAAGATGATATTATTGTATTAGGTCAATAGAGAGTCATGAGGAAAACCCTCCGTTGTAAGTCAAGTCATTAGCACCCTCCCAAATATAATATTAAGTTGTTTTGAGTCCTCCTAGAGAATTCGTCCCAGTCAAGTTTAGTGAGGCCGACTTAGTTGAGTGAAAATTTAAGTGAGAGGAAGAATATAAATAGAGAGAAGCGCTCCTCATTTGGAACACATAGACACACACTTATGTAGCGCATGAGAGAGAGAGAGAGAGAGAGAGAGAGAGAGAGTCCTATCTGCAAGGAGGAGAAGGACCAGTCTGAGGTTTTATCTTTTATCTTTTTTATCATCTATATTAAGGAAGCTTTCCTTGCTAGGTTTTTCACTTTAGGGTTTTCCCAGGGTAAATCTGTGTTGACCTTCTCATACTGTTTCTTTCAGAGATCCTGTATATTCTATTATTGTGAAATTGAATTGAATGATGATAATTAGCTTAGCATATATAATCTTAACATGGTATCAGAGCTAACCTGAATAGGACAACTTTCTCAAGGTGAAAAATCCCTCTCTCCCTCTTCGATAAAAAAAATTAGGGTTTCAGAGAAAATTGGATTTTTGAAGATCTGATTGCATAGAAAGTTGCACCCTCCTAGAGCGCATCCACTGAACTTGAGATCGATATTTTTGAGTGGGTATATCTCCAAGAAAGTCAAACCCTAGTTTGACACTAGACGAGAAAACTGCAGAAAACCAAAAAATTGCACTACAGAATATCGCAAGTCAGTTTTGAAAGGCGGAGACTTGAGATCTCCAGAAACCAAGCACACCAATCAACTCGTCTCATTCAAGCGCATCTCCTAGTAAGATCAGTTTCTCATTTTCAAGAATTTTAATTTTTTGTAATCTCCTGACAAGATGGCCCCAAGCACCAAGCTTGAGGAAAAACTAGAAGGCATAGAGAATTACCAAGCATGGAAATACAAAATTGGCCTCATTCTCAATGAGAATGATCTTGACAAATATATCAAGGAAGAAGTTGCAGAACCTGATGAGGCCGAAGCTAAGGAGAAGCACAAAAAGGATCTTATTAGGGAACAAAGGATTATTGCTAACTCTATCAAGGATCACTTGATCCATCAAGTGTCATCCAAGAAGACTCCAAAAGAAATGTATGATTCCATAGCAAGGATGTATGAAGGAAGAAACATCAATAGAAAGATGAATCTAAGAGCTCAATTGAAGAGCACCAAGATGAGCCGTGGAGAATCAATCCAGGACTATTTCACAAGGGTCTCCCAATTCAAAGAACAACTAGAAGCCATTGGAGATACCCTTGATGAAGATGAGTTGGTTATGGCTGCTCTCAATGGTCTCACTAGACACTGGGATTCATTCATCCAAACTATGTGTGCCAGAAAGGAAAGCATGAAGTTTGAGATTGTATGGGAAGATTGTATTCAAGAGGAGGCTAGAGTGGCCAATAGAGAAGCTCTACTGAAGGAAGATGATCAAGCCCCGGCCACCCATTCCAAGAGAAGAAGAAGTCAATCCAAATTCAAGAAGCGAAACCACAAGTTGTCTCAACCTCCTAGAAGGTTCCAAAGAACAAGAGAAAGTTTTCCAAAGAGGGATTCATCCAACTTTCAATGTTTTCATTGTGATAAGATAGGACACATTGCCAGAAATTGTCCTTTGAATAAAGAAGAATACAAGAAGAGGAACAACAACAAAAGACATCATGCACATCTAGCTGAAGATGAGGATGAAGAAGAAGATGATGAAGAAGAAGGACCTCAGAGAAAGAAAGGAAGAGAAGAATATGCAAAAGAGTATGTATTATTCTCTGCACTCTTTGGGTCTGTATAACTGGAGAAGACACATGGATTATTGATAGTGATGCTTCAAATCACATGACGGGACAAAAGAAAATTCTGTCAAAACTTGAAGAAAAGAACTCTCCTCCGAAAGTATCTCTAGGAGATGACTATCAATATCCAATCAAAGGAATTGGTGAAGCAAGCTACAAGCTTGATTCAGGAAACCCCCTGAAGATGAAGAAAGTTTTATATGTACCAGATCTAAAGAAGAACTTACTTTCTATCTCAACATTACATTAGGGGAATTTTGAGGTCTAAAATGGGCCTCATAAGAGATATAATAAAATATTATAAGTTTGTCATTTTGTGGGGAAGGTATATTTACAACTCACCTCTTGCACTATAATCCATGTAGCTCTAGTTAAGTTAAATTGAAAAGGTATCTATAAATAAAATAAATAAATATACTCTTTTTGATATGACTAAAAAAAATAGTACTTTTAAGTACATGTATTAAAGTAAAGTACTCATAAAATCAAATAAAGTAAAATATTTTAGTTTTTGAAATATAAACATAAACATAATTAAATCTTATCATTAACATTAATAATTATTTATTTCAAATTTAAACATTCAAATAATCTCATATTATATAATAATAATTTTATTCTAATTATGATTTGATTATTTTTTATTATAATATTTTTATTATGATTCACATTATAATACATGTTTATAAAATGTCTTACTAACACACTTCTTCATTAGATAAAATAAATTTATTATTATTATATAATATGTTTATCATGGTTCAATTCAACGTATATTATACATTATCACAAAATAACTTTGCAAATAAATTTTATAACGTGATATATAGTAGTAGATATATTAAATGTGTTTACATTATCAACACATTACATACTCTTAATAAACATCTACAATAATATGTATTAGGTAAAGTAATTAACTTTTATATTAATAAGTATTAAAATAAAATTTATAATATTACAAAATAACATAATTATTATAACATAATAAAATCAAATAAAAAGTTACATAATCATGTTATATAAATTTTTATATGAAAGTTATATCCAAAAAGCATGTATTCGTAAGGCATATAAAGTTCAATAACACGTAAAAATAGGTTATACCATTAAAAATTAAACGTTGCAGTGGGGATCAAATAAAATATAAAGCTTATACATCATATATGGGTAAACTTTATATGATATCTTTTACGCATATCAAGTAAGATTTATATGAAATCTGTTGTACTATATGTGTTTTCGAATTGTGAGATTGTTATAATAATATATTTTTAATTCAAATATTGATTTGATAGGAAAATATGTTTAGTATTTTGAGAGTATTAAGTACTTTATGTTATGAGTATTTTTACTATTATTTTATGTTATGAGTATTTTTTTCATTATGAATGTGGTTAACTATGGGTTCTTATCTAGTATTTAGAATTTGACAAGAAAGTAACTTTAACTCAAGTAATGTCACCTCAACTATAATAGATTATGTCATTTTATAGAATGTGATTGGTTTTTTTAAAGTGGATTTTGATAGTACATTTTGTGTTTTGAGGCTCATTTTTTACCTCAAATTTCTCCTAATGGATAAGAAAGGATATAGAGTTGCATTCATAGATGGACAAGTACTCATGTGGCCAAAGGAAAGTCAATTGACGATGCAGTTGTCATCGGTGAAGAAGAAGGAGGCCTGTATAAACTCAAGGGACATTTAGAAACAACCCTTGTTCATGAGACCACTAACCCTAGTGAACTGTGGCATAGGAGGCTTTCCCACATGAATTACAAAGCATTACCTCATGTGAACAAAGTAGAGACAGGATTACCAGACTTGAAGATCAACCATGAAGACATTTGCAAAGGATGTGCAAAAATGAAAGAATATCAAGAATCCATTTCCAAAGAGTGAAACAAAAACTAAAGGTACGTTAGAATTGATTCATTCATATGTACGTGGTCCCATGTCCTCCACATCCTTGAGTGGTTTTGAATACTATATTACATTTATTAATGACTATTCAAGAAAAACATGGATATACTTCATGAAAGCAAAGAACGAAGTGTTTGAAAAATTCAAGGAATTCAAGGTCTTGATAGAAAACATTTTAGACAAACGAATCAAGACACTCCGATCAGACAATGGCAGAGAATATACTTCAAAAGAATTTGAAGCCTTTTGTAAAGATGCTGGAATCAAGAGGGAACTAACTAGTCCCTACAATCCTCAACAAAATGGTGTTGCGGAAAGAAAGAACAGAACCATCATGGAGGTAGTGAAGACAATGATATATGATCAAGATCTTCCAATGCATCTATGGGCAGAAGCAAAAAGAACTGTTGTCTATGTACAAAATAGAATATCTCACAATGCCCTTGGATTCAAGACTCTAGAGGAGATGTTCACAGGAAAGAAGCCTGAAGTAAGTCACCTTAAGATATTCGGTTGTCCAGTATATGTTCACATACCGAAAGAGAAAAGAACCAAGTTGGACCCTTCTGGAAAGAAGGGAATATTTGTTGGATAGTGTGAAGTATCCAAGGCATTCAGAATTTACATTCCTGGATTCCATCACATGGAAATCAGTAGAGATGTAACATTCGATGAAGAAGCACCTCTCAAGAGATCCAGAAAATGTCAACATGAAGAAGTATTAGAGGAAGATGCACCTCCCAGAAATGTAAAGGCTACATTCCTCCTTGAAGATCATGATATGACAGAACCTCCCGCGATGGAGATATTATGGAAGAGAAAGCCTGCTTGGGCAAGAGAAATTATACAAGAAGAAGAAAGATATGGAGCTCCTGAAGGCTCCACAAGGATAAGTAGGAAGCCCAAACCATTTTCCAACTATGTAGCTTTAATGTGTGATCTTGCAGATCAAGAACCTACAAACTATGAAGAAGTTGTACAGAAGAAAGAATGAGTAGAAGCAATGATGGAAGAATACCAATCAATAATGAAGAATGATGTTTGGGATATAGTTCCCAAACCAGAAGGCAAGAGTGTGGTATCTTCCAAGTGGATCTACAAGATAAAACATGCAGCTGATGGAAGTATAGAGAAATACAAGGCAAGATTTGTGGCTAGAGGTTTCTCTCAGAAAGAGAAAATTGATTATGAAGAAACATTTGCGCCAGTAGCAAGGTATACGTCGATTAGAGCCATCATGGCACTTGCATCCATGATGAAGTGGAACTTACACCAGATGGATGTAAAGACAACCTTCCTAAATGGTGTGATTGAGGAAGAAGTATACATAGAATAACCACAAGGATTTGAAGTTGAAGACAGACAAACTCACGTATGAAAATTGAAGAAGGCCATGTACGGCTTGAAGCAAGCTCCTATAGCTTGGTATGGGAGGATAGATAGTTTCTTGACGAGCTTGGAATTTACCAAGAGTAAAGTCGGCCCTAACCTTTACTTCAAGGTTATAGAAGATGAACCTGTCATACTATTACTATATGTGGGTGACCTATTTCTAACAGGGAATGAGAAACATATTGTAGAATGCAAGAAGAAGCTCGCTGAGGAATTTGAGATGAAATACCTTGGGTTAATGCATTACTTTCTAGGTCTGGAGGTATGGCATAACTCGAAAGGAATATTTCTCTATCAGGGAAAGTATGCAGTAGAAATTTTGAAAAGATTTGATATGTTGGAATGTAAACCCACGGCCACACCCATGGATACCAACCTGAAGTTGTTGGCTGATTAATCATCAGAATTAGTGGATGTGACTCAATACAGACAGATTATTGGGTCGTTGATGTATCTAAAAAATACCGGACTAGACACTTGTTTTGCTGTGAACGCCTTGAGTCAGTATCTAGTTCAACCTAGATGTGTTCACCTGGTAGCTGGAAAAAATGTGATGAGATATCTGAAAGGAACTATAGACTTTGGTCTATACTATGATGGAAACCATGACTATATATTGTATGGATACATAGATGCAGATTGGGCTAGAAGTGTCTCAGATAGAAAAAAAAACATCATGTGGATGTTATTGTCTGGGGTCTATTATGATTTCATGATTTAGCAGGAAACAATCTAGTGTTTCTCTTAGCACAGATGAAGCAGAATACATAGCATCTTGCTCTGCTAGTTGTGAAGCCATATGGCTTCAAAAATTGATGTCAATTCTATTTAAAATGGAGTTGTATACCACAGTGATGCTATGTGATAACTAGAGTTGTATAAAGATGACAGAGAACCCAGTGTTCCATGATAAATCAAAGCACATAGAAATTCAGTATTTCTACATTCAAGATATGATACAGAACGAAGCGATAAAGCTCCAGTATGTGAGTACCGATGAACAAGTTGTTGAGGTTGACATAGCCTCTTTCTCGAATAAAGTTTGAATACTTTCGAGACAATCTTGGTGTTGTTCGAAAATACCTTCCCTGAAAGGGGGAGCAGTGATGTTGCAGTGGGATTGTATCATCCCTGGACACTTGTCCTAAAGTGATCCATAGACTTATGTCTCTGAGAAATAAGTGGGATTGTATCATCCTTAGACACTTGTCCTAAAGTGATCCGTAGACTTATGTCTCCGAGAAAGAAGCAGGATTGCATCATCCCTAGACCTAAGTCCTAAAGCGATAGGGAGTGATTATCCCGTAATAGTATCCAGAGACTTTGTTCTTCGAGACTGTGGAAGGATTGCATCATTCTTGGACCTAAGTCCCAAAGTGATAGGGAGTGATTATCCCGTAATAGTATCCAGAGACCCTGGTTTACGAGAATGTGGTAGGATTGCATCATCCTTGGACCTAAGTCTTAAAGTGATAGGGAGTGATTATCCCGTAATAGTATCTGGAGATTTCGGTCTTCAAGAATGTGGTAGGATTGTATCATCCCTGGACTTAAGTCCTAAAGTGATTTGTAGAATCTCGTCTTCGTATTGTGGATTGCAGGTTGTTGTTGATGATGTTGATGTATTTGTAACTTAGGAATGTATTCACTTATATTGTACCCCAATGTTCCTATCGGGATAATCATTTGTATTTCATTGTACCCCGATGTTCCCATCGGGAGAGTCATTAATATAATAAAGGCATGTAAAGTCAATGAGGTTAACCATCTGTTGTAAGTCGGGGAAATAGTCCTCGCAATTGAGTTGAGGTTAACCCTCCTTGTTGACCAGGGGGAAAAGTCCCCACAGTTGAGGGGCACTAGGGTTATTAGACTCTCCTAGAGATGTCGGCCCTGGTAAGTTATTGTCAAGTCGAAAACTAGTACAAATAGAGAGTGAGACTCTTTATTTGATACACACACTCACTCAACTGGGGCACATGAGTGAGAGAGGAAGTGCTGGCACAAGTGAGAGAGATCAGTTATCGGAGATCATCTTTATGTTTTTGGGTTTTACTTTTGCTACTGGTGCTCATTCTATCTCTGAGGAAGTTGCAGGGTTTTCTCCTTTATGGTTTCTCCGAGGAAAATTCTTTGTGTCTCTTGTCTCTTGTGATTATTGATGTGCATGTTATTCTCTCAGATAAGATCATAAGATCATATTGCTTAAATGATAAAAAATCTAACATGTTATTAGAGCTAACCTGAGAAGAAGAAATTGTACAGCTGCAAAAGCTAGGGATTCTTAATTTTTGGGTCTCTCTCCACAGACCATCATAAAAAGGAGGCTAGGCTAACTCTCCAATGAAGGGCGCATCTTTTTGTCGAAGCATAATTTGATTATGCGCATTTTCATTTTTTCAGTGAACCCAACATAGGATTTCTCTCCTCCTCAAAATCGAAATTTAGAGACCAAGGTCGAAAGTTTTGGTTGGGAAAAACTCTGGGAAAGTCAAACCCAAGTTTGACCCCAGGCCTAAAAAACCCTAAAATACTAAAACTGGTAGTTTTGGCACATTCGCTATATCTTGATATTGAAGAAGGATCATGAGCAAAAATATTCACAGGATGAAGATGAGTTCTTGATGTACCCTGTGTAAAAATTTCAACTTCATATTCGCTATATTCTGGGAGATATGATTCCTTCGAATCAGGGTTCTAGCCTCTTCCAGGATTCATCCCTAAACAAGACACCTAGGGAGAATTTCTATATCTCAGGCTACGAAGGTCCAAATGAAATTTCGCAAGATGTTCTAGAGAGGGAACATACTCTAATTTTTGTGTTAAAATTTTTAGATCTTGAAGGTGAAATAGTGACACGTGGAAGTCCATACAAGTTTGCTATGCTGAGCAGTCCTGAAAGAAGTCACCTTGGGAAAAATATTATAAGTTCCAAATAGTGAAACCAATTCTGGTAAAATATATGGTTTTGGAAAGAGGACAGACGAGGCTACCTCAGTATGAGATTTCAGACACATAAGATCAGTACTTTTGGAGATACCACAGAAACAATATTAGGCATTTTTGCATAAGAATTTGGAAAACTAGGGCTTCCTGTTTCGGGAGCTTCCCTCCATTGTTTTCAGAAAAGGAGTACATTAGACAGGTCACCTTGAAGAGGTGCATATTTTTACCCAATCAGATCAGAAATAGTCCAAGTTTTAAAAATAGGGTTTCTCTAACAAACCCTAGATCAGCCAGCTCTGGAACCAAGACAGACACCTCAAATCGGTAAGATCTAATCTTTTGCTATTTACATTTGAGGTTCTCATTTCAAATTGAATAATCACACCAGCTTGATGACAAGCTTGGTGAAACTGGAAACTTCCAAGCATGGAAGTATTGGATCTCACTGGTTCTGTAGAAAATGAATTGGACACCTACATAAGTGGAAACGTTCCAGTTTTAGAGGGAGATGAGGCTAAATCCTTACACAAGAAGAACTTGGTCAAGGCCAAGAGGATCACCTTATACCACAAGTTTCTTCCCTAAAGAAACCTAAAGAGATGTTTGATTCCTTAACCAAGCTATTTGAATGGAAGAACATAAATCGAAAGATGACTTTGAGAAACTAGTTGAAGAATGTAAAGATCCAAAATGCGAAGACCATACAGTCATACTTTACAAGGGTATCTCAAATCAAAGAACAACTTGAAGTAGTGGATGAAGAAGTAGAGAATACAAAAATTGTGATAACCACCTTGAATGGCCTCCCATGATCATGGTATTACTTCATTCGAGGAATGTGTGCCAAAAGAAAGTGATTACCTTCAACAGACTCTGGGAAGAGTGCACACAAGAAGAAGCTAGACTCATAATAAGAGAAAAGAAGATGGGAGCAACTGAAGATCTAGCTCTCACGATTCAAAGAAGATCCCTCAAGTGATAAGGAATATGAAGAACTCAATTCTTGAAGACCCTCTTATCCATCTTATCATTTGGATAAGAAATGATGATGTCATGAATCAAGAAAATGATGAAGCAAAAGGCTCAAGAAGGAGTCTACCCATGAAACAAATAAAGATAAGTATTCAATTGTCATTTCATGATATTATATTGTTATGCATTTGTTTATATTCAGTTGATGTGTTATGCATGATAGAATGTTTGCATTAATGAAAGTATACTACTAATATGCATGTGATGGGTAAGTAGCTCATGGTGCTATACAAGTCCCCATTGCTACTTATCTAGAATGAAACCTCTTTGCTGACATATTGGATTAGTGCACAATCTCAATAATGTCTTGGTAGAGATGGAAGGCATCTAGAAATTTTCCGTGAGATATGGATGAATGTTGTATTGGCTAAAATAGTTGCATGATTATATCTTTATGCATAAGAATTTTCTATTATGAATATGCCTTATGAAATGTTTCTAACCACACAACTGGTGCATTTGACTAGTAGGAAAGATTGCGTACAATCGCCTACAAGAAAAGAAGGATGAGACTTGTTCTAAAGAACAAGTGACGATAGTTCAAGAAAGAATCCAAGATGAAGAATAATATGATGATACTTTCAAAGAAAGAAAGAGGCCTTAGAGACACTCTAGTTATGTGACACTATCGAGTGATATCATTGATGCAGAGCCTTCCAGCTATGAAGAAGTAGCCAAGAATAAAGGGAAGGAGAATACCAATTCAAGAAGAATTATGTCTAGGATGCAGTATCGAGACCTGAAGGGAAGTCTGTAATGTCTTCCATATGGATCTACACGATCCAGCATGCAGTAGATGGCAACATCGTGCGATACAAGGAAATATTCGTAGCACAAGGCTTCTCACAGAAAGAAGGCATAAACTACAAAGGGAAATTTGTAGCCACTGGAAGTTAAGAAACATGACATGAAGATTCATGTGTGCAAATTAAAGAAGGCCTTGTATGAGCTCAGAAGACACCCATGGGTGAGGAGCTTGAAGATCACCTAGAGTGATGAAGATCTTAACCTTTGCTACAAGGTTGAAGATGAAAGCCTATAGAGGATGACAAGCTCACTGTTGGCCAATAGGGCAGACCCGGGTTTTATACCTTTAACTTCGCACCAACAAAAGACCCACAGTGTTGGCCCTTTCGGCAACAACCTACGAGCAGGTTGCAGTCTCACCCGAAACAGCTATGGGGTGCCGCAGAACTAGGTTTCTGCAAGCAAAAGAGGGATATTACTATACCTTTATCTTTTAACTGATTATAAATATAAATCACAGAGCTCAACATTCACTTATTTAGCTTCGCGGTTAGATAACAAACAATGCCTTGCGCAGCCCTTTACTGGGAATTCACAGCGAAGTTATTATCTAGCAGTGATCTTTACTTATCAGATTTATAGATATTAATGCATGAAAGAACATAACAAAACACAACACAAAAGAACCACAATACCAGATATAACGTGGTTCACCCTCAGTGTAGGGGTTACGTCCACAGAACTGCGCTTTATTCAACTTCTTTACAAGTCACAGTTCTAATCTGCGCACTCAGCAGCAGATCCTTTCAAGCCCTTAAAGCCGCGTACACAGCTGTAAGCCTCTGTGCACACAGCAACAGATCTTCTAATCACTATACAAAACCCTCTGTGCACACAGCTGCAGAGGTCGTCCACACACACAGCTGGGACTAAACCTTCTCTTACAAAATAGCCTTAGCTTCACCTTAATTCCTCTTTCACAAAAAACCTAACCTCACTTACTTACAAGAGTGCCTATTTATACAGCGCACTATTTACAAAACCATGGGCTTAAACCATGGGTACCCCAAACCCTAAACCCTGGACTTAAACCATGGGTTTATTACAAAAAAAGGGCTTTGACTCAACCCCGACACCCCTAAGACTATTTTGAGTCATAACTCCGCTTACAACTTGGACAAAAACCGCGGAGTTACCAAAATTAGGGACCGTTAAGGTGCGCGCCCCAACAGGCCCCTAAGACTCACCAGTGTCCCGTCCCGGGACACTCTGCTGTGCTTCTGGTCCATGAAATTTGTCGACGAAGAGAGTGTACTGCTTGTTGATGTTGCGCATAATTTTGTCAGCTGCTTGCTCTTTCTCGACCAACTCCTGCAATACTATGGCTGATGTTTGGCTGGCCTTTTCCTGCGCAATTGCATGATATTCCTTCAGAATTTTGAGTTGGGTATCCACAGTAGTACTCAAGTCAAAAGCTTCGTTGATAAGGGGCTGCATGGAATTTTCCACTTCTATTGCTCTTGCTATGCACGACACAATTTCTTGCTGGAGTTCATAGCTTCACTTTACCTTGAACATTTTCTCCATAGGCGGCAAAGTCTTAATTGCCATTTTTACTTCATCCAACTCTGTCTGTCGCTGCCTGATGGTTTCTTGCAGCTGTCCAACTTCTGGATGTTCCTGCAATATAGTCTAGGCTGCAACGCTGTCTTCTAGCAGCTTTGTTGCGCTGCTCACAATATCCGAGAGTTTTGCTACGGAAGCCTGAATGTCTGCTCGACGTTGCTCCCTAGCCTCTGGTGGACTTTCTGGAGGGATGCGGAGTTGGAGCTCCGCAATCTGAGCGTCGTGTTCCGCTTTGAGCTTCTCTATTTCACTATGCGACTGCTGTGCGTAGTATTTCAACCTGGCTAATCTTTGCTCTGGCTCCTCCACCAACTGTACATCGAAGTCGGGGAGACTTTGACATGCTTCATCCAACACTCGGACCAATGTAATCCGCTTACGTTCTGTGTCCTTCTTTTGCTGCTCTGCGACTTCTAGCTGCGCTGCGAGGCTATCATTCTTCTTCCTGGTATCGTCCAACTGTATTTGTGAATAATGGTCTCGGGCCTGGATTTCCTTTGCGATAGCTGACTGGCAGAGGTGTAGTTCTAGCATGGACATTTTGGTGTAATCAATTCCTACTATCATGCTCATCTCTGCGCAAGACGCTGCATCAGTTATGAGGAGGGCAGTGGTAGATACTTGGCCCTTGTTTTCTCGGGCTGGCCATTGCCTTAGATCGGGCTGCGCACTTACCGGGGTAGTGCTAGCTATAGTGTCGGTCACCGATTGTGCTGCTAAGTCCTTCAGCTCTGATATGTGTTGTGCGACACCATTGATGGCATCCAAATGCACAGCTGCAAACTCTGACCATTTCTTGGTAAGAACTTCTGTGGACTTCGACAAAGCCTCATCAAGTTCCTCACTTGTCAATCTGGGTGTGTCGTCGATATTCTTTTCCTTTGATTCCTTCGCTTTCTTTCGGGGTGGCGGTTTGTCAACTTCCTCTACTTCTGGTGTCTTACGCTTATCCTGCCTATTAGGGTCTGGGGTAGTCTTGACCGAGTCCTGTCCTTCTTCATCATCGGTTTCCACTTCTCCACCCTGGTTGCTGTCATGCTGCTGCGACTCAGTTTGTTCCTCGCTGTCTTCCAGGGGACCTTGCTGCTGCTGGTGACTAGGTCCTGCACCCACATTGGTAACTATGGGGACGGGAATGTGAGGTTGTTTTCCTACATCTTTCAACCATGCAACCGGCCAGTGCTGGACTACTGCCCGAATATCACCCTCCGTGACTACATATGGTAGCTTGAACCATTGATGCTGTGGGTCTGCGCGGACCTGGATGAAAGTATGATGCATGTCGACGCTGAAGGTGGCTACGCCGTCATATTGATAGAATAACTTATTACTGAGCCATGGGGTTTTTGCAATCTGAAACTGGATATCCATTATATAAAAAGAAAATACATAATTTGTCATATGTTGGTGTGCTTTATCCTGTGAAACCCACAGCGATGCGTACCTGGCTGTGCCAGACATGTGCTCTGGCGCCTTAGGAAATTGTGCCTCAATAGGTTCTTGCCATCCTACCAGTGCGATGAGGACGAGCAACCATGAGTAATGGAAGGGCCTACCTTTCTCCTGCGCGTCACGAGCATCGTCCAGACATTCCTGTGCAATATACTCTGCCCAGTTGTAGTTGTAACCTTCGGCGCAGTTTATAGCAATTCGGATAACTGGGGTAGGTACTTCAGTTGGTCTGCACTTATGTATGACTTTGCAAGCTAAAAGCTCAGCTGCAAAGCGAATGTGTTGTTCCTGAATCACGGAAGTGTGATACCCACGTTTGCCCTTTGTCAGGCCGAAGCGTTCCTTCATGGTTTGTGCGAGCTTCGTATCCTCATGCTTTGATGGAAATTCGGTCGCCGGATTAGGGCCTGCTATTGGTAAACCAGTGATCCTCTGAATGAGCTCGCCATTGATAGGGATTTTCTTGTCTCCTATCCATAGGTGGCCGTCATGAACTAGTGCTAGTAGTTGCTTGACCACTACGGTCACCTGTGTGCCGTGACCAGAATGGGGAACGTTGAGCATCTTCAGTAGACCAGCTTGATCCAAGCCGGCAACCCACCGTTTGAATTCTAATAATGTCACCCCGGTCTCATAGTACTTGAGAAAATGCAAATATGCTTCTGGTGCGAACTGTGGAAACTTGCCACGATCGCTTGTATCATGGTCGGAATACTTAAGCCGGTCTATCTTTCCTGTCATGGTCCCAACCAGCTGCACACCCGGTGGCAGTGAAGGGGTGTGTATTGTGAACTGCTTGTTCCGCCGAGGTGGTTTAACTCCTGGTCGAAGAGGGGGGACATATGGTGGTCGCCGTGGGGCAATGTTCTCCTCTCCTTCACTTGGGATTTCTACTGACCCAGGCGGATTCATTCCAGGATCCTCCGATGTTTGCCCAGATTGCTTATGTTGATCTTCGTTCTGCTTAGAACGAACTTCAGGCTTGAACTATTTCCTGGCAGACCGTGTTTGCATTGGTAGAGGTGGTGCTGGTAGAGTCTCCTCACGTGCTGCAGGCGCAGGTGGGGGGTGGAAAATGTTCTGCAGACCTGTCTGTTCAAATTCTCTTAATAAGTCCTGAAGTGCTTGATCGGCAGACATAGGTTCAATTGTGAAGCTGCGGAATGTGATTTTCCCATGCCCGGGTATCTTCTTATACAATTCACCGATCAAATCGGTCATAAATGTGCATTGAAGGCACCAAATCTGACAGAGATCCTACTTCCACGGCACTAGATTTCAGTGGATATCCGTAGGACAGGTAGTTAAGGCAATTAAGGTACCAGCACCGCCAAGTTTGATTTCTTCTAATGGTCGTTTCTTTAGCTCCGACATACCTTTCCCTTTGGCTAGTGGAGCCCTGTGTAGAAAAATAAAAGTCTTCTCGACGTTTCGGGCCAAGTAGCGCAGCCCATATTCAGGAGGAGATACTCACGTTTCTCACACAATCTTCGCCACCAATTGCTTATTAATAATGCTTGTAACCCTAAAATTAAAAGGTAATTCTCATGTCGGCCCATTAAGGTAAAGCATATTTTAATCTTTAGCATCTTTAATCCGATTAATAATAGGAGCCCAAGATTTGCTTAATTTCCAGCCATCATCACGGTTAAGATTATTTGGGTGTTTTTCGATTTCTATAGCCTCTCTGATCCGTCTCATTGTGTAATGCTCTATATTGATGATAACTTTGGCATTTTCAAGGGAAATATGGTGTTTAGAAGCTACTGAGTGTTCTGCCAATGCAGATTGCTTTGCTCGATTATGAGTGATGTCTGCATTATGCTCCTTTAATCTTGTTTGAATGGAGCGGCCGGTTTCACCAATATAAACCTTCCCGCAGTCACATGGTATAGAATACACACCCTTATTCTTGCGTGGATCAGTTTGATCTTTTGCATGGTCAAGCATTCCTTTTAAAGTGTTCGGGGGTGAGAACGCAACTTTTATTTGCTTCTTCCGTAAGATGTTGGCGATCTTGTCAGTTGTTCCCTGTATATAGGGTAGTTTTATATATTTTAAGACGTTGTCATCATTCCTTCCCTCTCTCTGCCTCTGAACTTGGGATTTCCTTATGGTATTTCTGATTTGTTTTTCATTGTAACCATTACCTTTGAAAACGTTACCAAATGTTCTAGTTCCTGATCCAAATGCGCTGTGTCAGATATCCGTTTGGCTCTAATTGCTAATGTATTAATCACCCCAATCTTTTGGGCCGGGTGATGATGAGAGTCCGAATGAATATATTTATCTGTGTGCGTTTTTTTCCGGTATACTTGATGTGCCAATGTTCCATCATTTTCTTTTGTGAGAAGGACATCCAAAAAAGGAAGATTATTGTCTTCTTCGATCTCCATAGTAAATTTGATATCTTCCGATTGGCTGTTCATGTGCCTCAAGAATTCTTCCAATTTGTCTTTACCGTGCGGCCACACGAAGTTGGTATCATCCACGTATCGTCTCCATTGTTTTGGTTTCAAAGGAGAAGTGTTGATGGCCATTTCTTCAAAATATTCCATAAAAATGTTTGCCACAACGGGGGAGAGTGGGGAACCCATGGCCACTCCATTGGTTTGTTCATATATGTCCCCTCGGAAACTGAAATACGTAGATTTTAGGCACACATCCACCAGGTCTGCTGTAATTTGGGAGTGGTCTTCCCAAATTACAGACAGTGGGACAGCAGACCTGGTGGATGTGTGCCTAAAATCTATGTATTTCAGTTTCCGAGGGGACATATATGAACAAACCAATGGAGTGGCCATGGGTTCCCCACTCTCCCCCGTTGTGGCAAACATTTTTATGGAATATTTTGAAGAAATGGCCATCAACACTTCTCCTTTGAAACCAAAACAATGGAGACGATACGTGGATGATACCAACTTCGTGTGGTCGCACGGTAAAGACAAATTGGAAGAATTCTTGAGGCACATGAACAGCCAATCGGAAGATATCAAATTTACTATGGAGATCGAAGAAGACAATAATCTTCCTTTTTTGGATGTCCTTCTCACAAAAGAAAATGATGGAACATTGGCACATCAAGTATACCGGAAAAAAACGCACACAGATAAATATATTCATTTGGACTCTCATCATCACCCGGCCCAAAAGATTGGGGTGATTAATACATTAGCAATTAGAGCCAAACGGATATCTGACACAGCGCATTTGGATCAGGAACTAGAACATCTGGTTAACGTTTTCAAAGGTAATGGTTACAATGAAAAACAAATCATAAATACCAT
>LPNX010967206.1:496362-566150 GCA_001517045.1 Pseudotsuga menziesii | reverse complement strand
GGGCTGCGCTACTTGGCCCGAAACGTCGAGAAGACTTTTATTTTTCTACACAGGGCTCCACTAGCCAATATGAATACCTGTGAAAGCACCAATGATATAATACCTTTCCCTCTTCGGCACAAGTAGTTGCCATGACTGTGCCCTACTAAGGTCATTCGACACTTTTGAACATCATCTGTGACAGAGAGTCGAGCTTCTACCCACAACAAAAAGTCATCCACAGCTTCAATGATTCCTTTTATTTCAAAGAACTTCCTCAGACATAAGTCCTGATACTCCTGGAGAAGTTGGGTTGCTCTGGTTACCGTCACTTCATCCCAATAATCTCCAACTCCTATGTTAACTGTCCGCGTCTTCAGGGGCTGAGTCACTTCGAGGGCTTTGTTTGCTGGTCCGCAGACGTCGCAGTGTCTGTCTGACTCAGGATTATCACTATTGCGTGGATCATCATCCTCGTCAATTGCGAGTTTGGACCATTCTACTGCATAAGCTGTTTGGGCTTGCCAATCAGGTCGGGATTCGACGGATTCTTGATCATCAAAGACCTTAGTATGGGTCAACCTGGTAGCTACATCTAAAGCTGGACAGACCATATTAGTAGGAAAGGTAAGCACGAAACTATCAACAGTACAAACCCAACTTACAGTATCCCGGCGAAGCTCAGCCTCCGCGTACCAATTATTTGCTATCGGGTCCAGAGTATGCACAACCCAATGTAACCATTCTTTCTGAAGTACATGCTTCCATGCATCGTAGCATCGTGCCACCTGTTCCTGAGGATTATTCCTGCTTCACACCACCTGAGGCTGATCCATAATTCTTAGGCAAAGAGATTTCTGACAAGATGGCCAACTAGGAATGTACGTCTTATGGCTCTTCCACCATCTGGCTGCGGTGGCTCTGGATGCTGGATCCAGAATCTCCTGTTTCTGTGAATCCGATATCTGTTCAGAGGATGGCGCACTAAACTCTTCTGGGTCTCCCGAATTATCATAAACGGGTAAGGCTCTTGTCTGTGAGGTAATCCATCTGAGAGACTTGGTAATCCTGGCACATCTGTGTCCATGTAGCTCATACAACCAGCTCTGCCAATTCTCTAAACCATCATCTGAGTCCGTCATACAGGAGTTGTCACACTGCCAATCCATAATACCTTCGGCACTAGGGTCAACATAATCTTCTTCCTTCGTTGTAAGGTTATAGATATGCTCCAGAACATCCTGATCTTCATCTCTGAGTGGTTCTGTGTATCTTTCTCCTTGGGAGGGGTCCAGTGGTAGGATGACTTAATGCAGCTCTTTCCCTTTGAAAGTCATTTGTTTCTTCTTAAGGTTAATGACTGCAGCATTTGCCATTGCCCATTCAATTCCTAACAAGGCTGGATATGGATTGCTGTCATCAATGATCTCAATAACTTCGAAGTCCGCTACAGTACAGACGCCATCAATATCTACTGAAGCATTATGGAATCGTCCTAGTGGCACAATTTTCTGTTGATTGGCTAATCTCAACTGTATAGGTGACCAATCAAGGGCAGGTTGTCCCATTTGTTCCTAGGTTTGCTTGGTTAAGACATTTACCTTTGATCCTAGGTCCAATATAACATCAGTCATATCATACTCGCCTATCTGAGCATTCAATCTCATTTCCCTACCAGTTCGTCGGACACGATTAACAATTTTCTCCTTATCAACTCTTCTCTGAGATTCACAGAAAGCGAGAACTTTTTGCAGCTCCTTTAAAGCATTCTGATTCCTTAAGAGTTTCATACAGCTCTGTAAAAAGGAAGATAGTGTACTTACTTTGTCCGTCGAAGCTTCTTGTGGCTGCGCAGGGGTGACAGCTGTGGTAGGATCCCCAAAATCTTGCTTGCCATCCATGAATGTCGCCTTTTCTCGTTCAATATCAAAGGTGGGAACTTCCACGGGGCCCTTATGAACCCAAGCTTCGTCAGGCTGTATATGCGTTGTAGCTCAACTGAAATCATCTGAAGATTCTGAGTAGGGGCACTGTTTCTTTCCTGAATCTTAGCTATCAACTGCAGACACTGCTCAATCACATGGTCTACTGCTCGGCAATACCGACATGTCCTAGTGGGGTTCCGACAGTCGTGAGCCAGATGTCTGGCCTGGTTACAATTATAACACACCACCTGACCGCGTCCTCTGCCAGCCATGCCACCATGACCACGACCTCCAAAACCACCTCTTCCAGATGCACCACCGTGGTAGCCATAGCCATCATGGCTCTATCCCTCATTTTGTACCCAACAGGCATCGTATGTGTGCTCTTTCATGAGGTCATAACTGCGACACTCATCTTCATTATGTCCTACGGACTTACAGAAATTGCATTAAGGGTTCTTAGGAACTTGCACATACCTCTGTAGCAGATAGCAATTCTCAAGTTGATGCTGACCAGTTGTCTGACAGATCTCGCAGTATAGAACAGTAGGATTGAACGGGTTTGGCGCACCAGTATTCAGGTAATTCCTTACCACAGGGCACTGTTCCTTGTCATGACCTTCTGTCCGACATTGTGTACGCCAAACCTCTTCGCAGCTGGTTTTTCCTTTCTTCATATCGTGAAGCTCCAAAGCCATCGCTACCAACTGTGCTTGAATTTGAGCGATACTAGAATTGTCTTCGACAGGAGCGGTTTCAAGCTTCATCGCGATTTCCAGAGCCTCCGGCTGGTCAGCAACCTTCTGTTGCATGAGTGGGGTTCTGATATGTGGTAGCAGCGCTGCAATGAACCATTCCTTGTGCTGCGTAGGTCCAATGGGGAAACTGACTTGGTCTAGCAGGACTTTGAATCTTTGATCAAAATCCCACACTGATTCTCCACGCCACTGCTGAATCTCTTTCAATTCAGTGATACACTGTGACTCGGATTTTGGCTTCTTAAATTCTTTTATCATGGCTGCTTTTATATCAGGCAATGCATGGTTCTGAGTGCTAGAGAACTTCATGAACTAGGTCATAGCATGGTCTCTAAAAGAAGTAACCAGCTGCACTCTTTTTGTATCTTGATCTGTAATGGACTTAGCAGTCCACACTGCTTCACATAAAAACCAGAATTGTTCTGGATCCTCTAATACAGTTCCTTTGAAAACATGTAGCTTAATGTCATCATGCATGTGGGCCATGGTGGATCTAGGGGGGATTGGCGGGGGACTGGGAGTAGTTGGGGGGGAACTTACTGGGGTAGACTGACCTGTGACAAGGGTACCTAGGCTAGGGTGACTTCTAGACTGCGATGGATGCTCAGGGATAATAGGTCTTCGTTGCGGGGTTACCGGAGGGTTTCCTTCAGACGGGGTTTCTTCGGGTTTTGACTTCGCGGGATTTACAGGGGAATACTCGATATACTGACCCTGGGAATAGGATCCAAAATCTCTCTTGTACCTTTTGCCGCTTCGCAGCAAACCACTTTGCTCATCGAAGGTATTTTCACTTGCAACCATAGCTTAGTAATACAAAACCTAACAGTCTGATTCAATGAGCAATATTCCTTTTTCATCTAATAGCATTTTAATTCTCAAACTAAATGAATTCAAAAAATTACCCCTTGGTCCTTTGAAAAACTGCCGCTCGGTTTCACTAAAGGAAGTACTCGTGTCGATGGCGAACTCCGTCACAAACGCTTCAAGGGTTTGCGTTGTCCAGAAATCAATAGCATAGGATATCTCGTTGTTCATCCTTTTCAGTATATTAATTCTTGCGGGAGTCCACATAGGGAACTGACGTTCTTGGAAGTTTGTCCTTCTCTCTGTTAACCTGGATAACCACTGGTGCAACTCTATGTGGATACTACCAAAGAAAATTTCATAAACGTCACAAAAAACATACCTTTGTAAAAATTCGTTTGCACTATGACGCGGATCTTTGTTCTCTTGCTCAGCGAATTTCAGATAGATCTCATCAAGCCAATCACCAATTTCCTTCACAGAGGGTCTCCAGAACATAGCCCTCGAGGTACGACGTAAACCCCTCTTGAGCAGATACTGAGTTCAACCGGCAACGGAACCAATTTGTTGGCCAATAGGGCAGACCCAGGTTTTATACCTTTAACTTCGCACCAACAAAAGACCCATAGTGTTGGCCCTTTCGGCAACAACCTGCGAGCAGGTTGCAGTCTCACCCGAAACAGCTATGGGGTGCCGCAGAACCAGGTTTCTGTAAGCAGAAGAGGGATATTACTGTACCTTTAGCTTTTAACTGATTATAAATATAAATCACAGAGCTCAACATTCACTTATTTAGCTTCGCGGGTTAGATAACAAACAGTGCCTTGCGCAGCCCTTTACTGGGAATTCACAGCAAAGTTATTATCTAGCAGTGATCTTTAATTATCATATTTATAGATATTAATGCATGAAAGAACATAACAAAACACAACACAAAAGAACCACAACACCGGATATAATGTGGTTCACCCCCAGTGTAGGGATTACGTCCACAGAACTGCGCTTTATTCAACTTCTTTACAAGTCACAGTTCTGATCTGCGCACTCAACAGTAAATCCTTTCAAGCCCTTAAATCCGCGCACATAGCTGCAGGCCTCTGCGCACACAGCAGCATATCTTCTAATCACTATACAAAACCCTCTGCGCACACAGCTGCAGAGGTCGTCCACGCACACAGCTGGGACTAAACCTTCTCTTACAAAATAGCCTTAGCTTCGCCTTAATTCCTCTTTCACAAAAATCCTAACCTCACTTACTTACAAGAGTGCCTATTTATACAGCACACTATTTACAAAACCATGGGCTTAAACCATGGGCACCCCGAACCCTAAACCCTGGACTTAAACCATGGGTTTATTACAAAAAAAGGGCTTTGACTCAACCCCAACACTCCTAAGACTATTTTGAGTCATAACTCCGCTTACAACTTGGACAAAAACCGCGGAGTTACCAAAATTAGGGACCGTTAAGGTGCGCACCCCAACACTCACAGATGGGTGCGAGAAGACCATTTTCAAGATAGAGGATCTTGGTATCCAGTGACCCTAGATGGATACATAGTAGAAGGAGTGGATGTATTTGCAACTTCGGAATGTATTCACTTATATTGTACCCCGATGTTCCTATTGGGAGAATCATTTGTATTTCATTGTACCCCAATGTTCCTATCGGGGGAGTCATTAATATAATAAATTCATGCAAAGTCAATGAGGTTAACCCTCCGTTGTAAGTCGGGGAAATAGTCCCCACAATTGAGTTAAGGTTAACCCTCCTTGTTGACCGGAGGGGCAAAGTCCCCACAGTTGAGGGGCACTAGGGTTATTAGAATCTCCTAGAGTTGTCGGCCCTGATAAGTTATTGTCAAGTCAGAAACTAGTATAAATAGAGAGTGATACTCTCTATTTGATACACACATTCACTCAACTGGGGCGCATGAGTGAGAGAGGAAGTGTTGGCACATGTGAGAGAGATCAGATGTCGGAGATCATCTTTATGTTTTCAGGTTTTACTTTTGCTACTAGTGCTCATTATATCTCTGAGGAAGTTGCGGGGTTTTCTCCTTTATGGTTTCCCTAAGGAAAATTCTTTGTGTCTCTTGTCTCTTGTGATTATTACTGTGCATGTTATTCTCTCAGATAAGATCCTAAGATCATATTGCTTAAATGATAAAAAATCTAACATATGATGATGATTTTGCTGATCGAAAGATCAAAGTATTGTTGATAATGTTGATCAAAGTATTGTTGATGATGATGTTGCTGATTTAAAAAGACTAAAATGTCAATGATGATGTTGTCGACTGAACAATCAAAGTGTTGTTGCTGCTGAAATTGAAGATGAATACTATATGTCAATGATGATGAAAAATCTTCCAATGATTTATAGATGTATCACCCTGATGATGTTGAAGATGCTCTCTCTCCTTCTCCTACTGTTCTTGTTCTTGTTGTAGAATACCCTTCTCGTTAAGGGGGAGCGTTGAATTATTGTAAATTCAAAGAATATTCTAAATGTATTTTATTGATGGAACCTTTCAGAGATGTTATTATTCCTCGGTCAGGATGATATTATTGTATTAGGTCAGTAGAGAGTCACGAGGAAAACCATCCGTTGTAATTCGGGTCATTAGCACCCTCCCAAATATAATATTAAGTTGTTTTGAGTCCTCCTAGAGAATTTGGCCCAGTCAAGTTTAGTGGGGCCAACTTAGTTGAGTGAAAAGTTAAGTGAGAGGAAGAATATAAATAGAGAGAGGTGCTCCTCATTTGGAACACACATTCACACACTTGTGTAGCGTATGAGAGAGAGAGAGAGAGAGAGAGAGAGAGAGAGAGAGTATTATCTGTAAGGAGGAGAAGGATCAGTCTAAGGTTTTATCTTTTAACTTTTTTATCATCTATATTGAGGAAGCTTTTCTTTCTAGGTTTTTCCCTTGAGTGTTTTCCCAGGGTAAATCTATGTTGATCTTGTGAAACTGTTTCTTTTAGAGATCCTATATATGTTATTATTGTGAAATTGACTTGAATGCTGATAATCTAGCTTAGCATATAGAATCTTAACAACATGATTGTGACATGATTGGGTGATGGAGCTTGATGTGAGGCATATGTGAGAGTTCCATGTAATCTTGGAGATCTATTTTTCAAAATAATGGAAGATGTGACCCTTCTTGTGGACGTATCCCATATTGGGTGAACCATATGTGTGTTCTCTTGCTTTTCTCTTTCTCCAATTTTATTTCATGTTTAATGTTGCTTGATATATAAAAGGGTAGGCTAGTAATGCTTTCCATAGTTTATATTGTGTTATGATATTATTTCATATATTCACAATATTCTAACATGATTGACATGTATTTCTCTAATCCATCTTAGCCTATCATGTATCCTTTTCTTAAATGGAAATAATGATACATTCAATTTTTATTCAGTCAGAAAATCATGATGGCTTCATATACCATGATCTTGTGACTTAATGTTGTTAGGGTTATTATGAACAAATCCACTTGTAGAAATTATGTATTTCGTGATTAAGAGAATTTTCCTTACCTATGTGCAAGAAATTTAATTTGTTAATCAATGAAATTAGGTTCAAAGTTAGATGCGCCAGTGGATACGAGAACATTTTATATATTAATAACCATATATTATAAGAAACAAGGAGATCAAATCAAGTAGATATGCCATTTTGTTTGATTTACACGTTTTCATTAGCTTTAGAAATGCAAGCATTGTTTATAAAAACACACACACATAGGTTTAAAAAATGCTTTAAAGCGAGCAATTTTAACTTGTTAATTTGTGGCGTCACATTTTCACTATAATTCTAAAGGCCATAAATTTATTTGTCTTTATTAAGGACAACCTTGTCAAATTATTTTTGCATATTTTGTATCAACTTTTGATCATCCTAAAATATTACATTTGATAATCCCTAAATGAGGGAATTATAGTCCACTTGCTTCAACAACATAGATAATTTGTAGAATTTGACTTATTGTATATAGTCTCAATCTAGTACAAAGCTCTATGTTTCTTTATCTTAAGTAGAGATAGATTTTTGTAGAATGTCTCCAAGGCTCTCATCCTTGATGTAACCTACACACAAGACATTCAACTAACAAATGCAGAAATTTTCAAGACTATATGTATGCAAACAAGTATATCACCAGGAAAGAATACTAGACAACATTGTTTAGGTATGAGAAACTCAACCTATAAATGTTATTTGTAGATTATAGTTCTTTGTTTTATATCATTAATAAGGACGATGAATGAAAATATCCATAGTTGGTTTTTTGATTGCATTACTTATGGTGTCAATACCTTACTAGGGATTCAACTTAGATGTTACGTTAAAATAACAATGCACTAACTTTGAACATGCATTCATTGTACTTGAACCAATGGAAAATATACTATGCTTATGATGCCAAGGCCCAAACTTCAATATCACTAAGCCAACCTTTACTCCAATTAAAATACAACACCACTCATCAAAACATATATGAGGGAATTTATTAAAAGAAATTTATGAAGTGGCCACTGAAGCCACAAATGGGATGGGGTTGTTATTCAACACATAAGATGTTTTTTTATTTGAAACCCTAAACACCATTCATTAATAATGCATGATATGAGCACCATTAAAAGAAATACATGAGTAGTGGTGAATATGTCAAACCCAAAGATACTTCACATCAATAGCCAAACTGTGTCACTTTCCAGCTTTGCCTCCAAGATACCTACAAACAAGATCCACTGAGATGCACCCAATAATGATCGTACAACCCATCAAAGAGGTAATACACTGAACTAGGCTATAAGATGTTGATCAAGGATGATAATTCATCTAGTAAGTGATTAAACAAGATCCAATCAATTAAAGAATAACTTAGGAAATACAAAACACCCCAAGCAACGAGAAAGGAACCCTATGCAATGAGAGAACAACCCCGACAACAAAAAAACTCCTTAGGCAATGAGAAAACAATCCAAGAAATACAAAAAATCCCTAGATAATGAGAGAATGACCCAAAAAATGTGAAAACACCCCAGACAATGTGAAAAAACCCAAAAATCAACAAACTCTTAAACATACCAATTTAGAAACTCCATACAAGATTGCAAGATTTATGAAATGAAAGCTCTTGATTTCCAATATCATATATCAACGAATGGTGGATAATAAAGAGTTGTTGAAGTTCTTACTAGAAAAGGAAGAATGGAATACTAAGTTAAATTAACAAGCTAGGTCAAAGATATAATCTCACACTATTAATATTCAGTAGTCAACCCTTAAAAATACAAAGCATTTCCCATTAAAATAGAGGCAACCATTAAAAAATGAAAATCAACAATCTATCACACATACGATAAACAAACTAATCACATAATGAACAATATATTTCCCTGGAAACCCAACATTCAATGATTACTCAGCTCTTTAATTTTGAAATGACTAGTTACAATGTAGCTTTGTTCTTTCTAGCATTCCCCTATTTTGGCCAACAAACATGCAAAAATCCTTTTGAGAGTGAAAGAACAAACAATAATAGGAGAGTTGGGGTAATGGGAAGGAAAAAAGGCTAACCTTTCATTTCCCATCCCCCTCTCATATTTTGATTTTTCTATTTCATTTAACTCTTGTTTTTCTTCTCTTTTGTCTTATTTACATTTGCATTTCCATTGTCCTTAATGTTTTTATTAACCTTCTTTTTTTCCCCAAATGCACTTAATGACTAAGTCTTACAACCATTGGTTGTTTCAGATCTATTTTGTATCACCCCATGATCGAAAGGCCTTTGGTCTCCAAAATATTAGAGAACCAACATAAATCATTGTGTATTTTGACTACTTCTGTGGAAGATGATTGTGACTTTGGCTCCTGGATACATCTCTAACTCTGGATTTGGATTTGGTTGTTGGTCGTTGGATGTGTCTCTTTGCTATATCTATAGATCACTCATTCTTTCATTATATAAGTTTGTTCACTAACTCAGAACTCTAACCAATATCCATAAATTAACTCGTTGAACATAAATAACTCTCATCTTTAGGATGCAAGTCTCTTGCAGTCTCAGTCTCTTAAAGGTGATCCATCTTTGTAGTCAATGAATATAAGGTGAATTTTGTTCTTCTTATTCAATATGATCTCAACAAGATATTCCATCACATAAAAATTCCACAAGAGGATGACTAGACCACCATCTTCTACTAGGATCATTTGAGTCTTGTCATGGAAACAAGCCTCTACTATTGCACATGCTTGAACAATGCTCCATTTCTATAACAATTTCATTTGGATGACAAATTTGGTGTGTAGTAACAACCTTCATGAATTATGCATCATTTAGTTTTCTTTGGTGGATGTGATGGAGTTCTAAAAAATACCTAAGGTCATTGACCTTCGTGTACCAATATCTAATACATATCCAATAAGGGAATATTCTTCTAGAATAATGAAGGAAACAATTGGACAGGGGTTACCCTTGACATATACCTCAATTTGTTATTATTTCAAATGGTGATGTATACCTTGTGTGCTGCTACAACTCCTTATAAAGCCCTTGTTTCCTAGGCTAGAGATGCAAGCAACTCTTTGTCTTATTTCCTCTTCATTCTCCATGCTCTTCTTTTGTTTGTGCAATTTTTGGTGTAAATATTTTCCTGGAGCCTCCAACACTTCACTTCTCATGGTCTTCCCAAATTGCAGTTGTGGCAAAAGTGTTTGACTCTACTGGGGTTTCTTGGCATGCTTGTCTTCTCCATGTGCCTTCAAGTTTGTTGTTTGTTCGAGGAAGTCTTATTTCCATTCTTCATATGAAATAAATTTGTCTCGTAGCATGTGAGTCGATTCTCCCAGTAATATTCCACATAATGGCCCTTCTTCCCACAAAAATAACAGGTCTTTGAGTATCGATGGTACCCATCTATGTATCATCTCTTCTTGCAACATGGTAAGAAGGGATGTCTTCTCTAAAGCATACCTTTTACTTTTATTTTTATTTTTCTGACTAAGCTAAGTACTACTTAAGTGTTCATCCAAGTTGGGTCTTTGATTTATTTTCATCATTTCCCTTCTGCACTACACCACAAGAATGAAGGAGTGACAATGCATTTCCATCTTTAGTCAATGCTTCTTTTTCTGCTGATAAGTAGGTCAATTCTACCTTGTCTTTTTCCTTCAAAAAAGTGGCCTTGGGGTTCATGGTCTTTTTCTCTCTTCCATAGAAACCCAAGATTTCATTCTTGGCCCTTTATTCAACTACAATGGGGCTTATGATTCCTTATATCCTCTTTCATATCCTTTGTTCATTGTATCCCATCTAGTAGCTTCGAACCAATGCCTCTTGTATTCTTTTTAAATTCACCGACAAGTTCTTGAGGAAGATTTGAACAAAAGGAATTTACCATGTTTGTATTAATTATGGTATTGGATTTGATAATGGCAATGGAAGGTGGCCTTGCTTCTTAGTGCTCTTGAACAATTGCTTGTAACTTTTGAAATTCCTTCTCTTTCTCTACCAACTTTCTGGTGTATTTGATTCATCATCTAAGTCAATTTTTCATCTTACCAACTATCCATTTGGATTACCTTATCTCACAGTTGCATAAGTTGAACTTTGTGCTTGTCCCAATCTACCATGACCATAGAAAAAGAATCTTGAACTTCATCAAATTGGTTCTTTGGAAATAGAAGTATCCTTCCTAAGGTATCAAGGGTCTTCTCCATCTTTATTATCTATCATTCATGCATCTGGACCTTCTCCTTCAAGTTCATGTTCTATTCTTGAACATTTATGGATTGCATGTCTTCCAACCTTTCTCTGTTTTCTTTATGTATTTCTCTTCAAAGTCATAGTAGTTGAATCATGGTCAATGATTCAACCACTCCAATACCATATGGTTGGTAAATGAGATACTTATAATCCACTCACTTCACCAACATAGATACTTTACAAAATTTGACTCTCTACCTTTATTCTCAATCTTTTATAGAGGTCTATGTTTCTCTATCTTAAGAAGAATTCGATGTTTCTAGAATGTCTATAAGTCTTTCATCCCTCGTGTAACTTGTATACAAGGCATTCAACTAAAAAATAAAAATAAAATATGTAGGGCTCTGCGTATGTAAGCAAGTATATCATTGGGTAGGCACACTAGGCAAAAATATTCAGGTCTAAGATACTCTGAATATTTTAATGCTATTCAAAGATTCTAGTTCTTTGTTTTCCATTCATCGTCAAGGATGTGTAAATGACATTATGCATAATTGGTTCATTGCTTGGTTTACTTGTGGTTCCAATACCTAACCAAGGGTTCAACTTAGATATGTTGTGTTAAAAAAATGAATTGTCTTTGAACATGCATTCATATAAATTGAACCAATGACAAATATTCTCTTCTTGTTGTGACAAAGCCCAACCTTTGATATTTCATATTCTCATAACCAAGTAAATCTTTACTCCAATTCAAATTGAACACCACTTGTCAAAACATATATGAGGCCATTTATTTAAACCCTTTTTGAAGTGGCTACTTAATCAACACATGATATAGGGTTCTTACTCAAGATATAAGATGCAATTTCTTTGAAACCCTCAACACCATTCATTAAACATGCATGGTATGAGCACATTGGCAAAGAGATACTTAACAATAGTCAAAATATGATACCTTCAATTTGTGACTTCAAGATTCCTCACGAGTGGGAGCCACGAAGATGCATCCTTGAATGATCGTATGGACCAACAAAAAGGTTATACACTCAGGAAAATGTTGAGACGATGAACTAGGTGATAAGACGTTGAGCAAGGAAGGTAATTGGCCTAACAAGTGACAGAACACAACCTAGTTAATGAGAGAATGAGCTAGGGAATACAAAAACACCCCAATAAATGAATAAAAGCACAAATCAATGAGAGAATGGCCTCGGAAACGCAAGAACACTTTGGGAAACTAGAAAAATTGCTCCAGGAAATATAAAAATGCCTTCTACAAGCTTACGTTAATAGACGTTTTTACTTGAGATTGGGGGTGGACTACGATCTATGTTTTTCATCTATAGGCGAGGGCGAGACAAGTGTACTGTCAAGATTGATTCTATGGTAGTCATTCAAAATTGAAAATAAACAATTATATAAAATATATATATAAGAAATAATTGGTAACTAGCTAATGCATGGATAACTGGTAGCAATGCATGGATAACTCATAGCTAATAAATACATTACCAACAGTTCATGGCAGATAACTATAAGAATGTGAGATAAAAACAAAAAGAATATAAAAAATAATTGATAGCTGATAAATGGATAACAAAATGTCGGTGACAACATGTAGCTAGGCATGGATCTCACAGTTGAACCCGTTTAATTAGAAAAATACGAGGAATAAACAAATATTTCCATACTCTCTTCCATTTCATAACTATCTCTCAACCATTTGATCCTTATCGACGTGATCCGTCCACAAACTATGTGAGTGTGCTAGTTACAATGCATCTAGATACTTTATAAAATTCTTTTTTATCGACCAACAAACAAGCACTTTTTGAAAATGGAAGTACAAAAAGTTATGATAATGAAAAGGCTAAGAAGTTAAACTCTCATTTTTTTCTTATTTTAAATTTTTTATTTCTTTTGTTTTATTTATATGTACATGTACATTGTTCTTGATATCTTTCTTAACCTTTTCTATTTCCCAAAATGAGTTTATCATCATTTAAAACACATTTAAAGTCTTATGATGAGAGTTTTTGAGCACGACTTTATTGTAAAATCTCGCAATAACATAGATGTCAAAAACATTTTTTTTTTAAGATGAAAGTATTCAATGTTTTAATTATATTTACATATTTTCCAAATATAGATGTAACATGTTTCAATGTCATAATATAATAGTTAATTCTTAATAATAAAGCATTTATTTCATATTGATTTTAATTCGTTGTACTAATTAAAAAAAAACAATATTAATAATTTTCTTTGAATTTTTTTTGATTTTTTATTTATAGTAATGTTAATGGGTAGAAGAACTTCGTAATTAAATTTCTTTCCTTTTTATTAAAATCTATTTTGATTTTTTTCTAATTTCATTTTCTTCTTTTGATAAGCAACTATGACTTCTTAAGAATTTATGTTTTACTATGGATATGACTGTCAACACTGACAAAACAAAAGTTATGATTATCAAATCCAAGAATGACACTTACGCTAATTTTGTGTATGACAATAGCAACTTGGGGGAAGTGTCTTCTTACGAATACCTAGGAATCGATATTCATCACAAGCTCAACTGGAACTATAACATTGAGAAAAGGATTAATGGAGGGTGGAAAGCTTACTTGATCTTGAAAATAATTATAAAGCAGCAAACATTGTGATGTGGGATAAAAAGAAGTTCCTCTTTGAAACTGTAGTCACTCCCGTTATCTTGTATGGGTGTGAGGTTTGGGGTTGCAGCATCTCTAGAGAATCTTGGAGAAAGATTGAGCAAATCCAGAAGCGTTTTATAACGTATAACCTCAAAATTAAAAACAATACACCATATCCTATTGTCCTTATAAAAGTGAGTCTATCCCATATCGAGAGCCTAGCTATGACTAGGATTTTGTTGTATAAGCACAAAATCAATAACATGGGAGACCATAGACTTCATAAGCTAGCTTTTAATTCCAGCCAGAACCACCTAAGGCTCAAGCGAGGTTGGTATAAAGATACCAAGCCCTGGTTAAACCACTGGGAGATCGACGAAAATATTGCAATGTGAAATATTAATAACATAAAAAATATTGTTACTTCTAAGTTTAAAGAGAAACTGTGGTGTGAGAAAGATTTAGAGGCTAAAAGAAAATTAAGATATTATAAGGAGGTCATCAATCCTACTCTAAAAGATCAAAAGTATCTCTTTGTTTTAATCGGTTCAAAGGAAAAAACTAATATAGCCAAGATAAGAACGAACTCTTACGAGTTCCACAGTGAAAGAGGTTGTTGGATAGTTCCTAAAACACCATGGGTGGAAATGATCTAGTTCCTAAAACACCATGGGTGGAAAGGATCTTCCATCTCTGTGAGAATAGGAACATTGAAGATGAAAATCACTTCCTCTTAGAGTGCCCTGCGTACACCCACACTAGATCTCGGTTTCCTAATCTTGGTTGCAACACCAACCTTCCTAGCCTTTTAACTTGTCAAAATTATAGTGAGCTCGGGATGCTTCTCACCAAGCTCTTTGAGCATAGGAATACAATTTTAAAACAAACTAATTAATTGGTTTCTTTAGGTCCGATAGACCAAAGTTTGGTCTAAGTGGACGAACCACAACATCATCATCATCAATAGATCACTTGAATTAAATTAAGTATAACTCAATAACCCTTTTAAATTATATATATAACTTTATATTTTATGAGTATGTTGAAATAAAATCACTTCAATACCATCTCTCTTTCTATATATATAACTTATAATATGATTTTTGTTGAAGAAAATATTTGGTATTTTTATTTATTTATTTGCATAAAAAGTAATTAGGGAGAGATTAATTGACATAAAGGGGGAGTGATAACAAATTTTTTTATATAAGGCTCAGTTTTAAGTTTTACACAAAAGCTATAAAAAAGTAAAATTAAGAGATATTTATCTTAAAATTCTCTAAAATCATGTAATAACTGCACTTAATGACATAGTAATATACAATAACATATAACTTATTTATAACACTTAACTAATGACCTACATACCATAAATTAAATAGCTATATTAATTTATATTTCAATGTTTAATCATTGCCACAAATAAATTTAATAATATCTATCAATATCTCAAACCCTTCACTGTGGCATATAGCAATTCTATCTAGTTCGTACTCAAGAGTTTTAAATAAATGATTTTCCACACCAAATTAATTTTAACCAAACTAATTTTAACCATGGTGGCTTGCTGAGACCAGTCACAATACCCGACGATGGTGGCTTGCTGAGACAAGTCACAATACTCTGTGGCTTGAATTACTTACCTCCGTGAAGATGGTGGATGGATTTGAATTTTATGAAATGGTTGCCCATAGTGATGGCTTATGCCATCTACGAATTTTAAATGGCGCTAATTTTATGAAATGTTTTCTAATTTTTTATATGATTGGAGGGTAATGATAGAAAACTAGATATTTATGATTAGTTTTTGATACCAAATGAAATGATAATTTCAAAAATCACCCAGACTTTTGTTCCAATATTCCAGCTACAGGGTTACAAATCCTTCCCGCTACAATGTTACAAGTCCTTCAACTAAAACTCTTAATTAAGATTTTGTAGATTGCTAATGAATTTCCGGTTGTATGAAGCTACAATAATCTTAATAAACGTAGGTGAGATTTGATCTCGTAACCTCTTTACACCAAGTAATTCCATATTAAACCACGCCAATGAACCACCCTTGTTCTAGTTTGACCTACTTAATAAACAAGAATTTCACTACTTCATAAACAAGAATTTCACGCTAGAAGTCAAGACAACTCGGAAATCGTTCTAATGTGGCTCGAGGATGCGTGGAGTTTGGTTGATAGTTACAGAGAAAGTTTGGATCGAGTGGCCAGACAAAGGTTTCGACCAGTAGTGACATTTGGCATCGACTGGAGTTGGTCAACTCCTTTTTTAGAGGTTTGGTTTGCTCCTGCCTTGAGGTTGTTGTTCACCATTGTTCTGTAGCAGGGTTCACTGTTGTTATAGATTTTGAGGATAGATTGGTGGAATATTGAAAGAATAGACCAGAACTCCATTTGAAGAATATGTTGGTTATATGAGCCTTTGAGACATACTCTTATTAATATTGTATCGTTTCTGAATTGGAGGTAGACTGGATAGACCAACCTGTGTGTGACAGTGTGGTACATTTCACACCATGCACTTATGCCATTGATATTCACTACGGTGGGTTCAACATTGCAAAGTTGACTAATGGTGGAGATTCGCCTATATTTGCCCATTGCTTCGTGTTTGCTTTGATTATTCAAGATTTCTTGTAGCATAGTTTTATTGTTGCATGATAAAAAATAGCACGTACTAGGATTATGCTCTTCCTTTTGAATTTTGAATGCTTGTAAAAACAGTGTGGAAAATATATCTCTATTTGGGAATGTAAAGCATTGAAGAAAATATATCTCTATTAGGGAATGTAAAGCATTGAAGAAAACACTGGTTAGTGATGTGCAGTACTGCCCAATTGATTGCTGCACATGGATTGGTGATGCCATTTGTTGTGGCAGAATATACTTGTTTTATTTCCTTTTGGTTGTTGCATATCTGTTAGATAAGCTTTGGAAGCAGCCTGCTGCCTGCCACTGTATTTCTTATTTCTGTTGAAGAAAAGATTAGGGATCTGTCTCCTTTGGTAGCTTATTATTTTGCTTGTATATTATCTTGTATTGAGTTTATCAATTGCACAGTGGAGTATTCTTAACCAAGTTGACAAGTTGAGAATAGTGCACAAAAGCCAATCAACTTGCTTGTCAATCGACTACGTACATATTTGAAGTTCTTAAAAGCCTATTTAAAATGAGTACCTTCGATTCGGTTTTGAAAAAATTGCATGGAACTTGTAATCATTTTCATAGAGAAATTGTTTCGATGGTGGGACGTATTGGTTGTTGCTCAATCTCAATCACAGACAAACAGAGGATGGAAGGGGGAGATAACCCAATACCCAGGTAGAGAATGAGGCCGCATTCTTGTAACGCTTCGTTGATAAGCTTACGTAAAGAAGTTGCTCCACTTCATGCATATAATGTTTGATTATTTGATGAATACCTAGATATAAAAAAACTTGTGATCTTTTATTGTTGTAGATGGCTAAGAAAGATGAGTTATTCAAGGATTGTAGGATTGCAAATAGGGTTTTGACGAACACATGATTTAAAAACTTGTGACCTTTTATTGTTGTTATGATCTTTTATTGTTGTAGATGGCTAAGAAAGATGAGTTATTCAAGTGTTTTAGGATTGCAAATAGGGCGTTGAGAATGAAGTCAATTGATTGCGGATTATTGTGAAGAACTCTAATGTTGAGAAGATTGACGGCGTGTCTTGAACTATTTCTATTAATGGTTACGATGTTGCATTTTATGTTATTGCTTGTAGCCTTGTTGATTGTAAGAAGGATGATGTTGTTGGTTTGACATCTTCTCATGACTTGTTTAGCTACTAACCTGTAATTTCTCCTAGATTTTTGAAATATACTACAAGTATTGGGTCCTAGCAATTGAGTTTAAGATGGGCTATATCGGCAGTGGACTTGTAAAGGGTGGACAAGGTATTGTTGTTCTATTTACTCATGAGTTGAGATCGGCAAGAGCAGGCGTTGGATATGATTGGAGTTTGCCGACAAATAGAATTGGCTCTTGTATGTTGCAAGTGGATATCATCCCACCAAGTTGCAAGAAGACAAACCTACTACTAATGTTGCTCATGAGTTGCTTGGAGATTTTAATGATAATAATAATATGTTAGAATTTGAAATTGTTATTGACGTACAAGGCTATCTTGAACCCTTGGTTAAGCAAGAAGTTAATCTTGTAGGTCTTATAATCATCAAACCAAAGATTTTTTTTTCCATACCAACATCCTCATCATGAGGATTGGAGAAATGTGTCTAAGAATCAACACCCTTGGAATGGTGGTGGTTATTCATATGTGTCTATGTAGAAGAGGCATGCGAGATGAAATGGGCATGAGAGACAAAATTTTGGCCCACTAATGACCACCAAAGGAAATAATGAAAATATTAAAAGAATACATAAACTTTCATCTTTATTTTAAAATATATTAGAAGTTTTCTATAAGTTGGACCACCTTTGATCTTCTAGTCAAATCAATTATGACACAAATGTGTTCCTAGCTTTATATCATCAATATTACTTGGATTGATCGTCCCTATTTTGAAAGTTTAAACTTAGTTACGGGTGGCAAGTGACATTGCACCATATAGTGTATTAAGAAAGAAAATACATCTCACAACTCACGAAAAATATATCTTGCTAAGAACTCTTCTACCAAAGTCATCAAGGACTTACATATGGCTTCAACCACCAAAAAAACACCCACTTATGTAGAGACACCAACACGCAAAGGGTGAATATGTTTTTGGGAGATCTAAAACTTGGTAAAAAGGAATACTAAAACCTTTGATTTATCATCCAACCAAAACCCTATTGACACAACTCAACTATTTTGATTGAAAAAGGTCTTATACTCAAATAAAAAAATCTCAATATCATTTTACCTTAATAGATTATATATCATATATTTATAATTTAACAAACTTACATGCAATCAAAGTAGAAGAACCACATGTATACAATGATAAAAGAATGATAAAAGTTTGTTAATTGAAATATATATATATATAATAAACATCTCAATCTCTTTTAACTTTAAAAGAACCTAATTGCCATGACCAATGCCCATTTGATATAAGATAATCTCAAATTTTCCAAACCGGAGTTCTTAGTTCATGTGATTTCAAGTTCAACATTGAAATATCATTCTCAAGCTTTTTTTCCCTATAAATAAATTAATGTGGTAGAAGAGTGATTATTCTCCAAAAGTGTCAATTTCTCATAATATTATTCAATATATCAATAATTGTTTTTTCTTTATAGATTCATGTGGTGAAGAGTAATTATTCTCCAAAAGTGTCTAGCTTCTCATAATATTAAATTCAATATATTAATGATTACCATCTCACCTTGTACAATCTAAATAATTGCTTTTTCCCTATAGATTCATGTGGTGAAGAGTGATTATTCTCCAAAAATGTCAACTTTTCATAATATTATTCAATATATTAATGATTACCATCCACTCTTGTACAATCTATTATATTGTATACTTTGAATCCCCTTTGAATCCCTTTATAATTGTTGTATAAGTAATATCTTTTTACTTTTAAAGTTATTCAATATATTAATGATTACCAATTCAAAGTATACAATCTATTATATTGTATACTTTGAATCCCCTTATAATTGTTGTATAAGTGATATCTTTTTACTTTTAAAGTTAAGAAATGAAAGTGCCATGTTCGTAGTTAATGAATATATCTTTGGTTAAATGTTTCATTCTATCATTAACAATTCAAATATAATTTCTTTAATGTGTATGTGTATGCACTTTGTTTTTTACACAAATCATACTATAAAACCCGTATACCTTTATTTTTCTTTACAATCAATAAATCAAAACATTAAAAAAGGACTTTTAAAATACATAAGCACATATAGTTCAATTTCTCATAAATATGTAGTTAAAGCCAAGTGAAAATTATGGATGTCTTTGATACATTAACTATACCCTCCATTACAATAACTTTATTGAACATAAATATTTATGTTAATAGTTCACTTTTTCTATTGAGTTAGAAGATGTCGATGCAAGAACATCCTCACTAAGCAAGCTACCATGCATGGATTTAAATTGAAAGGTAAATGTGGAAGATATATAAGTACTTCAAACTAAAATTTCAGGCACTTTAGCATGCCTAACTTGACGTAGGCATAAATTTTAATTCTTCAAGCTTTCATTTTCTTGAATTGAAGAAACAAGGACAATTTTCTTTCAAACACTATACAAGAAATGGAATTATGGTTCAAGACAAAATGTACTTTTAGATAAACGAAGACATTTTTCATAACTGAAAAGGACCATTGAGCAAACCATGACATGCATTTTAGTAATAGTTACATCACTAGAAAACATTTAGAATTAATGAGAAAACTATTTTGGCAAACCTAGAACTAAAATTAATAATAGTTTGGATAAATCGTTTTTTTTAATCTCGTGGACTCCAACATAGCGTAATTAGTTTTTCTCCAACAATCACTTTGCTAGGGACAAAGGGAATTTTCATCAGGCACTTGATGTTGATTTGCACTTGGTGTAAAAATGACAATTTTGTGGTGCTTTTGCACTACTTTTTTTATTAAAAAAAAATCTAACAATGTAGAAAATGTCTAAAAGAAAACTAACCAATTTGAATCACTCAAATTGGACCCAACATGAACCCTCCACAAGAATTGTTGTCATGCTAGTAAATTTGGTCAAACAATCTCGAAGAGCAACGTGGAAAGACAACACTCTATATTTGGAGATAAATCAAGGAAAACAAAGACAAAGTTATGTATCCAACACAATGGACTAAAAACTTGCAACATCACTTTTCTTCTTACATGCAGGAAATAAGCCTAGGGGGAATTTTGGCAAGGCCTAGTAGAGTTTATTTTTGCACATTATGTAGATAAAGCAATTTTGGGTATTTCTAGAAAATAACCCTCAAATTGAAAATATGAAATTGTGGGGTAGGTATTTAATGGTTAAAACATAATAGTAATATTTGGCCATATGGACTTTCATATATATAATTTAGCACATAAATGTTGACGTTTATCTAGCAGCATCAGGTAGACATTTTCCCATATTGGTCTTATTGATTTGACCAAGGGGGAATCATACATTCACTCATGGGGCCATGTTGATTTGGCTAGTGGTGAATGACCCAGACACAATCTTTCTTCTATTAGCCATGTTGATTTGGCTAGGAGTGAAAAGGATCGAGATGTTCTCACATTTCTTGCCCCAGGATGAAGTGATTTATTTTATATATGGGAAGGTTTAACTTGTTTACAGGTCTAATCTAATGTTGAAGATGTAGGCTCAAGAGACCTCTTGTGATGACGGGATTCTCGATGGGTCTACTCAAAATTAGCTTCCTATATGAATAAGAATGCATGTGAAGAGATGATCATCAACAAGGCTCATGGACAACTATTCGTGTAAAGAAGAAGTGCCAAGACAAGTCAAATCCCATTGAACCATTGAAGAAGCCCTAGAAATCATTAAATAATCCCCAAGAATTATTGAAGGAAAAAAGTACAAGTCAACCCTAAAGGTGAAATGAAAGGTGACTTGAAGTGTATAAATAAGTGCTTAAACATTTCATTTTTTCTTATCATCTCATCTCATCTCCTCTAGTGTACAAGTTCAAGAAGGTCCAACGAAGGTACAAGGAGCATATTTTGAAGGTTCTTATCATATCTAAGGGTTCTCTATCTTGATCTGGGGTTTCTTCATGAAGCATGCACTCTTTATGTCTAGGGTTTCTTTATGATTGACACAACTATGTGCTAAAGTTTTCTTCATGATGATGGTGTACTTGTAATATTGGAATGATTTATTCTTAAGAAAAGTTACTAGGTTTTTCTCCCGAGTTTGGATTTCCCATGATAAAAATAAATATTATGTCTACTATGCATGATATCTTTCTATGATTTTATTATTTATGTC
The DNA here is from genome assembly GCA_001517045.1 of Pseudotsuga menziesii. Classification (NCBI taxonomy): domain Eukaryota; kingdom Viridiplantae; phylum Streptophyta; class Pinopsida; order Pinales; family Pinaceae; genus Pseudotsuga; species Pseudotsuga menziesii. Next base: position 544,342 of record LPNX010967206.1, on the reverse strand, counting down.
ACATTTACAGTTGATATGTTTAGTGTGTAATTATTCCATGACAACAATGGCATAAAAATACACATGGAAGTAATTATCAATTCTGAAAATTTAAATATTTCAACATGGTGTCAGAGCATCATTGAAATATGTTGTGGCACAGTCTCATGTCTGAACTTTTGTTTGAAGTTCATTGGGGATTTATTGGGAAATATTGGGGATAAATTTGCTACATAACAACTCACCTTTCCCTACCGCACCTACTTGTGCTCTTAGATTGATATTTGGTCAAGGTTGAATTTTTAAGGTTTCAGGCTTGTTGACATTCTTCAGGTCGTTGGATATTTCTAATTGAACGTTGGGGTTAAATATGGTGTCTAGTCTTAGAGTGGAATACATGTTAGATGTCGCTGCAAATTTAACAACCTGGAAGACCAGGATACTCTTCATGTTTAAATAAAATGATATTCAAAATCATATAAAAGAAGATGTCTCGGAACTGGAAGGTGTTGTAATGCCCCTATGGTAATCCCCAGACGTATGTGATGTTGTTATTTGATTATTATTGTGGAACTAGGTTCCTATACTATGGACTATGGACATTATTATTATTATTATTTACCTATAAATAAGTAATAGCTCAACATGGACAACAAATGTGGCTCGGGGGTCATGGATTCCACATGTGAGGGAGTTGGGGTTCGGAGTTGGTTTTCTCCCTAGTAATTCTCTATTTTTTCAAATTTTGATTTTATTGGTCTTTAGAGATCATATTACACCTATTTGATTCTTTGCATGCACCCATACACTCTTACTTGATGAGAATATTCTGTATTAGATGCCAATGGGACCCACTCTCCCACCTCTAATGTCTTATGTGCCCAATTTGACTATTTTTGTCCACCACACACTTGATTTGTGTAAACCCCACACTAATTTGAGTTATATTCAATTAATTAAAGTAAACTTAGGTCAATTTGAGTTGTCCTCAGTGCATGGGAGTGATTTTGGGGGACTTCGAGTTAGTCTTGGTAAATTCGAGTTGTCTTCAATGCATGGGAGTGATTTAAGGGAAATTGAGTCTATCTTAGTGAATTTAAGTTGCCTCCAATGGTTGAGATTGTTTTGCTAGTAAATTTGAGTAAGTCTAAGTGGATTCGAGTTTCTCACTTGACAAATCGAATGGTCATCCAATGATTTAGTAAAATCCCTCAGTGAATTAGAGTTGCTTGCCAATGAACCTAAGCTAGCCTCTGCCAGTGAATTGAAATTTCTATAAAGGGAACCAAATGGGCATTCATTCATAATTCTTGGTTTTCTGACTTGTGCTCTCATTCTTGTTTTACAAGGGATTATTCTTGTTTTGAGGGGGGGATTATTGTGTTTGCAAGGTTTCCCTATCATGAATTTGAATGCTTGTGGATGGATTGAAGTTGAATTTTTTCACATAGCCATCACACCCTTTTGTTTGTAGGGGAAACCAAAAATCTTGTAAGGGTGATTGCACACTGATCTATTCCAGTGTAGAAACTAGATAATTTTCTATTGAACATGGAAGTAACTTGAGAAATATTATTTGTCTCTGATTTGGTCACGTGATTCCTAAAGGTGGACGGTGATGTCTTGAGGGACTAGATTAGTGAAGGGAATCCCATTGCATTGGGAAGTGTTGATGTAGAGAAGATAAGCGATGAGGGAATGTGTTGTGTTTCTTAGGTTGTGGCCTAAGTATTATCTATTGAGATTTGATTAAAGAGTTTCCTAATGTGTGGATCCATGGCCTCAACTCGGGAGTGACCTGTTAAAGTATTTGGCTTGAATGTGTCTAAGGATGGGCGGAACATTGTCTTGTTGAATCTAGTTGCGTTATTTAGATATAAATATTTTATGTGGCTATTGTTGATGTATTTATAACTTCGAACGATATTGTGATGTATACTATCATTGTATGTTGTTGTACACCCATTGGGGATGTGTTTACCCCCTTGTGGGATATATTAATTGTGTCTATACCTTGAGGTACAATCTCTGTTGTAAGTCGGGGCAATAGTTTCCAGTGTAACATCATGTAATGTGTATTTGGAGTCTCTCTGGAAGAATTCGACCCTGTTAGGGAATACATGTGGGCCCCAGTCTTATGTTTGGTCAGTGACTTGAAAGGGTATAAATAGGGAGGCACTCTCCCTCATTTATACACACCTCACACTCTCAATTTCACATGAGAGAGAGAGAGGGAGAAAGATAGAGAGGAGGAGGAGGAGAGATAGATAGTTGCTGAATATTTCTTATTACTTCTTTTGATCATCTTACTATTTTGAGGAAGTTTGCGGATTTTTCTTCTTTATGGTTTCCCCAATGAAAATATTTGTGTCTCATGCATCTTTTATATCTTATGCATCTTGTTGTACTTGTTATTCTTTCAAATAAATATCCTAGATAATCTAATTAGATCTAAAGAAAAACTAACATGGTATTAGAGCCTCTCTAAAATAAGGCAATGTGTAGTTGTGGAAACTAGGGCTTCCTAGTTCAAGGTGTTCTCTCCACAGATCATCAAGAAAAGAGGGTTGGGATAACTCACCTTAGTAGGGCACATATTTTGGTGGAGACAGTTTCTGAATTGAAGAAGTTTCATTTTTTACCTTGTCACTATTGCCGGAAGGAACTAGGGCATCAAGTTTCAGAGGTTTCCCACCTCAGATTTAAGAAAGTTACCTAGCTGAGCAACTCGCTTCAAGGAGTTGCATCTTTCTGTCCAAACAGAATTCCCAAGATCCAAGTTTGGAAAATTAGGGTTTCTTTGACAAACCCTAGGTCAACCTGCTTTGAAACTAGGTAAAACACTTCAAATCGGTAAGATCTAAATCTTTGCTATTTCCATTTGAGGTTCTCATCTAAAAAGATGACTCGCCATACTCATCTTGAGGACAATATTGGAGGGGTTGATAACTTCCAAGCATGGAAGTACATAATCTCTCTAATCCTTGAAGAAAATGTCTTGGATTAGTTCATCACTTGAGAAGTTCTAGAACCAAAGGGAGATGAGGCTAAGGATGCTCATAAGAGAAGCATGGGTAAGGCTAAGAGAATAATTGCATATTCTATTAAGGATTGCCTCATCCCTCATGTGTATGAATTCAAGACACTGAAGGAATTATATGATGCTTTGACAAAGATGTTCGAAGGAAAGAACATCAACTAGAAGATGAATTTGAGGAACCAACTAAAGAATGTGAAGATACATAACTCTGAGACTATACAGTCTTACTTCACAAGGGTTGCTCAAATCAAAGAACAACTTGAAGCGGTTGAAGAAAATATCGAAGAAGGACAAATTCTAATGAATACCTTGAATGGTCTCCCTAGATCATGAGACTCATTCATTCAAGGGATTTGTGCAAGAAGGAGGTTGATATCTTTCAGCAGACTCCAAGAAGAATGTGCATAAGAAGAATCTCAACTCATGACAAGACAAGAGAATATGGGAGCAACTGAATATCAAGCTCTCACAGTTCACACCAGGAAGAACTTCGAGAAGAAGGAGAAGAAGGAAAAGTAACTAAAGAAGACCAAGAGTGACACTTCAAATGCTCAATGCTACACTTGTGATGAAAAGGGACACTTTGCAAGAGATTGTCCCATCAGGAAAAGGAGACACCATGCTAATGTTGCCAAAGATGATGAACCAACAAAAAAAATATTCAAACGAGAGAAGGATGATTCAGATGAAGAGTATTTGCTAATCTCAACACTTATTAGAACTATGTCACACAGAATGATGATTGGCTTGTGGATAATGGAGCTTCTAAACACGTGACGTTATACAAGGGATAATTCGTCAATATGTCTGAACATGAGTCACTTCACAAGGTGAAACTTGGGGATGATTACCAATACCCCATAAAAGTGAGTGGAGAAGCTTCATATGAGCTTGACTCCCCAAAATATTTAAAGATGCAGGATGTGCAATATGTTCCATGATTGAAGAAGAATCTTCTCTCCATCTATCTACTAGATGCAAATGGAATTAGGGTTGATTTTTTCAATGGCCAAGCTTTGATGTGTCCCAGAGGAAAGACAATAGAGGATGCAATAGTGAATGGAGAATAAGACGAAGGCTTGTACAAGCTAAAGAGACAACCTAAACAAGCACTGGTTCATGAGTCAATTGAAACAAGAAAATTATGGCACAGAAGGCTTGCACATGTGCACTACAGAGGACTACTGATGGCAAGAAAAGTAGTATCAGGATTGCCAGAGATACAGGAAAAGCATGAAGGTGTTTTCAAAGGATGTGCACAAGGAAAGAATGCGAAGAAGAAATTTCTTGGCAGTGAGAGCAACGCTAAATGAATATTGGAGATAGTACATTTAGATGTATGTGGACCCATGCATTCTATCTCATTAAGCGGGTATGTGTACTATGTTTCCTTTATAGATGATTTCTCATGTGAGACTTGGATATATTTCTTGAAAGGAAAAACTGAAGTTTTAAGTAAGTTCAAGGAATATAAATCCTTGGTTGAGAACCAGGCTGATAGGAAGATCAAGACTCTACAATCAGATAATGGAGGAGAGTTCACTTTGGAAGAATTCAAGGAACTCTGCAGAGAGTTCACGATTAAGAGGTATTTGATAACTCCATACAGTCCTCAGCAAAATGGGGTTGCAGAACAAAAGAACCGAACCATCATGGAGGCAGAAAAAGCTATGCTACATGACCAAGATCTTCCTATGCACCTTTGGGCTGAGGAAACATGAACAGTTGTGTATGTACAAAACCATACTCCTCATCGAGTACTTAAAAACAAGACTCTTAAAGAGGCTTTCTCGGGAGAGAAACCAAAAGTCTGCCATCTGAAAATATTTGGTTTCCCAGTGTACATACGTATCCCAAAGGAGAAAAGGACCAAGCTCGATCCTTATAGGAGGAATGGTACATTCGTAGGATACAGTGATACATAAAAGGCCTATTGAATATACTTCCCAGGATTCAAGAAGATCGACATTAGAAGAGATGTAACCATTGATGAAGACTCGACATACTTTAGATCTAGGAGGACTCCTATCCTGGAAGTTGAGGAACCTAAAGAGATGAGAGTCTGAGATATGGAAATTGGAGAAGCAATTTCATAAGACCTTGAAGATAACGACATGACAAAACCACAAGATTCAGTAGAGAAATTCCTTGAGAAGGAATCCCACAAGAGGAAACCAACATGAGCATGGGAGCTCATACGAGAAGCTGAAAGGTATGGCGCTCTAGAGGGAATATATAGAGATAGAAAGAGGGAAAATCCCTACAATATCTATGTGGCCCTACTATGTGACATCATTGATAAAGAACCTTCCACCTATGAAGAGGCTATAGAAAAGAAAGAACAGAAGAATGCGATGATCGAGGAATATCAGTCGATCATGAAGAATGATTTATGGGAGATAGTTCCAAAACCGGAGGATAATTTTTTCATGAATTCGAAGTGGATATACAAGATCAAGCATGTTACAGATGGCAACATCAAGAAGTACAAGGAAAGATGTGTAGCACAATGCTTCTCACAGAAAGAAGGCATAGACTACGAATAAACATTTGCACCCGTGGCGAGGTACACTTCCATTAGGACCATACTTGCTTTGGAAACGGTTATGAAATGGAAAATACACTAGATGGATGTCAAGACAACTTTATTAAATGGTATAGTCGAGTAGGAAGTGTACGTGGAACAACCATTGGGATTCGTGACAGGAAGACCCATGTGTGAAATTTAAAGAACACCTTGTATGGATTGAAACCAACATCGAGGACATGGTACGACACGATGGAAAACTCCCTGATGAGCTTGGGATTTACTAAGAGTAAAGAGGATTCCAACCTCTAATTCAAGGTGGAAGACATAAAACTTGTGATACTCTTGCTATATGTCGATGACTTGTTTTTGACAGGCGAAGAGGAACTCATTACAGATGCAAGAAGGAGACTTGCTACATAGTTCGATATGAAATACCTAGGTATGACGTACAACTTCTTAGGCATGGAGGTGTGGCAGAGTGCAGATGGAATATTCCTTGGGAAAGGGGAAGTATGCAATGGAGATTTTGAAGAGATTCAAAATGTTGGACTACAAGGAAATAGCCACACCTATGGAATATAACTTGAACCTTTTGAGTGATGCTTCATCTGAGTTGGTTGATGCCACGATGTATCGTCAGATGATTGGCTCATTGATGTATCTAACGAATACAATACCAAACATATGCTTTGTGGTGAACACCCTAAGCCAATTCCTGATGGATCCGAGACACGTTCACTTGATAGCTGGAAAGCATGTTTTGAGGTAACTAAAAGGTACAATGGATTATGGGCTCAAATATGATGCGAATCAGAAGATTAACCTACACGATTATGTTGATTTAGACTTGGAAGGTAGTGCCACTGACAGAAAGAGAACCTCAGGTTGCTACTTTAGTTTGGGATCTGGCATGATCTCCTAGTTCAGCAATAAGCAATCATGTGTGGCATCAAGTATAACTGAGGTAGAGTATGTTGCCACTTGCTCGACTAGCTGCGAGGAAGTGTGGCTACGAAAGCTACAATATGACTTATTTGATCTCCAATTGGATGTGACTTATATCTTCTGCAAGAATTAGAGTTGCGTGAAGCTGTCGGGAAACCCAGTTTCCCATGACAAGTTGAAGCACATAGAGATCAAGTTCCACTATATCAGGGATATGGTGCAAAAAGGAGTAGTGAAGCTCCAATATGTGGAAACATAGGAGCAGATAACCAATGTGTTGACCAAGCCTTTGGTGAGAGTGAAGTTAAAGTACTTCATAAAAATACTTGGTGTGATCCATATCGAGATCCCTCGAAAGAGGGAGTGATGTGTTCTAGCATAGATAGGGAGATAAGTTGTCTGACCGTAACATCCTGGAAAAGTTCATAGGTTGCGTAGACATAATCAGTCATGTAGTTTATCCTTGGATAATTCCTGGCGAAGCTCATAGGTTATCCTTTTATGTAATCAGTCATGATGTGTTCTATTCTAGAAATAGCTGATGCATGATATCTCACATGGGAAATGTGACAAGTTTCTCGAGCTGGAAAAATCCTTCTAAAGCAAGATGTTGGGACGTAATCAATCTTGTAGGTTGTCCTCATATGTAATCAGTCCTAGCGAAGCTCGTAGGCTATCCTTGGACGTAATCCGTAATGTGACAAGTTATTCGAGTGTAAAATGAGACCTGGTGTGGTACGTAGGTTACTCGAATGTAATATGCCCTATGGGTTGTCTGAGTGTAAAAATGAGACCTGGCATGGTACACAAGTTACTTGAATGTAATATGCCCTGAAGGTTGTCTGAACATAAAATATTTTGAACGTGGGTTGTTCTGATGTAATAAGTCCTTGAGGTTGACCATAGAACATAAAAGGTCCTCATGTAGCAAGTTCTTAAGTCGTAATCTATCCTTACATATATATCTATATATGTGTGTTCCCATGTTGATATAATAAGGTCATGAACCACGAGAGGTGCACCTAGGTGGTTCTATTGATAGAACGCAAGTTGATCGTGCATAGAGGTAATGCATTGTGTGAGATCCTAGGCGATGCTCGCATAGTAGAAGCTGCAGGTTGTCTTAATGATGTGAAAATGATCCTGGCTTACTACTATGGTGAAAGAACGTAGGTTGTTTGCATCTAAATGTTTGTTCTTTTTCTTGATTTGAGCAAGGAAAAAGAGATGATTTGGATACAATGAGATGAAGGTAGGAGACATAGGTTATTGTTGTGGTAATGTAAATAAGGTCTTGAACCATTCCTATGAGAAGGCTTGCTCGAGATGTGATGAAGACCTGAATGAGGACTAGGCCTACACCTAGTCGAGAGAGGGCTTGCTTTGTAGAAAGTTTTGATGACAGGTAGTACCGATCAATGATCAATAATAAGAAAATGATGGCAACAACTATGATGATGACTCTATGACTCCGTGATGATGACTATACGGTGAATACTTGACCAAATGTGTTGATGACTGTGAAGAGAGAGAATACCTTCCTTGTTAAGATGGAGTGTTGATGTATTTGTAACTTCGGAAGATATTCTGATGTATATTATCATTATATGTTGTTATACCCCCATTGGTGATGTGTTTACCCCCTTGCGAGATGTCTTAATTGTGTCTAGACCTTGAGGTACAACCTCCATTGTAAGTTGGGGCAATAGTCCCCAATGTAACATCATGTAATGTGTATTTGGAGTCTCTCTAGGAGAAGTTGACCCTGTTAGGAAAGACATGTGGGCCCCAGTATTATGTTTGGTCAGTGACTTGAAAGGGTATAAATATGGAGGCGCTCTCACTCATTTATACACACCTCACACTCTCAAGTTTGCATGAGAGAGAGAGAGAGAGGAGGAGAGATATATAACTGCTGAATAATTCTTATTACTGCTTTTGATCATTTTACTATTCTAAGGAAGTTTGCAGGGTTTTCTCCTTTATGGTTTCCCTAGTGAAAATATTTGTGTCTCATGTATATTTTATAGCTTATGCATCTTGTTGCACTTGTTATTCTTTCCCATAGAGATCCTAGATAATATAATCAGATCTAAAGAAAAACTAATAGCTACTATTCCTTGTGTATTTTGTTGGATATGTACCCATGGAAGATGAGATTATCTCTTATATTTCATCTTGTATATTGGTTTATATTCTCTTGTGATATGGATGAAATTATAGTGTTAAAATTGGTATCTCATAAAAAATGTATATTGTATTTATTATTACCATTATTAGATGCTACTTTATTTATGTTTATTTACAACAAGTAGATCTGGTGTTTATGTTGATTATATGGTTGTAGATGACAACATTTGGATCTGATATAATATGAGTTTAATGGTGTGGATTAGTGTAATAAAATATTGTATATTATAGTGTCATAATTTTGCTTTATTGGAGTGTCGTAATATTGATTTTCTTACTGATGTAAAGTTGAATTCTATTAACATATGTAGACATGAATTTATTAATTGGTTAAAAGGCAGCATGTGACTTCCCATGGATGTGATGATGATATTTAATTTATATGTAAAAATGTTACTAAACCTAGTTGTATTCATGTTACCATCACATTGCATTGCATATACATTTGAGGAATAGGTCGTATTCGTTTTAATGGATGAGTGCTTTTATTTATTTGGATTGTTGGCATGCTGGCCTAGCCTTAGAGAACCTTATTCTGTTGTGCATTATTTAGAAGCATCCCTTTCCCTTGTTAGAATCCGGTGTACCCGATTCTGGTGGTGTGATTTGGGATTTGGTACATTACAAGCGATATCGAAGCCTAGGTTTCAACTGTAGGACTAGTACTGATGGGCCTTCTATGGAACTATGACTCTATTTGCATTGAAGTGCATAAAGTGTTTCATGTGATATTTTCTAGGAAAGTGTCTTTGTGATCTTTATTAGAAATTTGTCTTTGTGATCTTTGTTAGGAAAGTATATTTGTGATATGAATATCTTTATGACCTTTGTTAGAAAAGTATTTTTGCGATTTTTTTAAGAAAAGTATCTATGTGATCCTTGTTAGAAAAATAACTTTGTGATCTTTGTTGAAGAAGTATCTATATTTTATGTACCTTTGTATATATTGATGAATTTATTGTGATTAATTGGAATTTATTTCATGTATCATGAAGATGTATTTTATGTATCATGTTCCTCATATAATTTAGAATATAATTTTATATTTGATATTAATCATATGATTGATTGAGATATGATTCATGTGGATGTATTTTGTTGATTATTGAAGGCTTTATAATGGGGTTTGAAGACCATGTAATGGGGATTGAAGATTGACCCTTGCTTCCTTAAGTACAGTCTACTAGTCTAGGTTCTCACACAAGAAGACAGGAAATGGGACAATAATGTTCCAAGGTATTGGCAGGGTGAAGGGATGTTGATAACCTGAGGGACTAGCAGGCTGAGGGGAGTCATGATGGATAGGTAATTACGTGGTAGTGGGAAGTATCGAGGTTTCTTGGAAAGGAGTTCTGGTAGTTCCAATGATAAAGGAATAGTTGAGAACTGAAAGATGCTCTAAGGGAGGCATACCTTCATCTGTTTGAAAATGCGTGAAGGAATGTACGAATAAATGCATATATGAAGGCATGTATGAGTAAGTATGCATCGAGGATGATGCATTTTTTAAGAGGAAGATGATGTAATGCCTCGATGATAAGCCCCCAAAATACATGATGTTGTTATTTGATTATTATTGTGGCACTAGGTGCCTAGACTATGGACTATGGACATTATTATTATTATTATTATTATTTGATTCTTATTTACCTATAACTAAATAATAGCTCAACATGGAAAACAAACATGGCTGGGGGGTCATGGATTTCGCATGTGAGGGAGTTGGGGTTAGGAGTGTTTTCTCTCCCCAACGATACTCTATGTTTTCTAATTTTGGTTTTAATGGGCTTTAGAGATCCTATTACACCTATTTGATGCTTTGCATTAACACATGCACCCTTACTTAATGAGAATATTCCTGATTGGATGCGAATGGGATCCACTCTCCCATCTCTCATGTATTATGTGCCCTATTTGACTATTTTTGTCCACGATTCACTTGATTTGTGTAAACCCCACACTAATTCGAGTTGTCTTCAATTAATCATAGTAAATTTAGGGTAATTCAAGTTGTCTTCAGTAAATAAGAGTAAATTTGGGTCACTTAGAGTTGTCGTCAATGCATGGGAGTGATTTTGGGGGAATTTGAGTTAGTCTTGGTAAATCCAAGTTGTCTTCAGTGCATGGGAGTGATTTCATGGGAATTGAATCACTATTAATGAATTTGAGTTGCCTCTAGTGGTTGGGAGTGTTTTTCCAGTGAATTGAAGTGAGTCTAAGTGGATTTGAGTTTCTCTCTGGAGAACTCGAATGGTCATCCAATGATTTCGTAAAATCCCTCAATGAATAATAGTTGCTTGTCAATGAACCTAAGCTATCCTTTTCCAGTGAATTCCAATTGCTATAAAGGGATTTGAATGAGATTTCATTCATAATTCTTGGAATTAAGAAGTGTTGATGCAGAGAAGATAAGCAGCGAGGGAATGTGTTGTCTATCAAGTTGAGTCCTGAATATTATCTATTGAGATATGATTAGAGATTTCCCTAGCATGTTGATCCATGGCCTCAGCTCAAGGGTGACATGTTCAAGTATTTGACTTGGTTGTATTTAAGGCCAAGTGGAATGTTGTCCTATTGAATATAGTTGCATTATTTAAAGATAAGTATTTTATTTGGTTTTTATTCCTTGTGTATTTTATTGCATATGTGGTAGTGGAGGCTAAGATTATTTTTTATATTTCATGTTTTATATTGGTTTATATTCTCATGCAATATGGGTAAAATTATAGTGTTAAAATTGGTAACTCATCGATTAGGTTTATTGTATGTATTATTATCGCTATTAGATGTTGCTTTATTTATGTTTGTTGGCAACAAGTAGATCTAATTTTTATGTTGATTATATGACTATAGATGACAACACTTGGATCTTATATATTACAAGTTTAATGTGGTGGATTAGTGTTATAAAATCTGATATATTATAGTGTCATAATCTACTTTGCTTACTGTCATAAAGCTGAATTCTATGAACATATGTAGATCTGTATTTATTAATTGGTTAAATGGAGATGGGAAGATGCCCATAGATGTGATGATGATATTTAATTTATATGTTAGAAGGTTGCTAGACCTAGTTGTATTCATACTACCATTACATTGCATTGCGTGTTCATTTGGAGAATAAACGTTGCATTGGAAGGGTCATCTTCAATTTGATGGTTGATTGTTTTTATTTATTTGGCTTGTTGGCATGCTAGCCTAGCCTTAGTGAACCTTATTCCATTGTGAATTATTTAGAATCATCCCTTCTTGTTAGAATCTGGTGTACTCAACCCCTATGGCATGATTTGGGGTTTGAAACATTACAAGTGCTAAGGAGAAATCCATGCACAAGAAGAATGAAGCAAATGATAAGAGGATGTTGATAGATTCCATAAAGGATCATTTGATTTCACACATTATTGAGTTGAAAATGGCCTAAGAAATGCTTTATGCCTTGGTGGGATTCTCCGAGAGTAAGAAAGCTAGCAGGAAATTAGCCTTGAGGAATCAACTCCATTGTATCATGATGACCAAATTAGATTCAATTGCCACTTATTTTATGAGAGTATTCCAGTTGAGAGATCAACTTAAGGCCACTGTAGACACCATTGATGATGCAAAACTTGTTATTGTTCCTCTTAATGGATTCCTTCTTCATGGGATCCATTTGTTCAAAGCATTTGTGCATGAGCTGAGTTACTCAAGTTTTATTTGCTATGAATTGATAGTGTCCAAAAGGAGTTTAGATTCTTGTCCAAGAATAACTTGCAAAGACCTCAAAATGAAGAAAATCAAGCTCTTACAACTCATGCAAGAAAAGGAAAAGGAAGAAGGAATTTTGGGAAGGAAAATACAGGTGGAGGATGAACTCCAATTCAAGAACATAAGAAGAAGGATCTTTCAAAGATCAAGTTCTTCAATTGTCATACATTTGGTTATTATGCTTCTTAGTGTGCTCAGAAGAAAATGAAGGGAAAGTAGCATGCATCAACAACTGATGTTGATGAGCATCCACCACAAAAGAAGAAAAAGGAATTTAAACTTGATGAGATTGCAGATGGACATCAGAAAGAATATTTCTTTGTCTTCGCTCTTACAGGAGCTATTACAAACAATAGTGATACCCGGTTGGTAGACAATGGTGCTTCTACATACATGACATATTACCAATATTGTCTTAGAGATTTGATAGAAAAGGAATCAACATTATAGGTGGAACTTGGAGATAATTCCAAGTATGCAACAAAAGGCGTTGGGACAACATTAATTAAGCTAGAATTCGTAGATTCTCTACACATAAGAGATGTGTTGTTTGTACCAGGATTGAGGAAGAACCCACTCTCCATCTCAACATTGGAGGATAGAGGTTACCAAATTGCATTTGTAGATATTCAAGTTCTTGTATGGCCTAAGGGCTCGAACATACACTCGATAGGAGTGATTGGTGTTCAAGAGGGAGGACTATACAAATTGTCAAGCAAGAATTGGTACATGCTAGTATCAACTTATGTGAGTTATGACATCATATATTTTCTCACTTAAATTACAAGGCTTTGTCAGCATTAAGGAGAAAGGTTACAAGTCTTCTATATCTTGAGGTAGAGCATGAGGGTGTTTGTAGGGGTCTTACACGTGGCAAGAATGCCAAGGGATATTTTTTAAGCAGTAATAGTAGGTCCAAAGGGATCTTGGATCTAGTGCATTCATATGTATGCAGCTCGATGATAGTATCATATTTCGGTGGATTCTTATACTATGTGGCACTCATTGATGATTTCTCCCAAAAGACATGGATTTACTTCATGAAGGCCAAGGATGAAGTCTTCAACAGGTTCTGGGAGTTCAAGGATTAGGTGGAGAACTTGATGGGGAAGAAGATCAAGGTTCTAAGGTCATATAATGAAGGAGAGTATACTTCCAATGCCTTCAGTGATTTATGCAAAAAGACATGGATCGAGGAGTTGGTAGTTCCTTACAACCCTCAGTGGAATGGGGTTGCGTAAAGGAAGAATGGGTCCATAATGGAGGTTATTAAGGCGAAGATTCATAATCAGAATTTACCCAGGTTCTTATGGGTAGAGACATCCAACATGGAAATTTATGTTCAGAACATGATTACTCATCAGATATTAGGAGACAAGACTACTAAGGAAACATTCATAGGAGTGAGGCTAGAGGTTAGTTATTTGAGGATCTTTGGTTGTCCAGCATACACCCATGTGCCCAAGGAGAAGAGGACAAAGTTAGAACCCTCTATAAATAAGGGTACTATTATGGGATACAATGAGACTTTGAAGGACCATAGGATCTACATTCCAGGACAACATTAGATTGCGGTTAGTCGAGATGTCACTTTTGATGAGGAGGTACGTCCCTTCAGGAGTCCTAGAGAGTATCATAAGGATATTTATAGTAAGGAGAAGGAGGCTCCTAAGAATGAGGGAATAGATCCCTCTAGTCCAATTGTTTATTCTTTAGATTATCATGAGGAATGAATAGAGCCAACAAAGCTAGTGGACTTGCCTAGAGATGTTGTAAAGACCAGGAAGATACCAACATGGCTTTGTGACACCTTACAAGATGAAAAGGGCCATGAAACTCCCATTGGTACTTTTAGGGAGAAGAAATGACCTCAAAGGTTCTCGAGTTATATGAGATTGATCAGTCACATCATTGATTCTGAACCTTCTAGTTATGAGGAGGCAACATGCCAACAAGTTTGTAAGGATGTCATGATTGAGGAGTATCAGTTCATCATGAAGAATGTTGTGTGGGAGATAATTATGATACTAGAGGGGAAGTCAGCGGTGACTTCCAAGTGGATCTATAAGATCAAGCATGCATCAGATAGCAACATCGAGAAGTATAAACTAGGTTTTTTGTGAGAGGATTTTTCCAGAAAGAGAGAGTGGACCATGAGGAGACTTTTGCTCCAATCTCCAGGTACACTTCCATTAAAACTATTATTTCTCTTGTCTGAGTTATGGGTTGGAGATTACATCAAATGGATGTAAATACCGCATTCCTCAATGGTGTGATTGAGGAAGAAGTGTACATAGAGCAACCTCAGGGCTTTGTGACACATGGGAAGGAGCCCCATGTTTTCATATTAAAGAAGGTTTTGTACAAACTCAAGTAGACACCTAGGGCATGGTATTCCAAGATTGATGAATGCTTGATGAACTTTGGCTTCACCAGGAGTGATACGGATCCCAACATTTACTACAAGGTTGTTGATGGTGATCCTTTGATCTTGGTGCTATATGTTGATGATTTGTCCCTTAATGGGGCAGAGAAGCTCATTGCCGAGTGTAAGAGAAAGTTGGATTCATAGTTTGAGATGAAGGATCTTGGCTTGATGCATTATTTATTGGGATTGGAGGTGTAGCAGGGACAATATGAGATCTTCTTCAGTCAGTGGAAGTACATAATTGAGACCTTGAGGAGATTGAGTATGATGGATTGAAAGTCCATGGCTACACCCATGGTGACAAATTTGAAGAAGCTGAGTGATTCCACTTCAAATTTAGATTTGATGGATTCCACTATGTACATGAAGTTGATTGGATCCTTGATGTACCTAAGTAAGACTAGGAAATATATTTGATTTTGTTGAATTTTAATGGTTATATCAGATCTTAAAACATTTAGCATCATAACATCATAACCATAATCCAAAAGATCACTGAAAGATAGACAAGCACAACCACACAAAAAGAACACAAATATTTATCCTGGGAAAAAACCGTAATGGGAAAAACCCAGCAAAAGCTTCCTCAATATAGATGCCCCAAAAAGATAAAAGGTAAAACCCAAAAGACTGATCCTCCTTCTTCTCCAGCCACATCTATTTCTCTCCCTCTCTCATGCGCTACACAAGTGAGTGCGAGTGTGTTCAAATGAGAAGCACCTCACCTCTATTGATATTCTTTCATTCAGTTATGTAGACTCGAGTAATCCTAATTTAATCTTTTAGGCTCGAGTAATCCTAATTTAATCTTTTAGGCTCGAGTAACCACAATTGGGGTACTAATGACTAATGACCTGACTTACAACAGAGGGGACTTCCTCATGACTCTTATTAGTTCTCACGATTAGAAACATCGGGGCATAAAGAAATACAAGTGATTCTCCCGATAAGAACATCGGGGACCACTAAAAATACATAAAGAATATTCTTTGAAGTTACAATAATTCAACACTCCCCCTTAACGAGAAGGGTATTCTATAATAGCATCAACAACAACAACAGTAGGAGAGAGAGGACATCATCAACATCATCAGGGTGACACATCTATAAATCATTGGAAGCTTTTCAACATCATATAATCTTCATCTTCAATTTCAGCAGCAGCAACACTTTGATTGCTCGATCGACAATTTCATCATCAACACTTTGACCTTTCGATCAGCAACAACATCTTCAACACTTTGACCTTTCAATCAGCAACAACGTCTTTAGCACTTTGACCTTTCGATCAGCAATAACATCTTTAGCACTTTGACTTTTCGATTAAAAACATCATCATCAACAGCAATTTGAATTTTCGATCAGCAACATCATCATCAGCAGCACTTTGAATTTTCGATCAGCAACATCATCATCATCATGCCATGATCTTTCGATCAGCAACATCATCATCATACTTCGAACTTTCGATCATCATCATCATCATCATCATACTTTGATCTTTCGATCAACATCATCATTGTCATCATACTCTGATATTTTGATCAGTACATCATCATCATCATCACACTCTGATCTTTCGATCAGTACGTCGTCATCATCACATTCTGATCTTTCAATCAGTAACGTCATCATCAGCAACAACCTGCAATCCACAACACAAAGACGAAAGTATTTAGATCACTTTTGGACCTAAGTCCAGGGATGATACAATCCTACAACATTCTTGGGGACCAAAGCCTCCGGATACCTTTCTGAACCGAGGTTCAAGGATGATACAATACTACCACATTATTGGGGACCGAAGCCTCTGGATACCTTTCTGAATTGAAGTTCAAGGATAATGCAATCCTACCACATTCTCAGGGACCGAAGCCTCTGGATACCTTTCTGAACCGAAGCTCAAGGATGATGCAATCCTACCACATTCTCGGGGACCGAAGCCTCCGGATACCTTTCTGAACCGAAGTTCAAGGATGATGCAATCCTACCACATTCTTGAGGATTGAAGCCTCCGGATACCTTTCTGAACCGAAGTTCAAGGATGATGCAATCCTACCACATTCTCAGAGACCGAAGCCTCTGGATACCTTTCTGAATCGAAGCTCAAGGATGATGCAATCCTACCACATTCTCGGGGACCGAAGCCTCCGGATACCTTTCTGAACCAAATTTCAAGGATGAGGCAATCCTACCACATTCGCAAGGACCGAAGTCACCGGATCCATTCTCGCCAAATGTCTTGAGATGATACAATCCCTCTTCATTCTCGAGGACCAAAGTCACCGGATCACTTTAGGAAATGTGTCTAGGGATGATACAATCCCACTGCATTCTCGAGGACCCAATTCGCCGGATCTATTCTGGACAAATGTCCCGGGATGATACAATCCCTCTTCATTCTCGAGGACCGAAGTCACCGGATCACTTTAGGACAAGTGTCCAAGGATGATACAATCCCACTGCAACATCATTGCTCCCCCTTTAGAGGAAGGTCTTTTCGAACAACACCAAGCTTGTCTCGAAAGTGTTAGAACTTTATTCGAGACAGAGGCTTCGTCAACACATTAGTGTTGAATCATCATCTTGTAACATCATCATCTGAACCACCATCATCTACATCTGAACTATCATCATCTGTATCTCCAGTATGTGAATACTAAACTATCATCATCTATATCTCCAGTATGTGAATACTAAAAGCATCATCATCTATATCTTCAGTATAGAAATACTGAAAGCATCATCATCTCTATCTTCAGTATAGAAATACTGAATCACCATCATCTACACCTACAGTATGTAAATATTGAAACATCATCTATATATTTAGTATGGGAATACCAAAACATCATCATCTGCATATTATCTCGTATGTAGAAATACCAAATTTCTATGTGCTTCGATGGAACATAGGGTTCTCTGTCATCTTTATACAACTCTGGTTATCACATAGAATCACTGTAGTATCCATCTCCAGGTCAAAGATACCTGACATCAGCTTCCGAAGCCATATGGCTTCACAACTAGCAGAGCAAGCTGCTATGTATTCTGCTTCAGCCATGCTAAGAGAAACACTGGATTGTTTCCTGCTAAACCATGAAATCATAGCAAACCCCAGACAAAAGAATCCACCTGAAGTGCTTTTCCTGTCTGAGACACTTCCAGCCCAATCTGCATCTATATAGCCATACAATTTGTAGTATAGAGCAAATTCTATAGTCCCTTTCAGATATCTCATCACATGTTTTGCAGCTATTAGATGAACACGTCTAGGTTGAACTAGATAAGGTGTTCACAGCAAAATAAATGTTTGGTCTGGTATTTGTTAGATACATCAACGACCCAATAATCTATCTGTATTGAGTCACATCCATTAACTCTGACGAGTCATCAGCTAACGACTTCAAGTTGGAATCCATGGGTGTGGCCATGGCTTTACATTCCAAAATATCAAATCTATTCAAAACATCCACTGCATACTTTCCCTGGTTGAGAAAGATTCCTTTTGAACTTTGCCATACTTCCGAACCTAGGAAATAATTCATTAACCCAAGGTCTTTCATCTCAAATTCTTCAGCAAAATTCTTCTTGCATTCTACAATATGTTTCTCATTCCCTGTCAGAAATAGATCATCCACATACAGTAATAGTATGACAGGTTCATCTTCTACAACCTTGTAGTAAAGGTTAGGATCGGCTTTACTCTTGGAAAAGCCCATGCTCGTTAGGAAACTATCTATTCTTCCATACCAAGCTCTGGGAGTTTGCTTCAGGCCATACAGGGCCTTCTTCAACTTGCATACATGGAGTCTTTTTGTCTTCAACTTCAAATCCTTGTGGTTGATCTATGTATACTTCTTCTTTAATCACACCATTCAGGAAGGTTGTCTTCACATCCATTTGGTGTAAGTCCCACTTCACCATGGATGCGAGTACCATGGTAGTTCTAAAGGAAGTGTATCTTGCTTCTTAGAGCAAGTGTCTCTTCATAACTAATTTCCTTTCTCTGAGAGAATCTTCTAGCCACGAATCTTGCCTTCCATTAGCAACATGTTTTGTCTTGAAATTCCACTTGGAAGATACCACGCTCTTGCTTTCCGGTTTGGTTATTATATCCCAAACATCATTCTGGTATTCTTCCATCATTCTGTTAGGTCATCAACATATCCTAGTCTTCCGCATTCAACCTTGAAGGTTTGAACCCACTTTACTCTTGGTGAAGTCTCGATCTATCAAGAAGCTATCCATCATGTCGTACCATGTCGAACTCAGAGATCTTCTATAGTCACTCCCCCTGAAGTGGAGTATCATCTTCCCTCTTCATTATGTACAGGTGGTTCTATGCTTGATATATACTTCTAGTGGGTTTGGTCAATAGAGTATGTCATGTCATAGTCTATTCTTTCTAAGGAAAATCACGAACCTTGCTTTGTACACTTGTTCTTGTAGATCCATATGGAAGATACTACGGATTTCCCTTTAGGTCTTGAAACCATATCATAAACATCATTCCCCATGATCAACTGTTACTCTTTAATCATAGTTTCTTTCATAGCTGGAAAGGTTAGCATCAATGATGTCACCTAACTGTGTTACACAACTAGAGTGTGTCCGAGGCCTCTTACTTTGGTTTGGAAGTCTCGCCATTCTTTTCTCCATCTTGATTTATATCTCATACCCATGGTGGTCTTCATCCTTCGAGGCAGATCTACCTCTCTCTGAAGCTCTTTCTTTCATCACGGTGTCTCTGACCTTGGGAGCTTCAGATTCATGTTTATTGGAGTGAATCTTGAATTGTCATCACTTCTTCTTTGGAACAAGTCTCATCCTTATTTTCTTGTAGGCGGTTGTACAGGACCTTTCCTACAATTCAAATGCACCAGTAGCATGGTTAGAACCATTTCATAGAACATATGCATAACGACGCATCATTCATTTGTTTATCCAATACAACATTCTTCCATATCTCACAGAAAATTTCTAGATGACATCATTGAGATTGTGCACTAATCCAATATGTCAGCAAGGAGGTTTCATTCTAGATAAGTAGCAATGGAGAGGTGTATAGCACCATAAGCTACTTATTCATCACATGCATACTATGATTAATGTAAACATTCTATCATGCATAATACATCAACTGAATATAAAACAATATCGTGGGTAGAGTCCTTCTTGATCCTTCTACTTCATCATCTAAATATTCATTCATGACATCATCATTTCTTATCCAAATGATAAGATGGATAAGGGTTTCTTCAAGAATTTAGTTCTTCATATTCCTCATCATTTGAGGGATCTTCTTTGAATCGTGAGCACTTGATCTTTAGTTGCTCCCATATTCTCTTCTCTTATTATGAGTCGTATTTCTTCTTGTGTAAGGCTTTAGCCTCATTTCCCTTTGGAACTCGAATCTCTCCACTTATGTAGGTGTCCAATTCATTTTTCTTCAAGAACCAGTAAAATCCTATGCTTCCATGCTTGGAAGTTTTCAGCTTCACCAATTTTGTCATCAAGCTGAGGTGCTAGGTCATTTTGAAATAAGAACCTCAAATGCAAATGGCAAAAGATTAAATCTTACTGGTTTGAGATGTTCGTCTTGGTTCTGGATCTCACTGATCTAGGGTTTGTCAAAGAAACCCTAATTTTCAAAACTTGGAATCTTTCAAATTTGATTGGATAGAAAGATAGACCTCTTCAAGGCGAGCTATTCAATGTACTCATTTTTTGAAAACAGTGGAGGGAAGCTCCCAGAACAGGGAGCCCTAGTTTACCAATTTCTTCTGCAAAAATGCATGATACTGTTCCTGCGATATACCCGAAAGTACTACTCCTTTGTGTCTGAAATTTCGTACTGAGGTAGCCTCGTCTGTTCTTGTTCCAACACCACACGTTTCATCAGAATTTGTTTCACCAATTGGGTCTTATAAGCGTTTTCCCAAGGTGACCTGTTTCAAGACCATTCAACATAGCGAAGTTGTACAGATTTCCACGTGTCATTGTTTCATATTCGGGGTTTGAAACTTGTACCACAGAAATCATAGTCCGTTCCCTTTCTAAAATATCTTGAGAAATTTCATTTGGACCTTTGTAGCCTGAGATATGACAATTATCTCTATGTGTCCTGTTTAGGGATGAATCCTGGAAGAGGCTGGAACCCTAACTTGGAGGAATCATATCTTCTAGAATATAGTGAATCTGAGGCTAAAACTTGGATACGGTGTACATCAAGAATTTATCTTCGACCTATGAAATTTTCAGCCCCTAAGACTTCTTCAATCTTGAGATATATTTAATGTACCAAAACTTATCAGTTATAGTATTTAGGGTTTTTCAGGCCCAGTGTCAAACTAGGGTTTGACTTTCCCGGAGTTTCACCCAACCAAAAATCTTGACCCAGGTCTCTAAACTTCGATTTTGATGAGGAGAGTAATCCTATGCTGGGCTCACTCAAAAATTCTTCTTCTGTAAAAAGCCCTAATTTCCCGCAGCAAAAACTGAAAATGCCCGGAATCAAATTCTGCTTCAACAGAAAGATGCGCCCTTGAATGGAGAGTCAGCCAGCCTTCTTTTGCTGATGGATTGTGGAGAGAGACCCAAAAAGTAAGAATCCATAGCTTCTGCAATTGCACAATGTTTTCTTTAAGGGTGGCTCTGATACCATGTTGAATTTTAATGGTTATATCAGATCTTAAAACATTTAGCATCATAATAGCATAACCATAAGCCAAAAGATCACCGANTTTATCCTAGGAAAACCCTAATGGGAAAAACCCAGCAAAAGCTTCCTCAATATAGATGCCCCAAAAA
This sequence comes from Pseudotsuga menziesii, assembly GCA_001517045.1. NCBI lineage: Eukaryota > Viridiplantae > Streptophyta > Pinopsida > Pinales > Pinaceae > Pseudotsuga > Pseudotsuga menziesii. The sequence goes on along the minus strand of LPNX010967206.1, from coordinate 522,670 downwards.
GATAAAAGGTAAAACCCAAAAGACTGATCCTCCTTCTTCTCTAGCCACAACTCTTTCTCTCTTTCTCTCGTGCGCTATACAAGTGAGTGTGAGTGTGTTCAAATGAGAAGCACCTCACCTTTATTTATATTCTTTCATTCACTTAATAATTAATTTAGTTATGTAGGCTCGAGTAATCCTAATTTAATCTTGTAGGCTCGAGTAACCACAACTGCGGTACTAATGACCCAACTTACAACAGAGGGGACTTCCTCATGGCTCTTATTAGTTCTCTCAATTAGAAACACCGGGGCATACAGAAATACAAGTGATTCTCCCGGTAGGAACATCGGGGACCAATAAAAATACATATAGAATATTCTTCGAAGTTACAATAATTCAACAGATTTATAGTGAGCACCTTGAGCCAATTTAGGGTTGAGCCGAGGCATGCACATTGGGTTGCAGCAAAGCATGTGTTGAGGTACTTGCATGGTACAGTTGGATATGGTCTAAGCTATGTATCAGGTGATGAAGTAAGGCTGCATGGATATACTAATTTTGACTGGGTAGGAAGTGCAGTGGACAAAAATAGTACCTTGAGATGTTACTTCAACATGGGATCAACCATGATATCATGGTTTAACAGGAAGCAAGCTTTTGTAGAACTTAGTATAGTAGAAGCAAAGTATATCACAACCAATGTCGCAAGTCGTGAAGCACTGTGCCTTTGAAAGTTTCTTTCATGACTAATTGATCAGGAGCTAGAGACGGCCTTGATACATTGTGATAATCAAAGCCATGTCAAGCTTTCAGAAAATCCAATATTTCAAGATAGGTCGAAGCACATTGAGATCAAATTTCATTTCATCCGAGACAATGTATAGAAGGGAGTAGTAAATCTCCAGTACATATCCATAAATTAGCAGATAGCAGACATTGTCACCAAGCCTTTGTCTAACGAAAAATTTCTATACTTCAGAGATAAGCATGTCGTGATGCAAAATTTCTCCCTCTTTGAGAGAGAGTGCTGATGTTTCTCCAGTTAGCAACATGAGCATACATTCTCCCATATTGATCACGCTGATTCCACCAAGTGGAAATGATACATTCACTCATGAGGCCATGATGATTTAGCTAGTGGTGAAGGACCCAAGAACAATCTTCTTCTATTAGCAATCCTGATTTGGATAGGAGTGAAAATGCTCAATATCTTCTCACATTGCCTACCCCAAGATGGAGTGATTTATTTCATATATGAGTAGGTTTGACTTATTTACAAGTTTAGTCTAATGTTGAAGATGTAGGCTCAAGAGATCTCTTGTGATGAGGGGTTTTCGATGGGTCTACTCAACATTAGAGCTATATATATGAATAAACGTGTATGCGAGGAGATGATCATCAACAAGGCTCATGGACAACTTTTTTAGTAAAAAAGAAATGCCCAAAAGACAAGTCATCCCATTGAACCATTGAGGAAGCCCCATAAATCATTAAAGAAGCCCAATGGAATATTGAAGACAAAAAGTACAAGTCGGCCCTAAAGGTGAAATGAAAGGTGACTTGAAGTGTATAAATAAGTGCTTAAACATTTCATTTTTTCTTGTCATCTCATCTCATCTCCTCTAGTGCACAAGTTCAAGAAGGTCCAATGAAGGTTGGCAAGGAGCATCTTTTGAAGGTTCTCATCATATCTAAGGGTTCACTATCTTGATCTAGGGTTTCTTCATGAAGGGTACACTCTTTAAAGCTAAGGTTTCTTCATGATTGACGCACTTATGCACTAAAGTTTTCTTCATGATGGTGATGTACAAGTAATATTGGACTGATTTCTTCTTAAGAAAAGTTGCTGGGTTTTTCTCCCAAGTTAAGTTTTTCCAAGATATAAAAATATTGTCTATTTTGCATGGCTATCTTTCTATGATTCTATTGTCTTCGTTGCATTTAAGTTGAGATTTCTAGTGTGTAATTATTCAATGATAACCATGACATAAATATATCATTAGGAAGTAATTATCAGATCTGAAAATTTGATTTTTTCAACAAAAATTTGAAATTCCACAAATATTCAACATGGTATGGATATGATGAAGTTAACTAAATTCTTAAATAGATTTACAATTTTAAACTCCTAAAGATTGACAAAATGTTATTATGTGTATTAAAATATATAAAAATGATTAAACTTCATGTTAAGATAGTAGTGAAACTTCAACTAAAATAGCCAATGCTCACACTATAGTTAAACTTTTACTATCATAAGACAATGACCATATTCCTGAATCTTCATCCCTCATATGCTAATTTCACATAAATAAATATGAACTCAAATGACATAAGCCAAAAGTTAACAATCGATGGACAAAAACATTGTAATCATTTCAATCAAATTTGTTACTATTCCATGTAATCTTTTGAATGAACAAAGTCTCACACATTACTTCATCAATCTTAAAAAATGCATACATTGAGGCCATAAACCCATAATTTAACTTGCAAATTAAAATTTATCTATATCATATTGTTTCATTTGTACTTTTGTGTTAAACACTAACAAGTTAGACTATATTTTTTGACACTAATAATTTTCATGGGACAAGTGAAGGAATGAGAATAATCACGTGGTGTGTATATATACATTTATCACTCTTGTCATATCATGTGTCATGTTTTAAATATGAGAGATATGCTTCAAGTTGCTTTCAACAAAGAACAAATACTGTTTTGAAATTTTGAATAATTCTTACTATATTTTTGAATTTTCTAAAATTTGAAAAATAAATGATTTTGTATTTATGAGTTGCCTATTTCCATATTTTAGTTGTATTATATTTTTTTGTTACTTAATCTTTTCAGACCTAATTGTATTCATACTCAAATCTTGTTACCATGAATTAAACATATATTCAACAACTATTTGAGTCAATTTTGAAATAAACTTTGGATGTGAATTTTGGTGAAACGACACAAAGTTTGTCAAAACATCACCCAAAAAAATAGATTAGATGGAGGAAAAACCCAAAAATTTAGATTAGATAGCTCGGCAAACCAAAAATTCATGAAATATGGGTTTGGAGCCAGTCTTTCAAACCTCAGCGAAGTACCTTTGTATTCCATGTGGCATGGCCCTGTATGAACTGGCACGCATTTCCTTCAGCCAACTCAAACAGATTTACATTATTCCTTTACCGAATTTGCATTTTGAAAAATTAATAAAAAATTTAAGATTTGGAAGTGCCAACGAAGCATTAGAGATCAGTGTCATTCATGATAGAGCACCCACTTGTTGAAGAGCCCTTTTCGAGCGCTTCCACGTTGCAAGCAGTGGATTTTCTAAGAATTTTTCATGTGTTCGTGAAATTATCGTAAGTTAAATATTCTTGCAATTGAATAAACTATTATTACTTTGTAATTCCATAGAAGGATGTATTTCAATTTACAGAGTAATTTGAATAAATTAAAGTTGTTGGGTTCCCATGTATCAAGTCAACTTCCAATCCCTTTGTTATAAATATGATGGAGATCAGGCTTAGAAAAGCACAGTTAGACCACGCTATGAAATGTAATGAGTTCCTAAGGGTTTTAAAAATGGGTGAGATTGTAGATCTTTGTTATTGTTTGAATTAATAACCGAGTAAATCAGTTAGTTTTTAATGCATTTACAAATTTGTTGTACGTTGTGAATGCTTTTTCTGCGTAGCTTTTATCGCAGGGCATCGGGAGTACATCAAAAGCACTCCCAAAAACAAAACACGTAGGCTAAAGGCTTTACAATTTCGGTGATTTTTTTTTGGTTGAAATGGTTGGAATTAAAAATATACATGGTTGGAACTTGGAAATGAATAATCCAGGTGTCTGGAATAAATGAGGGCGTAAAATCCATTTGTACAATAAAAAAACACAATTTAAAGTATGAAAAATGATGATTTCAACAAAGTTTGATTTTATCCCTGGATTTTGACAAAAATGAGAAAAAAAAATCCAAATCTAAGAACATTTATTAGCCAACCCATTCAAAAAAGTTATGAAAGCTTTGACTTCATAATCTTGAGTTAGCAAAGAGTAAACCATGACCTTATTATATATACAATACACACCCATGTTTGTATAACTGTTTTCCATCGTCCTGTGAATTGTTTACAGTTTCTACACAATTGAAAACTGGCATTAAAAATTGAAACTATTCAGCGCACACAGACGTCTTACTGTGCATCAAAAGAGACTATGCACAACAAAATAAAACAGCCGTGTTCTAGTCCCCAAAAAAGAAAGAAACTATGATATGATCTAGTTCTGGTTTTAGTAAAAAGAAAAAGGATTTTGAAATTAAGAAAATTAATGTTTTATTCTAAATTCTGATTGAGGTAGCCATTCCATTTAATCAACCATGTACAAATGACAGTACACTCTGATTTGACCGTAAACTTGGATTTTCATTTAAACTGCCTTCATAATGTGCTATATTGAATGACGTATGATCCATTAATCCAACTAGTAAACACTAGTTACAGATTTTAAAGCAAACTATTACAAGTGCAGGATAAGACAACCAAGAAAAGGGGTTTTTTTCTCATCAGATAATAAGCATTTATCCCAATTAGATTCTTCTCCAATGCATACAAACCAGTGCATGTGCAGAACAAATTTAGATTCTTCTCGAATACATACAAACCAGTGCATGTGCAGAACAAATTTATTTTCGTGATATACAGAAATCATCGTGTTTTTCTCAGCTCTTTTGCGTGAGGATAGCTTGTGAATGTTGTTTCGCATTCCTGTTATACAACTGAAAATAGAGATACAATTATATCAGTCCTCATGACATAGATCTTCTCCGAACTCCAGAGCAGCACGATTAAAACTTTGAATTGAGACCAGCGTTTTATTAGTTGGTATTCCCCAAACCCCATGAGCGTAGACTTCCACCTTTACATTTGCAAGATAAGATTCTCGACAAGCTGGTTTCCACTCTAACTTCCCCACTGGTGCCAAGATTGGCTCACAAAAACTTTCAGGGTCTGCCAAACTTGTTATCTGTTTCGGAATTCAAGCACACAAAAACTCATTAACTTCCATCAAATAACCAAGTGAACACTTTTTATAGTAATAAAAGATTGTGGGAGGAAGTCATAAAGAAAAACATTTAAATTCCCCTACGAAGACTCCATCCCTTGAAAGATGATTATAGTTTGCCAAGACCAACCTAAGACTTCATTGCCATTGAAATAGGGATGAAGGTGATAACATATGCGATGTGCAATGTGAATTAGAAGGGAAATATAACACAAAATTTAGAACAACTTTGCTACTGCAAGTAATGGAAGGAGTGAAATGAAGTGCCATACGTTTTCTCAATATATTGAAGCTCTTTGCACTAACAGAGCAAATAACAATTTCAAGCTGGGAAAGATACATTCAGGAGAGAATGCACAAAAGAGAAAGTAGACCTCCTGGTGAAATATAACACAAAATTTAGAACAACTTTGCTACTGCAAATAATGGAAGAAGTGAAATGAAGTGCCATACGTTTTCTCAATATATTGAAGCTCTTTGCACCAACAGAACAAATAACAATTTAAAGCTGGGAAAGCTAGATTCAGGAGAGAATGCACAAAAGAGAAAGTAGACCTCCTGGTGATATATGTCGAGCTTCAAGCATCACATATCTCCATATCGTTGGCCAATGAACTTCATACTTTATATGTATGTCTTAGTTCATATGTTACCATCGAATCAGACCCACCACTAGTGGTAGTTCCTCCTCTATTAAAATGGCATTCCCATTGAAAGGAGAGGCAGCCAATCCTCTAAAACCTTGTTTGAACTAGAAGCTGCAGTCCCAATAAAATTAGCATTAAGCGATCCCACCATGGCACACACAAATCATCATTATCCATGCATTGAAGGGCGAAATACTCCAGAGAGGATAGATCCTGTGACTTGCTTTGGTGTCGGTACACATTCCCTGAATCTGCAAGACTTCCCTGTGTCTACCTCTATCAAAAACCAGATCCCCTTCACCCCCTTGAGACCCCGAATCCATACAGTTGTTCTCCATACTGCGCCTTACACCCTCACAGCTCTCATCCATACCATCCACCTATTGCAAGCCTGCCATATGACCTCCTGCACCCATGCACCCTCCCTCAATTGTGTGTTTTCCCTCTTCCCTCGTCGCTCCTTCTGATCCAATTGTTGATCGAACTGTTGCAAAGATGGTAATATTTACTTGTGGTCATTTAAGGCTAAGCACCCTCATTAATTGTATAAAAAGGTTATGACTTGAGAGGCAACCTAGTCAACATTACTTTGCGTTACCTTTGGTGACCAAGGCCAGCCTAAGCATTTATGTGGGCCCATAACCCCCTCATGTAAGGAGATGTCCCACCTCATGAGTTGTGTATAAAGCAGTAACCTACTTACCTGACCATTTGCACCGATCGGATGTGACCGCTCACGCGAGCCAGATCATCCGATCGGTGCAAATGGTCCGGTAAGTAGTGAAATCCGTGTATAAATACCAGAGTTACAAATATCATGATGGTGAAAATATCGCCAAGGGTCCAAAAATAAATTATCGGATTTATCGGCAAAAATGTCGGCAATATATCGGCAAAATAAAAAAATAAAAAAATATTAAAAAATACAAAAAAAGAAAAAATCACAATATATTTGAAAAAATCGACAAATATCGCAAAAAATTGGCAAATATCGTGATAAAATCGGCAAATATCGCGATAAAATCGGCAAATATCGCAATGAAATCGGGAAAATATCGGGGCGATATATTGCCGATATATCGCCAGTGAGTTAACATCGCGATATATCGCGATGTTGCCGATATATCGACGATATTTGTAACACTGATATTTTCACTCTGGAGGCGAAGGGCTTTGCAAGAGAGAATGTCTAAAGTGGATTGGACCGTCATGCAACAATTCATCCAAGTTATTTGTAGTAATGACATTGCCCCTCCAAAATGTTGGTACTTGGATTTCGGCAGTGCTTAGGATATGAATTATGAAAAGGGTTTGTGTGAAGTACATAAATGCAAAAATGAGCATAAGATATTGGACCAAGGATTTGCACCATTGTGGATGACGAATGGTACTTCTAATAGTGTCTTTCATATTTTTCCTTGACAATAAACCTATTGGTGATTAGCAATGAAGCACATGGACATGTATTAGTTTTCAGTGTTTACACCATGTTAGAGGTGCTTCATGAGATTTGTGGTACATGGTGTATTTTCAACCCCTTGATGGTTCGAGATGGATTGGCACATGGGAGATGGTCCATGATGGAATTGCATAGTTGAGATAGTTGTCTTAGTGAATGCTCGACCTTAGTTGATTGCTAGCTTGGTGTTCTTCCCTTAGGTGTAGGAGATCTTTTGGCAATTTGGTGGATGCCCTTCACTGGGCTAGCATGGAGGAACCACTTGCTAAGAGAACACACTACATTAGATAAGAAGTGTTATGCATCATGGAGTAGGGCATTAGGTCCTAGTTGGTACATGGTAGTTTGGATTCCTATTCGGAGGATTGGAGATGACTTGTGGAGGCTTGAGGCTTTGATAGTTTTTTTGTAGGGGCAACTGATCTAGTGGAGTACATTGCTTAAGGGGATCAATGTAGTCTATGGATGCTTCTGACGGATGGATATGGATATACCTTGTGTAGCTACATCACCTTGGGGCCATTATTGTGCAGGCATTACCTTGAAGCATGACACATGTACTTTAGAGTGTAGTGTCTCACTTTTGTTGGCCTACAAGTGTGCATTGTAGGTTGCTTGTAAGGGCTAAGGCCCACATTGTATGGTTGGACTCCCTTACCTCTCATATACATAGAGGAAGGAGAGAGTCTTTCTATTCATCATCTTAGTGACCGTTATCACGCTCCTTTCTTTGTACTTAGTTTCTTGGAAGAAGTTGCTAGGGTTTCCTTTTGAACCCTAGGTGGAGTCATGAATTGTAGAGTGGACATCTTTATGTGGAGTTTTCTCTTATGACTAGGGTTTTCTCTTGTGGAGGAGTTGTTCGTGATGATATTGGCTTTCTCTCTCTCTCTCTCTCTCTTTGATTTTCACATGTAATTGAACTCTCTTTCTCTAGAGTTACTAGGGTTTCTTGGGCTTCTTGGAGTATCTTGGAGGTTTAAAGTTAGGGTTTATCTTTTGGGGATTGAAGATAGAGTTTTGTGATAAAATGCTAGGGTGGATATTCGAGGAGAAGAGAAGAGGAGGATGTCTTTTCCTTGGAGGATGTGTTGGAGTGATTCTTGCATATTGGATCTTCTTTGTTGCTAGGGCTTTGTTAATTTTCCCTAGTTATGGTTTGGAGAATTGAGAGGATTTGTACTAGCTTTGAGAAAAGGCTATGGTATATACATGTGCTTCAGCTTGAGCATATTAATGAAGTTTCTAGTTGTTCAAAAGTCATGCAATTTCTAGATTTGATTTTTAGCTATATATGTTCTTTATGCATTTTTAGTTATGACTTGTTACCCCTCATGCTATATGAGGGTCACACTTGTGATTTTTATCACAATGGAGGTGGTTTGCATGGTACCTATGGAGTTGTTGATGGATTCAAGATACACACCTTCATGGAGTTTCTTTCTTTGCTTACACCCATATCCTTAGAGATTATATTATCATATGATTGAGCTTGTGTTTTGGTGGAGGAAACTCATTTTCTCCTTGGGATGGTCATGCTTGATGGATCATCTAGTGGTAATAATTGTGGTATCATCTTCATATTGCATGCCTTTACTTGATGGATCTATTGTTCGCCGATTGCACACCAGCAATAGAAATCTAATGAAAGCTGTCTCCTCACTTAGGAAAGTGGGAGAGGTGTGACCTTGGGGGCAAGCACAAAGCTAAGTACTGTCACCTACTCCTAGCTCCTCCATTTAGGCTAACTCCTAACGAAACCAAGGGGGGTAGTCCCTACATAAGAGTTTTCTAAGGCTCTTAAGGTTGTTAAAGTGTTTTGCTTAGTTGCGGATGCGGATGGGTGTTTACTTAGGAGTTATTGTGATTAGAAGCGTTTAATTATTATGAGTTCGACACATAAAGCAATCCACGTTGCTAACAAGAGATTAAATGATAAGAAATAGTTCAAGACTTCATAAATGTGCATTCACAGATAGAAATTAAAGAGGCCACAAACAATTGATCTCAATATAACAGTTATGCGGATTAAAACATACCAGTGCCTTATGGAGTCAAAATACTGAAAATGCATACTGAAATTAAAAGCAAGTCTTGAAATAAAACTGTTGAATATTAGGTTGTGCAAGTGCTCTTTGTATGTTTTAAAAGATTTTAATGGTAATCTTGCTTAAGGTGTCTGAAAATCCTAACCGGAAATACCTTTTAATGGCTCCGTTCGAAGACATGACGGACCTGTCTAGGATCACAGCTAGGTGTTCAATAACTTAACCAACTGTGCCCAGATTGGGTTGCCCAACGCCACACTTGAAATTTGCCCACTTGCCTGAGTATTTAATCGAGATAACACTGGTGCGTTTGTTATGGGGGAAAATTTTAATTATGTTTCTCTTGCGCGCACTTAACAAGTACGTTCATCGTTCTGAGTACGAGTCCAACCCGGAAGTCGGCAGAGCATACTCGGTGAAGGATGATCAACGAAATTAATTAATTAAAAGGGGGTGTGTGTTGAAAAGTTTTATTAAGTCAATTGATTAAACTCTTCGACAGAGAGCGCTCTTGACCTTGTCTTATGACGAAGGTTCAAGAGTCTTATCTAGTCTAGATGCCTAATGCAAGGATGATGCAATACTAATGATGCTCTTTGATAGAGAGTGCTCTTGACTTGTGTTTCTGCAAGTTCAAGAGTCTTACTTAATCTATTAATTGGATTAAACAATATGATGCACAACAATTAAGATAAAGATGGTTGATTAAACTCTCCGACAGAGAGCACTCTTGATCCACTTTATGGTGAGATTCAAGAGATTTATAAATGTTAGGCAGTTGATTTACTTATATAAAAGATAAACAATTAAGAAATGAGGTAATCAGCTTATCCAATAAATTAAATGTGATAGACTAACAATTAGTATTCTAGGAAAAAGATGCAAATATTATGAGAACAAACACATCTAACCTAAGCATATAAGAGATGAACACAACACAAACCTCCCCAAATGGGGGAAGATGAGAGTGGGGACTTACAAACCCCACTCAAACGAAAGATACTTTATTAAAATTATACAATTTGCCTTTAGGAATTTATTCCTTGAAAGGACTTTCGAAGGAAAGCATACAACTCTATTATTATTGAACCTTACGTAAAAACGAGAGTGATTTACTTTTACTTGAAGCTTTTCCTGAAACTTGCAAAAAAAGAAAAAAAATATGTTGAATGAGAGCAAAAGAACAAGGCAAAAGAAGGCTGAAATAAAAGGAAGAGGAAGGGAAGAAGGAGAGAAGACAAAGAGGAAGTCAAAAACAAGAGAAGGGAGGAATAGGGCAGCAAACTAGATGGCCAAAGAAATACAAGGAATGATGAAAATAGGGCAGTGAAAGAGAAGGAAGATGGCTGTCATAAAAAGTAAAAAACAAGGCAGTGAACAAAAAGGGGAAGAAATGACACAAAACAAGGTGGAAGGAGGCCAAAAAATTAGGGCAAAAAGGGGCAAAAAATGGGCACAAACTACGGCACAATAGGGCTGTCCAAAGTGAAGAAAATGGGTGGTAACTAAGGCAAAAACGGGGCAGCGAAGAAGAAAGAGTAGAGGCAAGGCAAACAAGGCAATGGGAGGAAGCCTAAAGGTTGGAAAAAATTAAACTAGGGCTTCCTAAGTGACCGGTAACCAAAAGAGCATTAAATTTATGGATGGAACCCAAGAGAGAGAGTTAAACTCCCAACTTTTTTTTTGTACTTTAAAGAAGAAGATCCCTGTAGGTCCTGCAATGAAAGTGTTAGACTCAAAAGGTTGCTTGAAGCCTGGCATAGAAGCAGCTGAGCTCACACCCTTCTTCAATCTGTGAATCCTGATAACACATTACAACTTAACAAAAACGTGAGATCAAAATAACATGCTAGTATGCTAAGAAAATTGAATCATGATCAACATTACGTATATACTGATTGCTCATGTCCATCAAGATACTAATCTACTTCGCATAAACAATCAAATTGAAACTACAAATGATTGTTCTACTGTGCCAACAATGGCCTTCTTGAGCTAACAAAAAACCATTGATCTCATACAAGCATTAAAGAAATAGGGGTTAGAGACAATATCACCTCAACCATTTAGAAAAGCTACCACATCCAAGAGCTCATGGACCTCCAAAGTCGAATCTTTATTAACAATTCAAAGCAAATGCTTGATACAATTTTCTCAGAGTAACTCTGCTACAAAAGTCTATCTTAATAGAGCTGAAGGAGCCTCTATTTATATAATGAGAGAGTGCTAAAACCCTAAACCCCAAAAACCAGACCTAACCGCCTTAGCCACCATTGAGATAGAAAACCTAAATCAGATGGGCTGGGAATGAGGGGAGGCCTCCACCTAGGCAAGGCGCCCCCATTCCAACCCTCAGCATTCAAAACCGAGCCCAAACAAAGCCCACACGTGTGAAGATGCCCCTGTTGGAGAGAGGAGGCATGAGCATAAAGGAAGGCGTGGGTATGTAGGTAAAACCACCTTTTAGGTATGGATGAAGCCCCCTGCTAGGTTTGAGAAGGCCACTGATGGTGTAAGCTTCAGTCTTTACCTCGATCAAATCATCGGACCAATGAGTGCTCTCCATCTCATTTTTTAGCTGGAGATGACAAATCTGCTAACTGAATATAAATTAATTGCTCACTGAATGCTGACTGAAGTTAAGTTATGATAACTCCAATCATCATAAATGCCCAATGAGAAGTCAATTAGCCTTTTATTTCGCTGAAATTGGATTAATTTGGAGAGTTTTAATTTTCTCCAAAATAATCATTTTTTAATAAAAAATCATTTTTTTCCTCGAAAATGACTTTTTTGAGAAAAAGGGCGCTATGTGTCCGATTGATGATCCGAAAGTTGGATCTGACTGGCTGGCCGATCAAGAATGATTTTTGGCTTAAGGTTAGAGCCTTCAATCACTGAATTCGGGGTCCAAATGACCGACTTATTACAAACGAGTTTTTTCCATTTAATTTATGGAAAAATTAACCCAAAAAACTTAGGAAAATAATTAAAAATTTAAAAAATAATTTTTTCCCCGTTCGAAAAAGATTTTTTCGAAATTTTTTTAAAGGTCCCAATGACTTAGGACAAGACCATGCTCTACTTAAATAATGCCTAGTAGGTTTATAACACTCAGTTGGGCTCTAATAACCCCCCAAGGCCTAGAATTCAACATCGGGCATTCCAGCTTTGGAGGAAGTGAGAGAAAACCTCGTCAATTATACTCGGCTATAGGCAAAGCATAATTGTCAGGGGCAAAAAACTCCGTGGAATACCTTATTTGAGTTTCTACGCCTCAGGAGACCGAACCATTCAAAAAATACCTTACTAGCACATTTTATTACAAACCCCACGGGGCCACGGTCAAAATTATTCAAATGAAAAACTGGGTAGCCAATATTGGCTAGACATGAAGACGGATCAACTGATACACTAGAAATAGACATTGAACATGTCTGTCAACTGGCGGCTCCTTAGGTAACCCAACTATGGTACAAAAAAGTTGGTAACATCGAGCTCCAACTGTGGGACATGTACTTGCTTGATCTATTGATCAAAAAGAGTTCCTGAGAATCCAGGAATCTCAGGTCCATGTATATGATAAAAATATGCCATGATGAAATACCAAAAAATATTTTTGCTGTTTTCGAAATAAAGTACATGAAATAAACTTTTTTCTTTTCAGCATGTATAAGTGAAGTATAATACAGATGCTAATATACAAAAAAGGAAAAAAGGTTAGATACAACATTCTACAAAGATATGATACATAAAAATATAGTACAGAAAACATAAAGTACACAAAAATACAACAAGGATGGGTTTAGAAAAGCCCTGGGATGACCCCTTGGTCATCTTGGAGGTTGTTTCGATAAAAGGGCTTCAAGTGTTGGCCATTCATGGGCAGGTTTAATATTTCTCCATCCATGGTGTTAAGGAAAAAAGAATTGGTGCTAGCCGTGTCGCAGATGATGAACGAGCCTTTCCAAAGGCTGTCAAATTTTCCATGCTTCCCAGGCTTCTCACTTCTCTTATCCCATAAGAGAACAGTATCTCCTATTTGGAAAGCTCTTGGCCTGGCCGACTTATCAAAGGTGCCCTTCATACTTTCTTGATGTCTGAGTGACTGATCAAGGGTAGCTCTTCGGGATTCATCCAACTCTATAATCTGATTGATCCTCTACTCCATTTCTGCTTGTTCTGTGCCATACTCACTTAACATCCTGAAGATCGGAATTTACATGCTGACTGGAAGGGTGGCTATGAGTCCATACACCAGCTCAAAAGATGACTTACCAGTTGAGTTTTTCTTAGTGATCCTATCCACCTACACAACATACTTAATCTTGCTATCCGATGACCTCTTATTATCCTGCACAGTCTTCTTGAGGATAGACATTAAATTTTTATTGGTGGACTTAGCAAGTCTATTGCCCTGTGGGTAATAATCAGATGAGTGGGATAGGATAATGCCATATTTGAAACATAAGTCATTGACTTTTTCGGAACTAAAGGCCTTGGAATTATCGGTTGTTATTTTTAGGGGAGTTCTGAATCTGGTGATGATTCTTTCCTCGATGAAGTCTATAACAACCTTTTCAATGGCAGTCTTAGTGGGTATAGCCTCTACCCACTTGGTGAAATAATCGGTTGCTATGAGAATCCAGCAAAAACCGTTGCTAGTGTTATCCTTAAATTTTCCAATAAAATCAAGCCCCCACTGCTGAAAAGGGGCAAGGACAACAACCGGAGTAAGGGGAAGAGCTGCCAACTTCTGCTTCCCAGTGAACAACTGACACTCCTGGCAACACTTGATATGCTTGTGAGCATTTGCAAAAATGGTTGGCCAATAGTAACCAACTCTCAGAATTTTGTGGGCAGTTGTATTTGCTGCATAATGGCCTCCACAAAATCCTGAGTGAAACTATGCTAATATCTTTTTAGAATCCTTTTCGTTGATGCACCTAAGTATGATACCATCTGGGTTCCTCCAACCCAGACCCTCTTGGTTAAGGCAATACCTAGCAGTCTTAAGTCTCAAATCCCTACGCTTGTGTCCTTTGAGGTGATTAGGGCAAGTGAGATGGAGAAGGAAGAAGATGATGTCGAAATACTAATGATTATCAAGCTCTTGAAAGGCAGGAGTCATGGTAGGCTGAGGGATATTGTTTTCTGCAATCATTTCAATGGCTTCTTCGTTTTTCTGAGTAAGCATTCTAGCAAGGCCTTGTCCCTTGATCAATTTAGTGAGCTTTATTTCCAGGTCATACTCCTGGATCTTGGACACCCATGTTCCCCTTATTCCTAAACAATCCTTTTGAGAAAGGATATCTTTAACCGCAGTGTGGGGAACATATCTGGTACCCTTGGAATACTCGATATAAGTCCTGAAATGTTTTAATGATTTGACTAAGGCATAAGCTTGCTTCTCCATAATGGTATACTTTAGCTCGGAATTCTGCAAGGCTCTACTCATGAATGCTAGAGGTTGCTTGAACCCTTCGAAGTTCTTTTAAAGCAACACACCGGCAATAGTGTCCTCAGAAGCAAATGAGAAGGTCATGAAATCCTTCGCGTAATCTGGGCTGACTAAGATTGGAGACCTGGTAATGGCATTCTTTATCGAATCAAAGGCTTTCCTTCCTTCACTAGTCCACACAAACTTGGCATTTTTCTTAAGTAAGGCTTGCATAGGTTTCATTAATTCGGCCAAGTTTGGAATGAATCTTCTGATAAAATTTATATAACCATTGAAGGACTGGAGGGCTTTAACATTCTTGGGGAGGGGAATCTTTCTTATGGCCTCTACTCTTTCAGGATTAATTTTGACACCGTCCTTGTTGATGATGTGTCCTAAGACTTTTCCCTCTTCTATGCCCAATACTGACTTAGCCAGATTCAAAGAAATGCCATACTTCCTACATCGCTCGAAAATCTGCCTGAGATGACCAACATGGCTGGATCTTTCCTTTGAAAAAACAGTGAGATCATCCTGATATATCTCAATGACTTTTCCAATCAACTCCTTGAAAGCATAATCCATGGCCCTTTGGAAAGTAGCTCTTGCATTTAAAAGGCCAAAGGGCATTCTCAGATATTCAAAAGTGCCCCAAGGAGTTGTGAAAGTGGTCTTATGCCTATCTTCCTCTCGAATGACTACCTGATTATAGCCAGAAAAACCATCTAGCATCAACATCATGCTTGATCCAGTGACCTGTTGAAGGAGGGTCTCCATGTTGGGGAGGGGGTAATTGTCCTTCTGACATGCTATGTTTAGATTTCTAAAATCTATACATATCCTTAGACTCCCGTTCTTTTTTCTAACTACGACCAAGTTAGAACACCATGTTGAATGTCTAGTAGGAGCTATTATTCCTGCTGCTAACATTTTCTCTAACTCCTTCTTAATGATTGGTGCTAACTTAGGGTTTATTTGCCTAAGTTTTTGTCTGAAAGGCTTGCCCTTTTGACATTCTGGTTTCAAGGGAATAGTATGTTGAAATACATCTTCCCTATAAGCTTTGAGCTTGTCATAAGTAAAGGAAAATACATCCCTATACTCTTTAACCAGATTTATGAGGCTGTTCCTTCTTTTTCAGAAGTACCTTTTCCAATTTTTATAATTTTAGGTTTTGTTTCCGTCCCAATGTTGATTTCAATGTAATCCCCCGGCTTCATCTGCTCAACATTGCTTTTTCCTCTGTCCTGCCTGTCAAAGATGTTTTCTAAGGAAACTAGACCACATGAGACATGATTGTCAAACTGGTCACCTTCTCCATAGTATTCTTTGTTTTCTTCTTGATCATTTACTTTAAAGTTTAAGAATTCATCGACATTATGAATGAATCTCAAAATCTGCTCATCGTCTTTGAAGACCTGCCAATGTTCAACATTATCAAGAACATAAGGTGTGAATTTAATCTCTAAAGGACAATCTCCCTCTAACATCTCATCCGATGGCTGAAGAGTTGATGCTGAAATTGCAAGCTTATCAGAGGCACTATTATGATCTCTAGGGTTTGCTTCAATGTTAAGGGCATCAAAGAATTCCATTGTATCCCAGATTGCATTTCTATATTTCTTAAGTCTTTGACACTTACATGCAAACTGACCCTTAACTTGTTGGACAATTAAATCAGAGTCCCCTTTAATATCAAGCAACTTAATCCCCATGTCCTTAGCAATCTCAATGCCCAATAGAAGTGCCTCATACTCCGCCACATTGTTAGTTGCTTCGAATTCCAATCTGAAAGGAAAGTTGAAAACCTTACCCTCTGGTGAAATAATGACAACACCAGCCCCCTTGCCCGTTCTAGAGTAAGCACCATCAAAATTCATTCTCCACAACTCACCAAGTTTTTTGGTCTTAATCTCTTCTTGGATGGGTTCCAAGAAGGTGGAGTTGATTTGATAGGAACCATTTTCATCAGTGTGGTAAGCATACTCATTCATTGGTTTTTGAGGGTTTTCAACATGGTGTCTTTTTTCCTTTTTAGAATACAACTTAACAAGTGAAAACTCTGATGCTGGTACGGTGGCATAGGTCCAATCCATCTGGATTGATCCTCCCAACGTAGCACCCCATTTCTTAGAAAGCAACATACCCCATTTGTCCGGAAAATCAATAACCAGGATGTCCATTGTGATCTGGATATTTGGATACTTAGCCAATCTAACTAACTAATTCTCAATCATCCCTTCGACCTTAACCGGTCTAGAGTCCATGGCACATACATTCTGGTATGGCCTCGTGATTTTTAAGTCAAGCTGCTGCATGACTTTTTTGGTCATGATGTTGGAACTAGATCCTAAGTCTAACATACAATTGTGTAGAAGAAGATCACCCATCATCAATGATACGTAAAAAGGGAGATGATCTTCTTTTCTTAGGTCCCTAGTATGTAGAACTATAGGTGGATCGGCAAAGGCATTATTTGAAGTTCCCTCCACGGTATCAGAAAAAGTGACTTTTTTAGGGGTAAGGGGCTTTACAAGACTTGAAGGACTTTCTTTAGTTTGAGGATCAACATTACTCGGCGGCTCTAGGATTTTCAATAGTCTCTCTTTGGCCAAGGATTTTACATAATTCAAGGACTGGAACAGGGACTTTTGTATTCGTTAGCCAATTACCTAAGTCAAAACTTAAATCAACAATTTCTTTAGTTTCTACTTCTTTGGGAGGATTAGGAGCTGTTACCTTAGGAATATTCTGTGCAGAAAGACCCCTTTCTTTGATAAGTTATTCCCTTGAAGTTCTGAGTGTTGTTGATCTGCGCGGCTGAAGGCATCTCCCCATAGTACTGAGTTAAGTTGTCAACTTTCTTTTCATAACAATTGGCCTGTGGCCAATTTCCTATGGGGATGCTAGGGATGTCATCTATGTTGTTGATAAAATCAGGCTTGCTTGTCGACATATTCGGACCACAACCTTCAAGGTGGCCATGCTCCTGAACATAGCACGCATAGTGGCAGCCAAATTCCTCATGGAAATCTCTACATGCTTTGCAAAATGGGTTATACTGCTCAACCATGTTAGCGGCCTCTAGTTGATGGGGAGGCCTCTGCTCATGGTTGGGAGGCTTTCTTTGCCAAGTTGGCTTGGCAGGAAAGGTTCTAGGAGCAAGCTGAGTTTGAGTTCTTTCCATGGTTATCACCCTATTTTGAATCTCCTTCAACTGCGCTAAGTGTTTTTGTTCTGCTTCCTCCATATTCTTCTTCATCTCCCTTTTCATTTCAATCATTTGTTTTTCATAGGCATCCTTCATAGCTGATAAAGGATCGTTGTCTTTAGGTTCACTAATTTTCAAAGGGGTTGAAGACCTTGAATAACCGTGGAGGTTAGATTCACTAAATGACTGCATGTTCAGATCAATTTTGATTGCCATTTCCTGATCCTGGAGCAAGTTAGCAGGCTCCTTGTCTCTGATCTAGTACTGCATTTTGCCACTAAGTGCCTCAATGTAATAGGCAAGATTGGTTGGTGCAGTTTGGGCATAATCAGTAGGGATGGCTTTAGACAATTCAGTGAACCTAGTATTGAATTCGTCCATTGTTTTTGTGTCCTTCCTTTTTATGTTGGTCAAGGACGCAAGTTGATGTCGAGGTTCTTTCTTTTCACCGAACTTGTTGATGAAAGCGGTTTTGAAAGCAGCTAGCGTGTTAAAAGCATTATCTGGTAGATTGTTGTACCAGTCGCCGACCTTTCCATCCAAAGATAGAGCAAATAACTTCATATATACGTCATCATGCTGGCTAACCAGATCATTGACATAAGCGTTGATACACCTAAAAAAGTTCCTGAGGTGCATGGCGGAGGTGGTGGCATCAGTGCTTGTATATATCGGGAGCTTCTCGACAACTTTGTTTGGAAGACGGTGGGGTTAACCTGCTATCTTAGAAAAATTGAGCTGAGTAAAATACTCACCCATTATGTTGGAAACAGAGGTATTGGTGTTTTCAGGAAATAAAAGGTGGATGTCTGAAACAGACTCAGATCCAAGTTCTGCAAGGATCCTGTGAGAAGCTAGTTTGTTCAATGTCCTCCTATAGACTTTTTCAGGGTCGAGGATGAAATCGAGCAAACCTTCAAAGTTCCTTCTAGTAGAATACCTTCAGGTGTTAACTGACAGTGGAGTCGCCAAGTGGACTTAAGTCTAATTTCGGAGAGTGATTGGACTAAAAATCTACCAAAAAGGGAAAAAATGTAAAAATAAAAAAGAAACAAAGGTCGTCCAAGAACAAAAAGATTTGTCCCCGGCAACGGGGCCAAAAGATGTTGTCCGCTGATTGCACACCAGCAACAGAGATCTAATGAAAGTTGTCTCCTCACTTAGGAAAGTGGGAGAGGTGTGACCTTGGGGGCAAGCATAGTGCTAGGTACTGTCACCTACTCCTAGCTCCTCCGTTTAGGCTAACTCCTAACGAAGCCAAGGGGGGTAGTCCCTACAAAAGAGTTTACTAAGGCTCTTAAGGTTGTTAAAGTGTTTTGCTTAGTTGCAGATGCAGATGGGTGTTTACTTAGGAGTTATTGTGATTAGAAGCGTTTAATTATTATGAGTTCGACACATAAAGCAATTCACGTTGCTAACAAGAGATTAAATGATAAGAAATAGTTCAAGACTTCATAAATGTGCATTCACAGATAGAAATTAAAGAGGCCACAAACAATTGATCTCAATATAACAGTTATGCGGATTAGAACAGACTAGTGCCTTATGGAGTCAAAATACTGAAAATGCGTACAGAAATTAAAAGCAAGTATTGAAATAAAACTGTTGAATATTTGGTTGTGCAAGTGCTCTTTGTATGTTTTAAAAGATTTTAATGGTGATCTTGTTTAAGGTGTCTAGTAATCCTAAACGGAAATACCTTCAGTGGCTCCATTCGAAGACATGACAAACTTGTTTGGAATCACAGCTAGGTGTTCAATAACTTAACCAACTGTGCCCAGATTCAGTTGCCCGGTGCTCACACTTGGAATTTGCCCACTTGCTTGAGTATTTAATCGAGGTAACGTCGGTGCGTTGGTTATGGGGAAAATTTTTAATTATGTTTCTCTTGCACGCAGTTAACAAGTCCATTCACCGTTTTAAGTACGAGTCCAACCCGAAAGTCGGCAGAGCATACTAAGTGAAGGATGATCAACGAAGTTAATTAATTAAAAAGGGGTGTGTGTTGAAAAGATTTATTAAGTCAATTGATTAAACTCTTCGATAGACAGCACTCTTGACCTTGTCTTATGACGAAGGTTCAAGAGTCTTATCTAGTCTAAATGCCTAATGCAAGGATGATACAATACTAATGATGCTCTCTGATAGAGAGTGCTCTTGACTTGTGTTTCTGCAAGTTCAAGAGTCTTACTTAATCTATTAATTGGATTAAACAATATGATGCACAACAATTAAGATGAAGATGGTTGATTAAACTCTCCAACAGAGAGCACTCTTGATCCACCTTATGGTGAGATTCAAGAGATTTATGAATGTTAGGCAGTTAATTTACTTATATAAAAGATAAACAATTAAAAAATGAAGTAATCAACTTATTCAATAAATTAAATGTGATAGACTAACAATTAGTATTCTAGAAAAAGGATGCAAATATTATGAGAACAAACACATCTAACCTAAGCATATAAGAGATGAACACAACACAAACCTCCCCAAATGGGGGAGGATGAGAGTGGGGGCTTAAAAACCCCACTCAAACAAAAGATACTTTATTAAAATTATACAATTTGCCTTTAGGAATTTAATCCTTGAAAGGACTTTCGAAGGAAAGCATACAACTCTATTCTTATTGAACCATACGTAAAAATGAGAGTGATTTACTTTTACTTGAAGCTTTTCTTGAAACTTGCAAAAAAAGGAAAAAAATATGTTGAATGAGAGCAAAAGAACAAGGTAAAAGAAGGCTGAATTAAAAGGAAGAGGAAGGGAAGAAGGAGGGAAGACAAAGAGGAAGTAAAAAACAAGAGAAGGGAGGAATAGGGCAATGAACTAGATGGCCAAAGAAATACAAGGAATGATGAAAACGGGACAGCGAAAGAGAAGGAAGATGACCGTCATAAATACTAAAAAACAGGGCAGCGAACAAAAAGGGGAAGAAAGGGCACAAAACAAGGTGGAAGGAGGCCAAAAAACTAGGGCAAAAAGGGGTAAAAAAGAGGCACAAACTAGGGCACAATAGGGCTGTCCAAAGTGAAGAAAAGGGGTGGTAACTAAGGCAAAAACGGGGCAGCGAAGAAAAAAGAGTAGAGGCAAGGCAAACAAGGCAATGGGAAGAAGCCTAAAGGTTGGAAAAATTAAACTAGGGCTTCCTAAGTGACCGACAACCAAAAGAGCATTAAATTTATGGATGGAACCCAAGAGAGAGAGTTAGACTCCCAGCTTTCTTTTTGTACTTTAAAGAAGAAGATCCTTATAGGTCTTGCAATGAAAGTGTTAGACTCAAAAGGTTGCTTGAAGCCTAGGATAGAAGCAGCTGAGCTCACACCCTTCTTCAACCTGTGAAGCCTGATAACACACTACAACTTAACACAAACGTGAGATCAAAATAACATGCTAATATGCTAAGAAAATTGAATCATGATCAACATTACGTATATACTGATTACTCATGTCTATCAAGATACTAATCTACTTCACATAGACAATCAAATTGAAACTACAAATGATTGTTCTACTATGCCAACAATGGCCTTCTTGAGCTAACAAAAAACCATTGATCTCATACAAGCATTAAAGAAATAGGGGTTAGAGACAATATCACCTCAACCATTTAGAAAAGCTACCACATCCAAGAGCTCATGGGCCTCCAAAGTCGAATCTTTATTAACAATTCAAAGGAAATGCTTGATACAATTTTCTCAGAGTAACTGTGCTACAAAAGTCCATCTTAATAGAGCTGAAAGAGCCTTTATTTATACAATGAGAGAGTGCTAAAACCCTAAAACCAAAAAACCAGACCTAATCGCCTTAGCCACCACTGAGATAGCAAACCTAAATCAGATGGGCTGGGAATGAGGGGAGGCCTCCACCTAGGCAAGGCGCCCCCATTCCAACCTTCAGCATTCAAAACCGAGCCCAAACAGAGCCCACACGTGTGAAGACGCCCCTGTTGGAGAGAGGAGGCGTGAGCATGAAGGAAGGCGTGGGTATGTAGGTAAAGGCACCTTTTAGTTATGGATGAAGCCCCTACTAGGTTTGGGAAGGACACTGATGGTGTAAGCTTCAGTCTTTACCTTGATCAAATCATCAAACCAATGAGTGCTCTCCATCTCATTATTTAGCTGGAGATGACAAGTCTGCTAACTGAATATAAATTAATTGCTCACTGAATGCTGATTGAAGTTGAGTTATGATAACTCCAATCATCATAAATGCCCAATGAGATGTCAATTAGTCTTTTATTTTGCTAAATTTGGATGAATTTGGAGAGTTTTAATTTTCTCCAAAATAATCATTTTTTAATAAAAAATCATTTTTTCCTCGAAAATGACTTCTTTGAGAAAAAGGGCGTTATGTGTCCGATTGATGATCCGAAAGTTGGATCGGACTGGCTGGCCGATCAAGAATGATTTTTGGCTTAAGGTTAGAGCCTTTAATCACTGAATTCAGGGTCCAGATGACCGACTTATTACAAACGGGTTCTTTCCATTTAATTTATGGAAAAATTAACCCAAAAAACTTAGGAAAATAATTAAAATTTAAAAAATAATTTTTTCCCCGTTCAAAAAAGAATTTTTTGAAAATTTTTTAAACGTCCCAATGACTTAAGACAAGACCATGCTCTACTTAAATAATGCCTAGTAGGTTTATAACACTCAGTTGGGCTCTAATAACCCCCCAAGGCCCAGAATTCAACATCGGGCATTCCAACTTTGGAGGAAGCGGGAGAAAACCTCGTCAATTATACTCGGCTATAGGCAAAGCATAATTGTCAGTGGCAAAAAAATCCCTGGAATACCTTATTTGAGTTTCTACGCCTTAGGAGACCGAACCACTAAAAAAATACCCTACTAGCACATTTTATTACAAACCCCGCGGGGCCATGGTCAAAATTATTTAAATGAAAAACTGGCTAGCCAATATTGGCTAGACATGAAGACGAATCAACTGATACACTGGAATCAGACATTGAACATATCTTTCAACCGGTGGCTCCTCAGGTAACCCAACTATGGTACAAAAAAGTTGGTAATAGGATCATCTTCTTGGTATATGTTTCATGGATGCTTACTACTTGATATAATTTATCTTGGCATAATATTGTTCTTGGAGCATCTTAGTGATGATGGATGGTGGTGTTATATTATTGGTTTGTCACTACTAGGGGGGTGTTCCATATGGTCCCCTTTTGTTATGTTCACCACAGGACTAGATTTGTATGTGTTGATATGATTCGATAATATTTGGATCTAGTAAATGTGTGCCCTAGCACTTGAGGGTTCATCTCGTTTGTGTATTACATCTTGGAGGGGCTAGCAACATCCTCTTGGAGAACACTTTGCTTGTGGACTCCTTTTCACATGTTTCTAGCATATTTAATGGTTTGATTTGGTTTGATTTTTTAGGGTGGTGTTACCAATGAAGTTGCACTTATTTGGACTTCCAAGTGAGCGGGCAAAGCTTGAACATGTTAATTGTTCATCATCGACATTCTGAAGTCCACCGGGCCTTTAGTGGCCCTTCTTTTTTATTTTCCCACATGTTCATACCCTGCGGGGATATTGTATAAAATGTGTTAGCATGATGAATTTTTGTAAAAGACTTGGCTTTTGTAGGACTTAGACATCAATTTGGTTATTCCAAGGTGTTTTTTCCCTTGTTAATTATGCACTAGTGAACAAACATTGTATAATTTTCGAGTTTTTCACCCGCTCCTCCAATGCTGGAATGGTTGTCTTGGTGTTTAGGCCTTAGGATTTTATTAAAGTTTTTGTGTCACTGTATATTATCATGCTAGACATTATTTTAGAGTCATATGAACATGTGCTAGGTCCCCTTAGGTTTATTTTTAAGTTTCACAGAACATAATTTTTCTCGTAAAAAAGGTGATTTTTTAATGCTTTAATTAAAAAAATGTAAAATGCCATAAAAGTGTGGCCAAGGATCCAAATTTTCCATGGGGTGCTCTATTTCTAGCTTAGAGCACCCACTTTACCCCAAATCCCACTTTCTTAAGTATTAAGTGATTATTTTCACTTAAATTACTTTTCCTCGAAAAAAAGCAAAAAGAGTCAAATAAATGGCCAAAAAGACATAAAAAAATAAAAAGACAAAATTCCTAAATCAAAGGGAACTTGCCGGGAACATGTTTCAGTGGTGGCAGAATCAACTGGTGATCAAATATGAGTTTTCTAAAGATCAAATCGACTTGATTCCGTTCATATCTAAAGAGGGAGAGTTTTCTTCATAAAAGAGGGGTGCATTTCTCCATAGAGGGGGCGCATCCTCTATGTGGCAATCACATGATTGGTGGGTGATCTTTCCAAGAGAGAGGCACATCTCTTTATGAGAGGTGGTGCCATTCCCTTTCAATCAACTCCGACAACATCCCATGAATATCTCTTGAACTCTATGCCAACTCCCTATTTGAGAATGTGCCCCCTTTGCTCATTTCTCTATAAAAGCAAGAGCTTTGCTCTCATTTTCTCACGATTAGAGAGGACCGAAAGGCTACTCTAGTTGTATTATATTCTATTATTTTGTTAGAATAAAGAAGGCTTTGGAGGCAAATCTTTGGTGTATGGCCCTATCTGTGTGGATGTAATGTCAATGGTTTATGAGGTAACTATAGCATAACTTATTTACTTGTTGCATTTGTTGATTATCTGGCATTTGAAGGACTCTTTCTAGTCATTAGGATAAATGATTTTAGTTTGATTTCATTTATTTCTTACTTATGCCTGCGATATAGAATTTGTATGTTTTACTTATTTGTATGCATACTCTTCAGATCAAGATGCTTTTGATTGCAAGTAGTTTTAGCTGTGCAGGTTGTCTAGCTTGAAGGATTGTTGATCTTGTTTGACTCCTCTGTCGTTCAAGCACTTACAAAAGGACACAGTCCCTCTACTCTCCACCAACAGACTCCATGTGCCCAAAAAGGTTCCCAGGCTTCCAACACCATTCTTTTCTCTCTCTCTCTCCTTCATCTTTATTTAAACTCTTCTTGGTTACCAGTTACTTCATTCTTGTTTACTTAAGATCTACTTTCTTTTAAAAACTAAAATCAATCTCTAGATCTAGTTTACAAGAATAGTTTAGCTTAGATCTAAAAGTTTTATAAAGTTTCTATCATTTGGAAATAGATCTAGCTATGAAACTTTTAGTTTTGCAAGTCTTGCTTTTAGTTAAATCCTAAATCTTGCAAGGACATTAGTTTCTTCTGGTTTTAGAAGTTAAATCTAGCATTTTAGTGCTTCATTGGATTCCTTTTAAAGGCTGTCCAAGATCGTTAGAAAAGTTTCTTACAAGCTTGTTTCCGCCTAATACACACTTTATGACACAGGAAAGTCAATAACCTGCTATGTGTGTCCTTGTTGGCAAGTGAGAGCTGGGGACCACTGTCACCACAGTCCACAACTCCTCCGTTTAGGCAAGATCCTAACAGAGCCAAGGGGGGTAGTCCCTACAGAATACTAAGTTCCTAAGTTTATTAACAATTTAGTTAATGAGATCTTTATTAAGGTGTGTAGGCTGAGGTCTTGCACTATCTAAAGGATGACAAGCAACCGATGCAAATGCAAATTTTCACTTTCAATGACAGTCAAACCTTTTTGATTAACAAAACCAGTGCCTATAAATGAAATGGAGTCAAGACAAATGCAACTTTTAGATGAAATGTAGATCTAGATTAATTAATCCACGGTTTAAGTGTTTTATAATCAAATGAAATTACAAACGAAATAAGTTGAATACTATGGACAATATGCACAGAAATGAATGATTAACTAAACAATTAAAGCAATGATAGTCAGTTCAGCAGTATAAACAAATGAACATATGAATAATGTCAGTCAATTGCATGGTATAAACAATATCCACAAACTATGAACAGGTTATTAGTGGAATAAGCAGCTTGAGCAAAAATACCATAGTGAGATAAACAAATGCTGTGAAATAATTACAGTAGTTAAACCATTCAACACATGAGATTGCAAAAGCTGAAACGACTACTTGAAAAGTAAAAATGAAATCTATGCTGTGAAATGGAGTGAAATGATTTAT
Source organism: Pseudotsuga menziesii (assembly GCA_001517045.1). Taxonomy (NCBI): domain Eukaryota; kingdom Viridiplantae; phylum Streptophyta; class Pinopsida; order Pinales; family Pinaceae; genus Pseudotsuga; species Pseudotsuga menziesii. Next base: position 496,749 of record LPNX010967206.1, on the reverse strand, counting down.
AGTAACCTGTTTGTAGGATGTTTTGCAGTGTCTCTTGGTTTATTTTAATAAATTTTAAGGGTGTCTTAATCTTGATTTAAGTCTTAGAACCAGGGATGTGACTACCCCTACCACATATCCTCTAAAGCCAAAGAGGGAATGTTGTTGTGCTCAAAACAGTGGAAACAAGTTCACCTGTAGCTCGCAGGTCAAACCCCGATGCCCAGGCGCTCAACAAGAGGGACGTAAAAACGCTTAGAGAGCTCCCATGGTCTTCTACCCTTTCTAGCCTCCGAGGTCACCGTCTTTAGTCAACGACATACAATATATGGTGGATGCCTATTACTAAGAGCTTATCCAAGCCCCCGTCGTTTCTCGAAATACTCCGAAGAGTGATGACCAAGTAGA
>LPNX010967206.1:348310-494373 GCA_001517045.1 Pseudotsuga menziesii | reverse complement strand
ACTTACTCTAAATTGAAGTTGCTTAAGCTTGCAAAGACTAGATTTGGAAGCTATTTCCTTACCTTCAGGCGCTTATTGAGGGTAAGACAGGCTTTGGGTTCTATGGTGATGAGTGATGAGTGGGATGAGATTAGCATTGATAGAGAAGGCATGGATGCAGCAAAGGACACTGTCCTTGATAGCTCTTTTTGGACACAGGTCAGGTATTGTTTACAGTTCACCAAGCCAATTTACAACATGATTCGGTTTGCAGATTCTGATCAACCGGTCATTGGGGAGGTGTATGAGCAAATGGATACTATGCTAGGACTAATGAAGGACATTGTTCATCCTAGAGATCCGCAATTGTATGATTTTATCAGAAAAACGGTGGAAAAACGGTGGGAGAAGCTAAATATTCCACTACATTGCTTAGCATATGTGCTTACTCCAAAATACTATCATATATCATGGCTTTCAACCCCAGCAGCAGGGGGTGGGGATAAGAAAAAACCACACCAAGATTCAGAGGTTCAAACTGGTTATATGCAAGCATTAGAAAAAATGTACCCAGATAGTGAGGAGTGTGATAATATTCGGCGACAGTTGAGCCAGTACATCAGTTGCACTGGTGCCTTTGGGAGCAACTCTGCATATAGAGATAGAGCGAATTTGCCTTCTCTTCAGTGGTGGCACATGCATGGCGCTAATACACCAGAGCTATGTGCTATGGCAATGCGGGTTCTTTCACAGGTGGTGAACACTTCTTCAGCAGAGAGGTGTTAGAGCACATACAGTTTCATCCACAGCGTCAAAAGGAACAGGTTGAATGTACAGCGAGCAGAGAGCTTGGTATATGTGCATTACAACTTGAGACTGTTGTCCCATTACTGCAATGATCCAACCATAGAACCAACAAATAAGATGTGGGACTACAATCCAGAGGAGGACAATTTGGAGGATGGAGCATTGGTTTTGGAGGAGTTGGAGAATGCTCTTTTGGAGGAGGATGAACGTGCTAAGATGCCACCACCTAGTGCGACTGCGAGGCCCCGTGGAGGGCCCCCCTTGAGTACAGTTGTACCAGTACCTGCATTAGAAGGACCTTCACAGTTAGTTGCTTCAACTTCACAGTCACTACCACCTCGCGTACCCCCACGAGGCAATCGCGGTGGTGGAAGTGGAAGGACTTCGAGGAGATAGGAGTAGGAGAAATAGATTGTTTTTCAGTTTACTAGTCTACTAGATTTCAGTTTAATTATCATTGTAGTACTTATGCAAATAGCCAATTTTTGTAAACAAAACTATTTGGCCATGGCTCATGTTGACAATTGGTGGATAAACTTTTTCATTCCATAAGTTAATGATGTACTTCCCTATTATATGGTTCTAAAGTTTTTATGTTTGTAATTGCTAGAATCTATATGGTTTCTATTTGTTCTTGTAAAATGTATTTCAATTTGTTACTTTGTATTTTGTAATTGTTAGCAGCTAGATGGTTGATGCTTGAATGATTATTCATTAATTTACTACGTAGTATGGATGGAATGATGGATAATATGGAATCTAGATGGCATTTCATATATTGGAAGTATCACAAACATACATGTTTCATAAATTTTGCATCTAGTTTGACATTCTACATGTTTTCTTTTGAATATATATATATATAAAAACGCTTCCGGCCATTTTTTGAAAAACACGCTTCCGCGCACCCGCTTCCCGCACTCGCACCCGCTTCGCTTCCACGCTTTGGCAACATTGGTTGATAATGTGAAAAGTTTATTTTAAGACAATCAACAAGGTCAACCAAGCAGTATCCCTTATGGAAGGTGCTGGTACTTGAACCCTAGACCTTGAAAGTAAATGTGAATAAACTGTGAAAGCAAAAAATTGTAGCAGAATTAACAGCTATCTAATTAAGTCGTAAGCCCCTTAGTCCTTCCGCTTTTCATACCCGACCCGAGTTTCCTAAAGGGAGATAACAGGAAGGGACAGAGGATACACAGTGGATTTAAGGTTATATATTACTCTCTTTGCAATAAGAACGAAACAAGAAGTAAATCTAAAGCTAAGTGCTTGAAATGAAATGAAAGAACTTGAAACTAAACCAAAGCTACTATGCTAACCACACAACAATCTCTTCAAAAGAGAAAGGTGGGTAAAAATGGAAATCTAGATCTACTTGCAAGAAAAACAAACTAACAACTAGTAAACTATTCTACCTCTAATCTACTTATAATAGATTTACAAAGCCTTTGAAATGATTTGAGAATACCCTGTTGTTGCCTTTCACACACCTGGGTTACATGGCAGAAATCTTCAAGCCACTCGATGTGTCCTTGGGGGCAAGTCTCGAGTCAAGGCTGTCACCTTGTTCTTGACTCCTCCGTTCAAGCTAACTCCTAACGAAGCCAAGAGGGGTAGACCCTATTAAATTACTAGGGCTAATTACTTAGTGTGATGATGTTATATCGATTAAGTTGTTTAGGAGTTTTTTGAAATTAACCAGTGGAAACAAAAGATAACAAGATGCAAGATTTAAAGCAAATAAGCACAGTGATGACACTCAATATATATAATTGGAAGAATTGATAAAATAAATCACCAGTGCCTTAAATGGAGTCAACAGAGAAAATAATGTGCTTACATGCACTTGAAAGAATGTTTTGCAAATGTCTCTTGGTAGATTTAAATTAATGTGGAATGTGAACGAATTAAATTAGGCGAAAAAGGGGACTCCGGATATACCCAAGGGGTACTTGGAGCATGTCCAAAAGTGAACTTTCACGGCTACCCGCAAGGTGTTTGTGGGCTGGAACGAAGTCTCGGAGACTGTGTTCGTAACGCACCTGTCAGGGTGTGACAGAGATTGGCACCTTGAGGTCACTTTGCAGTTGTTCCCACTCCTTTGGGTATTTTGCCACCGTTTACAGTTCATTCAAGGCATTGGATTTTTGCCTGATGGTTTGTCAATTTGGGAGGTGAAGACTAATTAATCTAGTCACTCAAGTGCTTTTGATGCAGCTTGACTGATCGGACGAACCGCAGCCAAGTACAGAGCATACACACTGGAGTCTTTGTTATTTTTAGTAAATTTTAAAAGAGGTGTTCTTATTAAAAAGAAAACCCTCCAGGAACCTCTTTCAGTCCAAGTGGACCTCAATCGGAGAATCAAGGAGAGGGTGATTTTATTATGATTATAAAAACAATTAATGATAGCAGATGAAGCATAAATAAATAAGCAAACCACAATTTTCTAATTAGACTACCACGACCCTTTCTTCACCTTTTGGCTCAAAAAGAGGCTCGTGGGGTAAGTATTAAAATTACTTTGAAACCACCGGATATGGAATATGGCAATGATTATAAGTCAAAGTATACTACACCTGCATATTAGAACTACACTAGATTGAAAAAAGATGAAAAAATGTAAATAATAACATAGACGCGAATCCCCCTAGAGCCTATTCAAAGAGATTTTTATTTTTATTAGCAACAATTACAATATCAACAAACTAAAATTAATCCACTTGGTCTTTATACGGAATGAAACCAAAGGTTTACAAATTGCGAAATTTTGAAATTTTGGGAAGACAGAGACCCCCTGGGGAATTTCGAATGGTCCAAAAATGGTTTCTGGACAGCACCTCCTCCTCTTTTCTGTTATACCTGCTAAAAACCAGCAAGCTTATCACTGTAAAATTTTCCCAAAAGTACTTTGAAAGTACTTTTGGATGAACACACTTTTTACCCAAAAATTCTAAGTTAAAACTAGTTTTTAAAGAAGCAGAAAAAGAACCAAGGAAAGCAAGCTTTCCTTTCCTTGGGATCTTGGCCTGCTTTTGGGGCAGCCAATATGAAGCACTTAAATTGCTACATATAACTTTTTAGATTCTAAAGAAACAACCATGCATTCAACAAGCTTTAGATCTACTTTCATAGCCTTAAAAAATGACAATTTTCCCTAAAACTAGATCTAGAATGCCTGTAAAATTTCTTTAGGAATGAGATCTAGTTTATGAGCTTTAAGGCAACAAGATCTATGTAAAATGAATTCTGAAATTGATAGATCTAAACAATTTTAAAGTTGCAAAACAAGTAACCAGACTGATTTTACAAAAAATTAAAGGAGGAAGAGGAAAAGAAGAGCGGTTGTTGCTGGAATGGATCTAGAAAAAGGACTAGTTAGTGGAATGCCGAGGGACAATGCCTTCACAAAACAGTCGGATGCCCAATGGAGTCAAGCTAGATCCACAGTTCGTCCAACCCCTGCTACCTAAAAACTAACAAACAATCCTGCACAAAAACCTTATGAAATCTAGATAAAGATATATGAAAAAAGAGAGGGATTACATGCAAATAAACTTATTTAAACATGTATAACCTGAATCTTCAAACATATATGCTATGAGATACTGAAAAACAAGTAATCTTACTTTCCCAACTATACTCTTATTGATTTAGCTGAATCATTTAAGCCAAACAAGATTCAAATGCAGAAATTGAGAGAAAGACATCGGTGACAACAAAAGCTGCAAGACAATGTTAATTCCACACACATAAAAGCATTACACCTTTTTGGCCTCCAAAGCTTCACTTTATTCCAATAGCAAAATATATTACACAGTATTAATAGCAATATCTCCTCAATCCAACTCTCACTAACTCGGAATGGAGGCAAACATGCTTTATTTATACAAAAAATTGAAACCTCGGCCTAGAGGGGGTGCAAATCCCAAGGAGATAGACAACTGCAACTGAAGGAGAGTCCATCAATGCCTGATCTAAAGATGAACTGAGCTTCTACTGAGTCTAACTGTCAATCGGGGGGCTGCTTTAGTTGAAACATCAACCTGCTGACCGAATCATCAACCACAGAGCTTCCAGAAGAGCCCACACGTGTGGAGAGAGAGAGGGTGCAATTCCCCATAAAGGAGGCTGAAGTTCAACTCTGGATATGCCCTGATTAGCCCCTTTAGTCAAGGAATTGCAATCCCTGGTTAATCTGGTGCCGATGAGATTGATTTCAATCAAATCGGTTGAGAATCCATTGATCTAGGATTTTGGATTTGCTCCATTATTTATCAATTTATTAACTAAAATAATCAATAATTGATTTTTTGGGGCTTTCTGACCTTAGTGATGGAAAATCACTCAAAACTTGGAAATAGTGGGTCTATAGGTTTACATGGCGCTCTTAGCTTGAAAATGAGCACCCCCATGACTGAAATTGATTATTTGGCCCACTTTTATTACAAAACCAATTTTCCTAATTAGACTACTAAAAATAGCCTAAGTTTTTGTGGAAAAATTAAAATTTAAAAAACTTTAAAAATAAAAAAAATAAAAAACGTAGAGGGACTTAGACATGTTCATATGACTCGACCATGATGCCTAGCATGTTTATACATTGGCACATAGACTCTAATAACCTCAATAGGCCTAAATGCCAAGCCGACCACCCCAACTTTGGAGGTATTGAGTGAAAAACTCAGAAATTATAAGTCGTTTATTCAACAACCAATAATAACCAAGGGAAAAAACACCTTGGGCTGATTGGATTGACAAATAAAGTCTAAGAGACCAAGTCTTTTACAGACACTATCATGCTAGAACATATTATTACAATTCCCCCATGGGGTATGAACATGTGATATAGTACAACAAGCACTTCTAGGAAGCACTTCCGGAGGTCTTCTGAAGTCCGAACAAATCATCTTTGTCCGGTTCAGCGGGCTCACTTGATAAAAAACCACTAAGTACAACTTAGGTGGTAACATCTGGCTCCAACTGCGGGACGTGTGCTCGGTCTGTTCATAGGGCAAGGAGAGGATACGAGAACACCAGAATCTCTGGTTTATACACCCTGTAAAAACATCTCAACTTGACAAAAAAACCTCAGTAGCACAAGCTTTACATAAAAACCAAATGCAGCATTAAGCTGATTTATTTAAACAAAATAAATGTAACTATCTAATGAAAAAAATGTAGTATTATTGCTAAGTACAAAAAAAATGCGGAGAGTAAATGCTCTTTTTCAAGGAGCTTATTTTCCTACTCTAATCATGATATAAAAAGGTTAGGTGTAATAAAAAATCCAATGTAACCACCTAAGGATCTTATTAACATAAAAATTATTTTCCTTGTCTTTGGTTACTAGCCAAAGTAAGGATACTTTATTCAGAAAATGCAAACCTGCGTTATGACTCGGAATGGATGGGCTGGATGGGAAATCATAAGCATGAATAATGTCATAAAAATTCTTCCCAAATTGGTATGTTCTCATGCAGGCTGCTTCTATCCATGACTGGATAGGACTGATATACCAATCAGCATGATGAGGTGGATTGACTATATCATCATACTGATCATCAAGGCTTATCGAATGATAACTCATTGTATAAGCACCAAGCTGCTCCAAATCATAAGGAACCTCTATATGTGAAGAAGATGGCTTACTCTGATATTCCGCTGACTGCATCACATCTGACTTTTCACAATACTACTTCGCAATATCTTCATTACTGATACCTTTATGTGGCTCTGCATGATATGACTCTGGATGATAATGTGAAAATTTCGAATGCTCCTCTTCCATACTAAGATTTTCCCAGGTATCCACACTCCCTTCTATGGATGTATCGTAGATTGGACTTCCACAAAATTTTGAATAGACACTCCCCTTGCTGGACATATCATGGATGGGATTCTTAATAAGATTTTCACAAGTTAGATTATCTATGAAATTCCAATAGTCATCACTCCCATCCATGTCATATGTGGGAGACTCTTCATCCATGGCATCATGCTCCTGCCTATCCATGTCTTCCTTGTTGGTATCACATCCTAAGATATAACTACCCTCCTCCTATTCATAATAATCATCCTTCAAAGTTTTGGTTTCAAAAATATTACAATAAATTAATCCTTCTAAAACTTCATCCCTAAGTGATGAACATAGAGGAGTGTCATCATACACATTATAAATTTCTTCATAAGTGTCGATCTCTGTAATGGTATCCTCATGAGGGCTTTCTGGAAAAATATTAGCATTGCAACAAACTTGAGAACACCTCAAATCTTCAATGTTTTTAGTTATGGTGACATGAGGAGAGTCTTTAACAATGTGTTCAATCATGGGTTCCTCGTGAAGCTCTTCAATAGGATCATCTTGAGTGTCCTCATCTATAATGGAAATCATGGGCTCCTTTGGCTCATTCAGGTAGGTGAGGGTCCTTTCTACAACCGTCATCATATCTCCCTCACCATCATGCCACCTCTCAAAAAACATAACACATAAGTCTTCATGGGAGGTAATGCATTTATTAGGAAGACCACAAAGCCATGTCCAAGCCTTATTTTTCAAAGAATGAGCAAAGATTCGCATCACATTATCCCTATGAAGTATGTTGAGTTTTGTCACAAATGCAAAAACAAATATGATGTGACAGATAGCTGGATCACCATTTCCATAAAAAGTTGGAGCCTGAGAATATCTTTCATCCTGGAGATATGGTTCATAGTTAGGAAAACCCGGGATGCCCGAGAAATCGATGGCAGGATATACACTAGAAATTAGAGCACCATAATCTTCATCATCCATAACAGCTTATAAGTAGCATATATCAACCGTCTATTTTGTACTGAACCGGAGCAGCCAAATAATGAGCATTTAAAGTTTTTACTATATTGTATGAGGTCATCTGCACACAACAAGTCTCAACAAAATTATGAGAAAGCATGGTTTTATCCCTCCAGTGGAGTCGCCATGTGAAAAAGAAAAATAAGCATTTATAAATATTTTCACAAACATTATTTTTTTGCTTTTCTTTGTAAAAATAAAAATTGAAAAAGTCATGGATTCGCCAGATGAAAATTAAAGATCTACTTTAAGCATTCATCAAACAAAGCAAAAACAAAAAGGAAGAAAACAAAAGTCGTACTTCGGGAATAAAAAGATTTATCCCCGGTAACATCGCCAAAAAGTGTTGCCGCCTTTCACACACCTGGGTTACGTGGCAGAAATCTTCAAGTCACTCGGTGTGTCCTTCGGGACAAGTCTCGAATCAAGGCTATCACCTTGTTTCTGACTCCTCCGTTTAGGTTAACTCCTAACGAAGCCAAGGGGGGTATGCCCTATTAAATTACTAAGGCTAATTACTTAGTGTGATGGTGTTATATTGATTAAGTTGTTTAGGAGTTTTTTGAAATTAACCAGTAGAAACAAAAGATAACAAGATGCAAGATTTAAAGCAGATAAGCACAGTAATGACACTCAATATATATATAATCGGAAGAATTGATCAAATAAATCACCAGTGCCTTAAATGGAGTCAATAGAGAAAATAATGTGCTTGCATGCGCTTGAAAGAATGTTTTGCAAATGTCTCTTGGTAGATTTTAAATTGATGTGGAATGTGAATGAATTAAATTAGGCGAAAAAGGGGACTCCAGATATACCCGAGGGGTACTTGGAGTATGTCCAAAAATGAACTTTCACGACTACCTGCAAGGTGTTTGTGGGCTAGAACGGAGTCTCGTAGATTGTGTTCGTAACGCACCTGTTAAGGTGTGACAGAGATCGACGCCTCGAGGTCACTTTCTAGTTGTTCCCACTCCTTTGGGTATTTTGCCACCGTTTACAGTTCGTTTGAGGCGTTGGATTTTCACTTGATGGTTTGTCAATTTGGGAGGTGAAGACTAATTAATCTAGTCACTCAAGTGCTTTTGATGCAGCTTGACTGATCGGACGAATCGCAGCCAAGTACAGAGCATACACACTAGAGTCTTTGTTATTTTTAGTAAATTTTAAAAGAGGTGTTATTAAAAAGAAAACCCTCCAGGAACCTCTTTCGGTCCAAGTGGACCTCAATCGGGGAATCAAGGAGGGGTTGATTTTATTATGATTATAAAAACAATTAATGATAGCAGATGAAGCATAAACAAATAAGAAAACCACAATTTTCTAATTAGACTACCACGACCCTTTCTTCACCTTTCGGCTCAAAAAGAGGCTCGTGGGGTAAGTATAAAAATTACTTTGAAACCACCAGAAATGGAATATGACAATGATTATAAGTCAAAGTATACTACCCCTGCAGATTAGAACTACACTAGATTGAAAAAAGATGAAAAAATGTAAAAAATGACATGGACGCAAATCCCCCTAGGGGGGATGGTGAAGAGCCTATTCGAAGAGATTTTTCTTTTTATTAGCAGCAATTACAATATCAACAGGCTGAAATTAATCTAGTTGGTCCTTATAAGGACTGAGACCAATGGTTTACAAATTGCGAAATTTTGAAATTTTGGGAAGATGAAGACACCGTGGGGGGTTTCGAATGGTCCAAAAATGCTTTCCGGACAACACCTTCTCCTCTTTTCTGTTATACCTGCTAAAAAATAGCAAGCTTATCACAGTTAAATATGCCCAAAAGTAGTTTTTGGATGAACACACTTTTTACCCAAAAATTCTAAGTTAAAACTAGTTTTTAAAGAAGCGGAAAAAAAACCAAGGAAAACAAACTTTCCTTGGGATCTTGGCCTACTTTTGGGGCAGCCAATATGAAGCACTTAAATTGCTGAATATAACTTTTTAGATTCTAAGGAAACAACCATGCATTCAACAAGCTCTAGATCTACTTTCACAGCCTTGAAAAATGACAATTTTCCCTAAAACTAGATCTAGAATGCTCGTAAAATTTCTTTAGGAATGAGATCTAGTTTATGAGCTTTAAGGCAACAAGATGTATGTAAAATGAATTCTGAAATTGATAGATCTAAACAATTTTAAAGCTGCAAAACAAGTAACCAGACTGATTTTAAAAAAAATTGAAAGAGGAAGAGGAAAAAAAGAGCGCTTGTTGCTGGAATGGATCTGCAAAAAAGACTAGTTAGTGGAATGCCGAGGGACAATGCATTCACAAAACAGTCGGATGCCCAGTGGAGTCAAGCTAGATCCACAGTTCGTCCAACCCATGCTACCTGAAAACTAACAAACAATCCTGCACAAAAACCTTATGAGATTTGGATAGAGATATATGAAAAAAGAGAGGGATTACATGCAAATAAACTTATTTAAACATGTATAATCTGAATCTTCAAACATATATGCTATGAGATATTGAAAAACAAGTAATCTTACTTGCCCAACTATACTCCTATTGATTCAGCTGAATCATTCAAGCCAAATAAGATTCAGATGCAGAAATTGAGAGAAAGACACCGGTAACAACAAAAGCTGCAAGACAATGTTAATTCCATACACATAAGAGCATTACACCGTTTTGGCTTCCAAAGCTTCACTTTATTCCAATAGCAAAATCTATTACACAGTATTACAATAGCAATAGCTCCTCAATTGAACTCTCACTAACTCGAAAAGGAGGCAACCATGCTTTATTTATACAAAAAATTGAAACCCCAGCCCAGAGGGGGCGCAAATCCCAAGGAGGTAGACAACGGCAACTGAAGGAGAGTCCATCAATGCCTGATCTGAAGCTGAATTGAGCTTCTACTGAGTCTAACTGTCAATCGGGGGGCTGCTTTAGCTGACACATCAACCTGCTGACTGAATCATCAACCACAGAGCTCCCAGAAGAGCCCACACGTGTGTAGGAGAGAGAGAGGGCGCAATTCCCCATAAAGGAGGCTGAAGTTCAACTCTAGATTTGCCTTGATTAGCTCCTTCAATCAAGCAATTACAATCTCTGGTTAATCTGGTGTCGATGAGACTGATTTCAATCAAATCGGTTGAGAATCCATTGATTTTGGATTTTGGATTTGCTCCATTATTCATCAATTTATTAATTAAAATAATCAATAATTGATTTTTTTGGGGCTTTCTGACCTGAGTGATTGAAAATCACTCAAAACTTGGAAATAGTGGGTCTATAGGTTTACATGGTGCTCTTAGTTTGAAAATGAGCACCCCCATCACTGAAATTGATTATTTGGCCCACTTTTATTACAAAACCAAATTTTCCAATTAGACTATTAAAAAATAGCCTAAGTTTTTGTGGAAAAATTAAATTTTAAAAAACTTAAAAAATTTAAAAAATTAAAAAGCTACGGGGACTTAGACATGTTCATATGACTTGACCATGATGCCTAGCATGTTTATACATTGACACATAGACTCTAATAACCTCAATAGGCCTAAATGCCAAGCCGACCACCCCAACTTTGGAGGTATTGAATGAAAAACTCAAAAATTATAAGTCGTTTATTCAATAACCAATAATAACCAAGGGAAAAAACACCCTGGGATGATCGGATTGGCAAATAAAGTCTAAGAGATCAAGTCTTTTACAGACACTATCATGCTAGAATATCTCATTACAATTCCCCCATGGGGTATGAACATGTAATATAGTACAACAAGCACTTCCTAAAAGCATTTTCGGAGGTCATCTTTGTCCGGTTCACCAAGCTCACTTGATAAAAAACCACTAAGTACAACTTAGGTGGTAACATACCTCAAGAGAATCTCTCTTTGGGGTTTACAAATACCAAAAGAAGTGCAGAGAAATGGGGGTTTGGGCCCCCTTTTGAACCGGATGGTTCTTGAGGCTTCTCTGGACCAAAATGGGCAGCACTTCCTTTCCTCCTGTGTAAAACCTGCAATAAAACAACGAGATATGTTCATTGAAAATCACAGTAAACACTTAAAAAAACTTGTTAGAAAAAGTAGTCCAAAAATCCCCAAAAAATGGCAAAAATCTGAGTGTAAAATGCTTAAAATGAGATGTTTAGAGGATAGGAAAATGAGTTTCCAGCCACCTAAATGATGTTAAAACAGTAGATGTGAAGTATTGAACTAATATACTAAGGGTTAGGGCCGTAAAACCAAGGTTTTTATCACTATACAATAATAAAAACTGAGTTTTAAAACCTTAATAAACAAATGTGCGAAAATAAAAAACAAAATTATAACCAATGGACAAAGATGCTCCTTTGTTTTAGATCCCTGCAAATAAACTTATGAAAGCTACAAAATGTAAGCCAAGAGGTGAGCATCAAATAAATCTACCAAAATACTTTGATAAATCTAAAAAAAAATCACAAATGAAAGCATAAATACTTCTACTTAGAAGTCTCTCCACAAAATACTTTGTGGAGAGCTATCTATGCTAATACAAATGCAAATCAAATAGATATATATAAAGCAAGTTACCTCATCCAAAGACACATGAAATGTGGAAAGGAGCCACCAAAAATTCCTCCAAGCATCACTTGTATTAAGCCCGACTAGGGCAAGATTTGATACAAAATAAGCCTCTAGGGCTTGAGCAAAATGAAAGAGAATGAGAAGAAAATAAGAGAGGAGTGATTCCAGCAGCATAACAATAGCTTGAGATTTGATGTCTAATGAGGGATGGAAGACCTTCTTTTATAGTTGAAAAGATTCCAAACCCACTCCTAAATCAAGGGTGCAAAACATAGATCTAAACTCTAGCTCTCCTCCACCCTTAGATCTAGGTTTGTTGACTTTGCAAGCCATCCACCAATCATAAGCAAGGGGGCCTCTTCAAATAAATGGTCAAAAAGATAGATCCATGTCACAATGAAGCTTAACCCTTAGATCTAGGGTTTCCATGACTCAAGTGGGGCCTCCTTTTGACTCAAATTTTTATTTTTTTTATTTTCAATTTTTTTATCTTTTATTTTTAATCTTTTATTTGGTTTTTAATTTTTAATCTTTTATTTTTATCTTTTATTTTTCTTTAATTTTTAATTTTTAATTAAGACAAGAGGGGTGCCCACTTAGGAGATCTTCAAAAATTTATTTTGACCACAAGGGCGGGGCGGGGGGGAGGTTATTTAAAAATAAAAAATTGACTATGCTTAGCCACCCCCAAATTTAATTACCATGGCCTTATTTGATTTTTTCCTTCAAAATCAAATAATTTAATTGTTCACCCTAGGAAATTAAATTAATTTCCTAGGAAAAAAACCCTGTCTTAACCAAAATTGGTCTAACATCCTAACCCCTTGTCAGAATGACATGAGACTTGAACCAATGGCTTAGGGGGTGTCATAGCATTTTCATTTGCATTCATAGCCACTATTACAAAATGTCAAGGTTCAAGAGATTACATTATTACATCAAAACTTAATTAATTAACCACCAAATGGTAAAGTTAATTAATTAGAAAGAAAAAAACAAAATTAAAATTAAAATCCTAATAAAATTCCGCAAGACTAAAGGATATGGATAGCATGGTCATGGAAAACAACTTGAAACCTTAGCCACCTCATGGGCTTGATTATCAGAATGCCAATTCACCACTTTGGAGGATTGGTGAGTGAAAAACCCAACCAATTAAAATTGTTAATTAACAAAATTAAGTGGAAGGGGAAAAAAACACTCAGTGAAGAGGACTTCCCTGATAATAAAGTCCATGGTGACATCCTTAGAGGAATGACCCATGCTGACCTATACAGTTACATTAATTATCCCATGCAGGGTAGCAGACATTTCGTGTACAAAAGGGGCAGAATTGCCCTACTGAGTGAAAAAACCCTAGGATTTTTCCATGGTACAAATTGTACAATATGTACATCTGCAATGTACATGATGTTGCCACCTAGTCGATATAGGTGGGCAACAAAGCCCACTCTTTATAGTTCTTTGTTTTCTTAGATCTAGTTTTGAAATTGAAGATTTTTGTTAATTTTTCTAACTTGTCCAAATTACTTTCAAAGTGATTTTGGGCACTTTTTGCCACTATATGTTTGCTGTTTTTTGTATTGTGACAGCAGCTAGAGAGACATTTTGGGTATAATTTTAACAAAACCAAGTAATTTGAGGCTCATTGGAACCCTCTTCTATCTTTTAACTTCCTTCTTCTAATTGTAACCTCTTTTCTCTGATCTTATAAGGAGAAAGAGGACTTCTTTTCATTAAAATTCAGTGTAACAAATCATAATAAAAAACTGAAGCAAGTGGGATCCCAAAGAGCCCATACACCATCCTTCCTGGGGGGATTTGTGTTGGTGTCACTTATCATGCTATAACTTTCTCTTGCTAAAATTAACTTATTTAGACTTAAAATTTACCATTTGTTGGTCCTGTTTCAACGGCGGGCCACAAATTCACTCAAGACATAGGAACCTTTTATTTTGCTTTCAAGAGGCTTGCTTTCAAGTTTGCTTTATCTTTCCTTTTTGCAAAGTAAAAATATACTAACCCACTATGATTTCTCAGAGTACCAAAAGCGCAAAGACATTCGTAGTGTATTAATTAGTATAACATTTGGTTTTCTTTTACAATAATAAAATGAATCATTTCGCTATTTGTTTCTGTATGCTCTTCTAAACGCTGCAGGTCTTTGGGCAGGAATGGTGGGACAATAAGAAAGAGGCTTTTAGCATTTCATAATTTCATTCTATAATAAAATTAAACTCCCATAAGACGAAAATCTAGCATCTTCCTTTTACCTTGTTTGGGAAAATTTCATGGAGAAAATGGGAACAACTAGATAGTGGTTGCGGGGCCCCATCAGGCTACACCCTCATTTGGTGTAGTGTTGAACACACCCTTCTGACTCCAATCTAGCCCAGATTTTCTCATGTCAAGCCTGTTGCCGCCTTACACACACATAGGGGGAAGCACAACAAAAATCTTCAAGTTGCTCGGTGTGTCCTTAGGGGCAAGTCTTGAGTCAAGTATTGTCACTTGATCCTGACTCCTCCGTTTAGGCATAACTCTTAGGTTTATTTATTCTGAAAATAAAAAATTTGCCCTAAAACAGACAATTTCTTAATGTTTTAATTTTAAAAATTAAAAAAGTCATAGAAGTGTGGCTATGCGGCCAAATTTTCCATAGGGTTGCTCGTTTTCTAACTCAGAGCACCCACCTAACCCCTAATTCCACTTTTGAGGGAAAATGAGTGATTATTTATCAGCTAAATTAATTTTCTCTCGAAAATGACCAAAAAGACATAAAAAGACAAAAAATCAACATTCCTAAATCAAAGGAAAGTTGTCTCAAACATGTTCTAGTGGAACTGAGTATCAAATCAGAGGAAGATTGGGGGAAAATCTGAGTGAATGGCATCAAATCCTTGCTGACGAGTTAGCTCCATGAAGAGGGGGCACACTTCTTTAGTTGGCACTTGAATATTGGTTGGGATTATTGTCACATATATAGTAGTTGGGCTACTTTTTTAGCTGAGCAGTACTGCTCAGTTCTTTGAGCCAGTCCTTTACTATGAGATCAGCAGATGATGGGCAACTAGTTGATGACATCCCTCTTTTAGCAGATCAAGAGAATCCAGATTGACCTGTTTTATGCCATGACTGAGCCTCATGACCCCAGATTCGATGACTGAGTTAGCCATTCTTTCATGACCGAGAGCATACATTATTACAGTGCCCATGATATATAGCAGCAACAGTTGTTCCAGTGATCCTTAGATTGGTTTCAAATCCAGTGTAGGTATATGACCCAGGTAATATTATGGTGTGTGCATGTGGATTTTGATGTTGCTCTGTTACCTATTTTAGCAGTGAGACTTGGTTGATATTTGTTATATGTTGGCGATACTTTATCTTGGTTTTACTTAGAATCTAAAGCATAAATGACTTAGTTGTTATCTATGAGAGATTCTTTTGCATACTCATTGGCCTTGCCCTACTCCTAGTATGGATTTGGTCATTCCCCCCTTAGGACACAACTTGCTAGTCTTGACACTATTTTCACTATCTCTATCCATTTGTTGACCTACCCTTGTTGATTAACCTTGACTTGTAACTAGACAAGTGACATCTAGGATTTCCCCCACCTTCACCTCTATGTTGGAATAGGTCTCCATGTCTAAATTGTGTTTCAGTGTTGTTTTATGTAATGTTTTCCATAGGGATTGTCTACCTATAGGTCTTGAACACAACAAGTCCTACCAAAGAAGTGTTTTTAGACACTAAGGCATCAAAGCTTAAAGTTATTTTAAATGGATTCCCTGCCAGCAAAATAAAAGTGTCTCTAGACACTACTGCAAGTAAAAGTAAAACTAGCCAGTTGCCAAGAGTTGAGCACTCATCCATTGTATGGTGTAAGGCTCATTTATCCCCACAGGGTATCAAGGTGAGGCAAACCCCTCAGGGTTAAGCCTTAGTCATTTTTTGGAAGCCTAGGAGCCTTTCCAGGGCACCTGCTCTTGGAGGATGGCAAGTTAATAAAAAGAAATATTTTCAAATAAAGTTGATGGCTAGAGGATGAGCACTCATTCTTTGTATAATGTATGACTCATTTTCCCCCACAGGGCAACAGGGAGAGATTGACCCCCAAAAGGTTATGTCTTTGTCATTTTCTGGAAGCCTAGAAGGCTTGTTGAGGCACTTGCCTCTAGAGGTTAACTAGTGTATATTGTCATGCAAATAAATATGGAAAAGGTTGCTTGTCTAGAGTCCAGTGGATCCTTCTCATCATTCCACCCATTTGTGAGACACTGCCATTCCCTATTGTTCACCTAGTCCAACTTATGTGTCGTGTGGATTCCCTTATCCTTTATCCTAGATGCTTACAGTGTCGAGTGTCAAGCCATCCCCTTGGCCCTACCTAGTTTCATTCACCTTCACCCTTGACTAGCAAAATGACTAAATCTATAAATGAGTATATACTATAGGTTCTTGTTTAAAGTAGTTGATCATTTTGATTTTGGTTATTTATATGTATGTTGTGCTTATAATCACCAACAGAAGCTACTTGTACTTGAGTCTCACTATTAACATATATAATTGAGCATGCATGTCCATTTTGTACTTTGCAGTAATAGAGTTTAGCATTTAGGTCATCATTTGATCCGTCTTGACCTAGCCAGCCCAGTGTTGACCAAGCCAAGAGCAGGGTCTAGGATGAGTTTTAGACCGATGGTTGTTGATGATGATTATTTATGGTCTATCGGTGTCCATTAGACATATTCATGCTTCAGATGATGATTTACTATGATGGCATGTATTATTTTTATGATTATCAACATTTATAGGCTTTATTATTATTATGGTTCTAGCATGGATGGGGCCTCTGATGCATCTTTATGATGGATATATTGTGTATGAATACTCATTCCTATTTTGATTTGGACATTCTGAGTCCATTGGTGCAGATGGTTTTCAGTTTCGGGCAGTTACAGGTGAGATATGGGTCCTTTTTCCTTTTTGCAGCAGATTTTCCCTAGGAAAATGAAAATAAAACAGTGTGGAGAACAATGAAATCTCCTAGGGAGCCAGAGGGAATATTGGGGTGTAGCCAATCGATTGTACCATACTACCATGGTGCCAGACATAGTTACATATATTGACAATATATCTCCCATATCGCAATATATCGTGAGTCATTCCCCTTGGTGATATATCGCCACTAAAAAATCGTGACATTTTCGACATTTTGAATATATCGTGATATATCAGTATAGTTTGGAAAATATCGCCCTGTTAAAAAATTTTGCAAGAAATTTGAGAAATAAATCCATTGGTTAAGTTTTTGGTAGTGTTATTAAAACTAAATATATTAAATTCTTAAAGTAATAAATGGTAATATTAAATTCTGAAAGTAAAAGTGACATTCTCCTTAACTTTCATTTTCTATCATTTTACTTAAATTTTTAATATTACCATTAATTGTTTGAGGATGTTTGAGAGTGGTTCCAACGTCATCGGACTTCATATGCAAAAAGTAGAATTTTAGATCCCATTTAGAACTCAACAAACTTAATAGTTTTCAATATTTCAATATTTCAACAATTCCACTGGATTTTATCAGGTATGAGGGTGTGGGATTGGCATTTAATCAAGCACATCAACCCCTCTTTGTACCTTGATGTTGGCGGCATTGACTTTTGAAATCTTTTATCATGACTTTAATAAAAATGTACCCTTCACTCATTAAACATGGGAAGTTTCATCAAAATTGTAGAGTAGTTGGACCTTCCACCATAGCCTGAGTAATTCGAGCTTCCAATTTGATGCCTAACTTATCCAAAGCACCTACAGGACCCCCTACTGCTTCCAGAGGAAGAGTGGTGCCCCTTGCCTATAAAACGGGTAGAGGGGGACGATGATTCTTATTATTTATCATTGTATTATGTAGTATCTAGATGCCTCATGAGTCATGATGATTCATCTCTTGAGAGACATTTATTTTGATCATTTGATGTGATTTTCTATCATTCCATCAAGAATATATTTCAGTATTTTCAATTTATAGTCAATATGTGATCATGATCCACCATTTGACATCTTATGCATATTATATATTAGTTGTATTTTCATATTTATGTAGCAATGTGTTTATTTGATGTTGTTGTTGCTTTAAATGTTAAAAACATTGAAAAAAATGGTTATTTTTGTATTTTTTTGATGCTTTACGATATTTGCCGATATTTTCAGATATTTTCGTCATTGCTGCTGATAAGTTACATTCCAGACCCTCAGCGATATATTCGTTGACACGATATATGTAACTATGGTGCCAGATCCATCCGTTCAGTCATTTGGCTTTCGTTTTTTGTCCCCTGTGAGATATTGGTTGTTTTATTTCCCAAGGAAACATTTTGATAATAAAAAATGGCTAGTGAGGAAATCGATTTGGGCAATTGAGGCAAAGGAATGACATGGAGTTGGTCCAAGGCACAGTTTTTGGGTCACCTTCATCATTCGACATCAGCTCCACTTCACCCGGGGTCCACATTTCGTTGATTTTCTCAGATTGAGGGCATTTTGATGTATTATTGAGGGAGACTCCTAGTGATTTTTTTCACTCTTGATATTATTTACCACCACATCTTGTTGTGCCATAGGGACATGGTAGTGAAGGATGTTATAACCTCCTAGCCCCACCATGTGCTACTTTGTGGTTATTTGACATATTTTATGTGGTATGCCCCCTCATTGGGCAATTTTCGTCGTGCACCCCCTTCTATTATTGAGTTGATCTGTGTATGATGTATCCGACTAATCTTAGGCGTTGATTAGATTGTTATTATCTTATGATCTTGACCCTTGATCTTTTGGATCTAGGTTTTATGTACTTGAGAGATCTATATATTGAGATGCTCTCGCATTTGTAAGGGGACTTTTGGCTCTTGAGCTCTTGGAATAATAAAATATTTTTGCAATACCACCGAAATCTTTGTCGAATATCTTGTGTGGAGATTGGAAATTCTTATTCTCTCTAGAATTGTTGCAGATCTATGTATTTCTAATATTTTTGCAGATTGTCATCCACTTGGTGAAGGAAGCGATTTGGGTAGGGGCGCTATTGTGACAGAGCTCCATAGCGCATTCTTTCAAATAGCCATTGATTCAAGGAGTATCTTTATTGTGTCTTACGACCATCTTGAGGTTCTTTGATTCATCTTTCTTTGTCATTTTGTCCATCTTTTTGCAAATCGATTCTCATTGTAGATCTCTTTTGTAGAAGGAGGGAGCGCTTGGCATCTTGGAGGGATTAGCGATTTCACTTGGAGAGGCATAGAAAACGCTCATAATTGATTGGAGAGGCAACATCATTGTCATACAAGCTTAGTAGCAAGTATTTCCAAGTACGTTTACATTTGTTTTATTTTTCTTGGGCTTAATCCAATTGTCACCATAAAACCCCCTTTTACAAACCCTTCTTTTGTAGATATGATAGATCTTGTGAGTTTCTGATGACGACCATCAAAACCCACTTGGAGATTGTTGAATAAACCCTAGATCTTGAATTTCACGTAAATTGAACTCCATTTGCCTCGGGATCTAGCACTAGTCACTCTAGATAGGGCACCCCCTTAGAGTGGGTGGTTAAAATTTCAAATCTATCACCTAGATATGCTTGAACCCACCTCAAAATAACAAATCTATGCTTCGAGCATCCCGATCTAGTCATCCCATGCCCTAATCTACCTTTTTGGGTCTGCTTTGTCCACTTTTGAATATTTCCCTAAATGGGTCCTTTAGGGTTTCTCTTGGATGTGGCGAGATATTTCTAGATCTACTTTGCTTAACTCATTGTGGTACTTTCTTTATCAAGTTGGGTTATTTTCCCTATTCATTAAGCCTCCCCAATTTTGTCTTAACCATTTTATCACATCCGTTCCTTAGATCTAGATTCCCTCACTGACTATCTCTCCTCTTTCATTTGTTGTATACCCCTAGGAGTGTCTTGAGTAGGTGCGCTAGCCCTCTTGGGCTAGTAGGGTCTCCCTAAAACTTGGTAAGTTTCAGTTCAATTCAATGCACGATTTTTTAGAAAATGGCCATCATCACCTACAACCATTATACCCTTTACTGTCCCGGATGGGATACCTTTAGTGGGTAGCTACACATTGTGTGATAACATGGATATAATCCAAATAAGGGATGGCGCACCTCATGAGAGGTGGCGCCCATTGTTGGACATTGGGTTCAACGCTCCTCGTGAGTTTCATGAGATGGACTAACCACCTCCCAAGTGTTGAAATACTGAGAGGGAGGTGAATCAGTATTTGCACAATCATAAAATTTTTAATCACGAGCAAGTTGCTAATCACCAATCATAACATATCATCAATGTACATGAAAATAACAAGATGCATAGTACACAATATTTTGACGTGGAAACCCAAGTCTTGGGGGTAAAACCATAGAAGCCTTTTTAAAAATAAATTTGACCCAACAACAACTGGGGTAAAAAATTTTAATACAACTTCTCTAGCTACAACCGGGGTACACAAATTTAATACAACTTTTCCAACTACAATTGGAAGGGGCTACAAGCCCTTAGGCTTCGTCAGCTACAACTAACAAGCTGCTACAACAGCTTAACTCACAAGCTTATGAGCCCTAGCACCACCCTACCACCCTGAAGAAAAAGAGGACTGAACCTGTGGACCTGTCAAAACCAATCATTGAACTTCTTGCTAATAACCTATGCTCTCTGATCACTGCCAAGTCATCATTGTATACTGATATGTCATTTCAGAGCCACACTACTCATGTACATCACTGTACACCTCATCATACACAATCATTCATCAATTAGTTTTGCTCTTCTTTCACCGATTAGCATGCATCGTCTTAGATTATAAGCATGCATCATCATCAAATGTACATCATCATCGTGTATGCATCATCAAGTGTACATCATAGTGCATAGGACAACATCATCACACCATAGCATGCATGTGCATCATGTAGTATGCATCATCATCATAGAGTGTTCATCATAGAGTAGCATACATCATCATCATAGAGTAGCATGCATATAGAGCGTACATCATAGAGTGTATAGGAGTGCATAGGAATGCATCATCATTTCATGGAGTATAATGGACTTACTTCACACATCAATATACCAATGTATGCATTGTACATAACTGTACATTCATCACTGTATATCACTATATATATCACTGTACATTCATTGTATATCATATACATTCACTGCATATCACGTACATCATGTACATTCACTGTATGAGTATATTCAATGGTTGCATACACACGTTGTTAATGCATTATCTCAGTATGTCACGATAGAAGACCCTTGGACTGTGTATACAGTAGAAGACTTCAAGACTGAAATTCAGACTGTATGTAAATGCTAAGTGATCAAATTCGAGACTACTCTGAGCATAAATTTGGACTATTAGAAGGCAACAGTAACTTCAAAGATGGATCATACCCAAGAGAGAATGGTTTGTACATGGTCTGCCACCACGTTTCAACAACTGTTGACTAAACAAGATAAGAAAAATATCAAAAGTAGTGTCTATGGTCTGCTGCCACCGAAAATTTCAGTTCAAACTTTCCTCCTCAAACTAGTGAAAAACCTTAGTCCAAAACTACCAAAATGTGATCTTCATTTTTGTTGTGTGAGTTATGGAAACCTTTTGGTGTATAAATACACCTAACTACGCATTGAGGAGGAGGATAGGGTCAAATTCAAGGAGAGGACAAAATGTTTTATTTGTTAAAAAATATTTTAAAACTTAAACATTTAATGGGGCCGACCTAAGCAAGATTTGCAATATGTTAACGAGTTATCATAACATCAGGTGTGTGTGGGTGCTTAGTCTTTAAGAGGGTCAAATATCATTTTATTAAATTTAAAAATTGTTTTAACACTTCAACTTTATTAATATTTTATCTGTTTGGTTAGTGGTCTTGTTACTAGTTATAAGTTTAGGGTTTGATGTTAGGTTATCAAAGTTACCACATGCTTCAAGAACCCCATCATCATGACCATTAAGGTGTGTGTTCAGGGACTTCTCCTAGGGTACCATTACCTCATTAAAAACACAAATGAGCACAGAATGGGTCATTTGGACATTTTGAAGTTCTACACTTCTTCAACCCACCAAGGACACTTTCGAGGGTACTGGGGCATATGTTATGGACTTGGGGAACCAAAGAAACAACTAGGGAACCATAGAAATTACTTAGGGAAACTTAAACACTCTAAAGGGTGTACAGGGATTTTCACATCGTCCCAAGGGCTCCAAGGGCTTCAGACTTGGGCTTGGACAAGGTCAAAAGGTCTCCTTTGACATTGATAATCACTTGACAGACTTCTAACCCTTAGGGGCTCCTCAAGGGGCACCAAGACACCGACACACTTGTTGGCATCAATGACAATTTAGTCAACAATCTCCCCCTTTGTCATTGGTGACAACTTCAAAGCTGCCCCTTATAAGGAGCTTCCTTTGTTCACAAATCTCCCCCTTAGAGGAGCCTTCCTTTACCTTCCTTGTTCAACTTTTTCTCCCCCCTTGGCATCAATGGCAATGTGTTCTCCTTGTAGTATTACTTCCCCCCTTATTAGACTGTTGTGTTGTTAAAGACAGATCAAACCAATTAGCAAATAGTATGACTCCCAATTTTTCTCAGAGGTACCGAAAGGTCTCTCTTGGGAGACGCTTAGTAAAAATGTCCCCAATCTATTCTTTTGTCCCAATATATTCCAGCTTGATATTCTTATCTATGACTTTCTCCCGAAGAAAGTGAAACTTGATAGGAATATGCTTGGTCTTAGAGTGCATGACTGGATTCTTGGAGATACTTATGGCACTCGTATTGTCACATAGAATTTGAATTGACTCATCACATGTCACATGTATGTCTTGCAGAGTTTGTTTCATCCAAAGAATCTGAGTACAACAAGTTGTTTCTGCTATATATTCTGCTTTGGCGGTTGATAAGGACACTGAAGATTACTTCTTGCTCGACCAAGATACTAGACAATTGCCTAGGAAAAATGTTGTTCCACTGGTGCTTCTTCTGTCATCAACACATTCTGCCCAATCTGCTTCTAAATAAGCTATTAATGTTAGCTCATTTCCTTTTGGATACCAAAGTCCAAAGTCCATAGTTCCTTTGAGATATCTGAAGATTCTTTTAACTGCTATAATGTGAATTTCCTTTGGAGCATCTTGGAATCTTGCAACTTGTCCAACAACTTGCATCACATTTGTCCTTGAGGTTGTTACATATAGTAGACTACCAATCATTGACCTATAAAGCCTTTGATCAACTTCTTTAGATTCATCTTCATTGCTTAGATTACAACCGATGATCATAGGTGTACTCATAGGTTTACAATCTTCCATCTTGAATTTCTTTAACATTTTCTTGATGGATTTTGTTTGAGCAATAAAAATGCCTTATGTTCGTTGAGATATCTAAAGTCCCAAGAAGAAGGTTAATTCACTGAGCAAAGATATTTCAAACTCTTTCTGCATGTCCTTAGCAAATTGTTGACTTAGTGAATCATCATCCCTTACAAAGATCATATCATCAACAAATACTTCAATGATGGGTATGATGTCATCGTCCTGTTTGATGTACAAATTGGTGGCTGCACTTCCCCTCTTAAATTTTTGTTGTTGCAAGTACTTGTTCAATCTCGAGTACCAAGCTCTAGGAGCTTGCTTTAGGCCATACAAATCCCTTTTTAATCTGCATACATGGTCCTTGTTTTATGAAAGCTGAAATCCTTCTGGTTGTTTGATGTAGACTTCTCTTAATTTCCCATTCATAAAAGTTGATTTTACGTCCGTCTGATACACTTTGATGTCTTTGGAGCAAGCATAAGGCAATATCATTCTGATAGCTTCCATTTTGGCTATTGGTGCAAATGTTTCTTCAAAGTCTATTCCTTCGATGTGAGCATAGCCTTTACAAACCAATCAGGCCTTGTTTCTAATTACCTGTCCATCTTCATTCATTTTGTTTCTGAAAACCCACTTTGTGCCAATCACATTCTTGTTATTTGGTCTAGGAACAAGTTCCCATGTTTCATTTTTCTCAAATTGATCTAATTCTTCTTCCATTGCTTTGACCCAATGCTCATCTGTTCTAGCCTCTACAAAAGTTCTCAGTTCAGTTGTAGACAATAGAGAGAAGTGTACCTGCTCATTTCTTCCAAATCGTCTTCTTCTAGTTCCTATTCCGGCATTCTTATCACCAATAATTTGTTCTGGTGGATGGTTTTTTTGGTACCAGTTCTTAGGAATCTTTGGATCCCTTTGGTCTTCTTGTTCCACAATTGCCTGATTTTGTTCTTCATTCTCATCTAGTTGTTCTTCCATTTTAATTTCCTTCATTTCTTTTTTATCAGAAACTTCATTTTCTTCATCGTCTAATTCTTTTGAGTCTTCTCTGGATGATGTTAGTCTAGCCTCATCTATTTTTACATTGATTGTTTCGATTGCCTTGTTTAATCTCAAATTGTAGCATTTGTAAGATTTTCGTTTGGATGAATATCCAACGAATATGCCCTCGTCTACTCGAGAATCAAAATTTCCAATCTTCTTATCTTCTCTTTTGATATGGCACTTGCTTCCAAATATTCTGAAGTGTGATACATTTTTCGCTCTTCCTGTCCATAGCTCATAGGCATTTTTATCATTTTTGCTTCTGAGTAATCCTCCGTTCATGATGTGTACTGCTGTATGTACTGCTTGTCCCCAAAATTTGTCATTCAACTTAGATTCATTCAACATGGTTCTATCCATCTCCATTACTGATCTATTCTTTCTTTCAACAACTCCATTTTACCGAGGTGTTCTGGCTACTGAAAATTGTCTATTTATTCCATGCTCTTCACAGTACTTGTTGAATTCATCTGAAGTGAATTCTCCACCATTATCAGATCTGAGGCACTTGATTCTTGATCTTGCTTCATTCTCGACCATTTCCTTGAAAGTTTTGAAACATCCAAAAGCTTCTGACTTCCTGTTGAGAAGAAATACCCATGTACTCCTATTATAGTCATCAATAAGTAGCATAAAATATTGTTCACCATTCAGTCCTTTGTTCTTTGTTGGTCCACATAGGTCAGTATGAACAAGCTCCAAAGGTTTTGTAGAAGAATGCTCTTTTGTCTTGAAATATAACCTTGTTTGTTTTCCATGTTGACAGTGTTCACATACAGTGTTAGAGGGATTTGTAACTTCCGACACATTCCGAACTGCTTGGTTTTTGTAGATTTTGACCAAACTATCAAAATGTATATGCCCCATTCTTCCTCGCCAAAGCTAGCTTTCATCCTCTTTTCCCAAGTGACATTTCTTGGACTCAATCTTATCCAACACGTATATGTTGTTGGGAGTCCTAATGGCAGTGGCTACTAACTTCCCTGATCCTTGTTTCCTTATTCTGCATTCTCTTGAGTTGAAGAGGAGTTCATGTCCTTGATCACACATCTGACTGACGCTTAACAGATTATGCTTCATGTTGTCTACAAGCAAGACATTTTCAGCCAGAGAGTTCTTACTTCCAAGCTTTACTATGCCCTTCCTTAATACTTTTCCTGAATTGTTATTTCTGAAAGAGACAAATCCTTTATCCTTTTCAATATTGACAAATCACTTTTGTTATCGATATTTTGCTTGTATCCTATACCGATGTTATCGAAGAATGGCTTTTGATTGCTGATAATTTGTTCTAGAATCTTGGAGTTGTTTTGATAACTCTTGCTGATATCTTTCGTCTGTAATTTTATTTTCAGAGATACTATCTTAGCCTCACGATTCTCTTTTTCTTTCATGTTTTCCATCAGTTGTTTAGAAAGAGAGTCTTCGATTCTTTTGGCTTCTTCCAGTTTGACCTTCAAGTCAACAATGATTTGCTCAAGCCCTTGTGCCTCTTTCTTAAGCTCCCTGTTCTCCTTCGTGGCTTTCTTCAGATCTTTTAAGGCGCTTAAAAGTTCTGCTTCAAGAACTACCTCACCTTCGGATTCTGATTCTTCATCTGTATTAAGATCATCATTTGAGTTTATTTCCATAAAGAGTACCTTGTTTGGTTCACAGTCATTGTCACTATCACTGTTACTGTCGTTCTTGGAGTCCTCACTGGATGAGCTGTTGTCCCTTTTAGTATAGAGACTTTTCTTCTTTGTTAACTTGCCTCTTTTCTTATCCTTGTAATTATTGTACTTCTTGTAAGGTTTGAAGCTTCCATCTTCATCACTATCTGAGTTCTTTGCATACGTACATTTAGAAGCAAAATGAACTATCTTTCCACATGAAAAACATTTGAGAGGTAGCTTACCTTTGTATTTCCCATTACCTCTCTTCAACTTCCGAACAAGGTTAGTTATTTCCTCATCACTAGAATCATCACTTGTTGGCTTTCCCTTTGTTGATTTGTTCTTCCCAACTTGTTTGGAGGAGACATTGAATGCCGCTTCCTTTCTGGACGCGTCCTCGTCTTCAATTCTTAATTCATAGGCCACAAGAGTCCCATGTAGCTGATCTACTATCATAGTCTTCAGATATGTTCTTTCTTCTAGGGCAGAGATCTTGGGATTGAACCTTTTGGAAAGACTCCTTAGAATTTTGCATACAACTACGGCCTCATCAACTTCTTCACCCAAACCTCTGATGTTATTCACAAGTTTATGAATTCGAAGAATATAGGTTGCGATGTCTTCATCCTCATTCATCCTCAGATGTTCAAATGTCCTATGTACGTTTGAAGTTTGGCTTCCTTGACTTTAGTATCTCCTTCATATGTGGTTTGGAGTTTGTCCCACATTTCCTTTATAGAGGGGCAGTTCATCACTTTGGCAAAGACAAATTCATCTATAGCACCCAGAAGGTGATTTCTAGCTTTTGAATTGTTATTGAATTGAGTCAACTCATCTGGATCTGTTGGTACGGTCTTTGGTACCTTGTACCCATTTTCAATACTTTGCCATAACTCTATTCCTTGAGTTTCCACATAGGCTCTCATCCTTATGCTCCAGAATGCATAGTTGGTCCCACCAAACAAGGGCGATCCACTTTTACTTTGTTTAGCAAATTTTCCCATGACTGCCTTCCAGTGGTTAGACTGTTCTTGAAGGAACCCGCTCTGATACCAATTGTTGAAATATTGAGAGGGGGGTGACTCAGTATTTGCACAATCGTAATTTTTTTAATCAAGAACAAGTTGTTAATCACCAATCATAGCATATCATCAATGTACATGAAAATAACAAGATGCACAATACACAATATTTTGACATGGAAACCCAAGTCCTGGGGGTAAAACCACATAAGCCTTTTTAAAAATAAATTTGACCCAGCAACAACTGGGGTAAACAAATTTAATACAATTTTTTCTGCTACAACCCCTTAGGATTCGTGATCTACAACTGACAAGCTGCTACAACAGCTTTACTCACAATATTGTGAACCCTAGCACCACCCTACCACCCTGAAGAAAAAGAGGACTGAACCTGTAGACCTCTCAAAACCAATCACTGAACTTCTTGCTAATAACCTTTGCTCTTTGATCATTATTAAGTCATCACTGTATACTGATATGTCATTTCACTGCCACAGATTGTTCATGTACATCACTGTACAACTCATCATACACAATGATTTATCAATTAGTTCTGCTCTGTTTTCACTGATCATCATGCATCGTCATAGAGTATAAGAATACATCATCATCGTGTATGCATCATCAAGTGTACATCATAGTGCATAGGAGAGCATCATCACACCATAGCATGCATCTGCATCATGTAGTATGCATCATCATCATAGAGTGTTCATCATAGAGTAGCATACATCATCTTCATAGAGTATCATGCATATCGATCTTACATCATAGAGTGTATAGGAGTGCATAGGAATGCATCATCATTTCATGGCATATAATGGATTTACTTCACAAATCAATATACCACTATATTCATTGTACATCACTGTACATTCATCACTGTATATCACTATATATATCATTGTACATTCACTGTATATCACGTACATCATGTACATTCACTGTATATCACTGTATGAGTATATTCAATGGTTGCATACATACCTTGTCAATGCATTATCTAAGTATGTCACTGTAGAAGACCCTTGGACTGTGTATACAATAGAAGACTTCAAGACTGAAATTTGGACTGTATGTAAATGCTACGTGATCAAATTTGGGACCACTCTGAGCATAAATTTGGACTGATAGAAGGCAGCAATAACTTCAAAGATGGATCATACCCAAGAGAGAATGGTTTGTACATGATCTGCCACCTAGTTTCAACAACTGTTGACTAAATAAGATAAGAAAAATATCAAAATTAGTGTCTATGGTCCCCTGCCTCCGAAAATCTCAGTTCAAACTTTCCTCCTCAGTCTACGAGTTCTCTTCCTCGGACCAACGAAAAACCTCAGTCCAAAACTACCAAAATGTGATCTTCATTTTTTGTTGTGTGAGTTATGGAAATCTTTTGGTGTATTAATACACCTAACTAAGCCTTGAGGAGGAGGATAGGGCCGACTTCAAGGAGATGACTAAATGTTTTATTTATTAATGGGGTTGACCTAAGCAAGGTTGCAATATGTTAACGAGTTATCATAACACCATGTGTGTGTGGGTGCTTAGTCTTTAAGAGAGGGCCAAATATCATTTTATTAAATTTAAAAATTGTTTTAACACTTCAACTTTATTAATATTTTATCTCTTTTGATAGTGGTCTTTTTACAAGCTATAAGTTTAGGGTTTGATTTTAGGTTATCAAAGTTACCGCATGCTTCAAGAACTCCATCATCATGACCATCAAGGTGTGGGTTCAGGGACTTCTCCTAGGGTACCATGACCTCATTAAAAACACAAATGACCACAAAATGGGTCATTTGGACGTTTTGAAGTTCTACACTTCTTCAACCCACCAAGGACACTTTCGAGGGTACTAGGGCATAGGTTATGGACTTGGGGAACCAAAGAAACAACTGGGGAAACAAAGAAACAACTCGAGAACCATAGAAATTACTTAGGGAAACTCAAACACTCTAAAGGGTGTGCAAGGGTTTTGGCATTATCCCAAGCACTCTAAGGGCTTCTGAATTGGGCTTGGACAAGGTCAAAAGGTGTCCTTTGACATTGATAATCACTTGACAGAATTCTAACCCTTAAGGGTTCCTTAAGGGGCACCATGACACACCGACACACTTGTTGGCATCAATGAAAATTTAGTCAACACCAAGATCCTAGCTCTGGCGATTATGGTGGAGATTAACACCTGCAGGTTTTGGTCTAACAACAATCGTAAGTCCCACAATTGGTATCAGAGCAACAGGTCAAGGGTTTGGAACTCACTCGACTTGTGCTAGGGGGGATATTGTTGGACATTGGGTTTAGCGCTCTCCGTGAGTTTCGCTACATGGACTAACCGCCTTCCAAGATCCTACTTCTTGCGATTGTGGAGGAGATTAACATCTGCAGGTTTTGGTCTAATGGCAATCGTAAGTCCAACGCCCATCCCAAGAAGATAACTCGCCCTCTAATCCCTTGATTCAATCATGTATCTTGCCCACTACTCTAGTGATTGATGCGCCCCCCCACCCCTGTGCTCATTTGGCTATTTAAGCAAGTGTTTGTCTCTTCTTTTCTAATGGTCAGAGGACCAAAAGTTTTCCCCAAGCTTTGAAGCTTGTATTGTAATACTTTTGTTGATGAATAGAGAGACTTTGTAGGTCCATGGTGTGTTGCATTAGTGTGTGGGTGATCATTTTCAATGGTATATGAGGTAACCGTGTTGCTATTTTTCTTTTCTTCTTGTTGTGATTTATTTGGACTTGGGGATAGTTGCTATCAACTCATTCGGTAAATGATTCTAGCTTGATTTTATTTATTACTTTTCTATGCCTAGAGATTTAGGATTCGCATGTAGTATTTGTTTATATGCATGCTCTTCTAACCTCCAGTGTAGGAAATACCAGATTTAATTCCCTTTTTGCAAGTATTGTTACTTATGCAGGTTTCCTAGTTTAAACATGTGCAAGCTTGACTCGTGACTTTCCCCCAAGGACACACCCGTTGGCTTGAAGATTTATGCCACATTACCTGAGGTGCGTATCAAGCGGAAATAGTCTTATTGTAAGATTAACTTGTGAAATTACCTAGATGATGAAACTTTCCTTCCTTGTAGTCAACATCTCCTTGAGTAGCTGTTGTTTCTTTGATTACATCTTATCTTGGAAGTTGTTGAAATACTGAGAGGGGGGTGAATCAATAGCTGCACAATTATAAATCTTTTAATCAAGTGCAAGTTGTTAATCACCAATCATAGCATATCATCATTGTACATGAAAATAACAAGATGCACAATACACAATATTTTGACGTGGAAACCCAAGTCCTGGGGGTAAGACCACAGAAGGCTTTTTAAAAATAAATTTGACCCATCAACAACTAGGGGAAACAAATTTAATACAACTTTTCCAGCTACAACTGGAAGGGGCTACAACCCCTTAGGATTCGTCACCTACAACTTACAAGCTACTACAACAACTTAACTCACAAGATCGTGAGCCCTAGCACCACCCTACCACCTTGAAGAAAAAGAGGACTGAACACGTGGACCTGTCAAAATCAATCATTGAACTTTCTATTGATAACCTTTCCTCTCTGATCACTGCCAAGTCATCACTGTTTACCGATATGTCAATTCACTGCTATACACTGTTCATGTACATCACTGTACTTCTCATCATACTCAGTTACTCATCAAGTAGTTCTGCTATGCTTTTACTGATCATAAGGTATGCATCATCATAGAGTATAAGTATGCATCATCATCATAAGGTATGCATCCTTATCAAATATACATCATCATCGTGTATGCATCATCAACATCTAGTGTACATCATAGTGCATAGGAGAGCATCATCATGCCATCACATGCACGTACATCATATTGTATAGGAGTGTAGCACGCACCATCATCATAGAGTGTTCATCATAGTGTAGCATGCATCATCATCATAGAAATCACAATGGATTTACTTCACACATCACTATATACCACTATATAACATTGTACTTCACTGTACATACACTTATACACATTCATTAGTTGGATACATACATACCTTGTCACTATAGAAGATCCCAGACAAACCTTGGACTTAACCACTGTTGAAACTGTAGATGTCTTTAAAACTCGGGAATTCTGTAGATGATGCCTAATTGTGGACGGTTTATAAGATGAGGAAGAGTCAATTCATGACTATGTAAAACCCCAAGGAAATCACTGTTCCATCATCAAAACTCGGGTTGGTTCATGTTGAGAAGACTATAAAACTCGAGACTGTTGAACAAACTGTTTGATGGAACAGTCACTCTCCAAAAGCTTAGACTGTATACTCTCCAAAAACTTAAGACTGTGTACTCTCCAAAACTCGGATTGTGTACTCTCAAAACTCAGACTATGTAGAAGACTTCAAAAACCAGACTGTTTACTTAACCCCAAAAATATTTATCTCTGTGAAAAAGTTCGTGTGTAGGTTGCCTCAGTCCACTGTATACTAGCGCATTGATTGATGATTGGATTGTCATTGTGTATAAATATCCAAACTAGGCGTTTGAGAGAGAGGAAGGTAGGGCCGACTTCAAAGAGAGGTCTAGATATTTATTAATTTTAAAAATGTTTTAATATTTAAACACTTACTTAGGCCGACTTCTAGTGAATTGTTCATTCAACACTTTTGTGCCACTACAACCAATGGCTTCTGGGTTTAAGGGTCACAAAATGAGGGCTTTAAAGACATCATCATGGGCTCAAATGGCAATCATTAGTGTTATAAGGACAAGACATACATCATAGGGTCAAGTTCTAGTTTGTGGGCTTAGGGAACAAAGGTAAGAGTTTTAGGGTTTGTTATTAGGTTATCAAAGTCACCACAAGTGAGGATGTGCTTTAAGAACCCCATCATCATGACCATCAAGGTGTGGGTTCAAGGACTTCTCCTAGGGGTACCATGATCTCATTAAAAACACAAATGACCACAGAATGGGTCATTTGGACTCTTTGAAGTTCTACACTTCTTCAACCCACCAAGGACACTTTCTAGGGTACTTGGGCATAGGTTATGGACCTAGGGAACCATAGAAATAACTTAGGGGAACTTAAACCCAATAAAGGGTAGATAGGACTTTTGCCATTGTCGTAAGGGCTCTAAGGGCTTCAGACTTGGGCTTGGACAAGTTCAAAAGGTCTCCTTTGATACTGACAACTACTTAATCCTTAGGGGCTCCTCAAGGGGCACCAAGACACACTTGTTGGCATCAATGACAATTTAGTCAACAGAAGTTTCCATTCTAATCCAACCATCATCACCTCATGATTTGTAGGTATGATGATTCTTGCTTTGCACTTATTACATCGAGACATATCTTTCTCAACAAGTACTTCATAATGCAGAAAGTCTATTTCTGTTGAAATACTGAGAGGGGGTGAATCAGTATTTGCACAGTTAAATTTTTTAATCAAGAGCAAGTAGCTAATCACCTTTCATAGCATATCATCAATGTACATGAAAATAATAAAATCCACAGTACACAGTATTTTGACGTGGAAACCCAAGTCCTAGGGGTAAAACCATGGAAGCCTTTTTAAAAATAAATTTGACCCAACAACAACCGGGGTAAGAAATTTAATACAACTTTTCCAGCTACAACTAGAAGGGGTTACAACCCCTTAGACTTCATCAGCTACAACTAACAAGCTGCTGCAACGGCTTAACTCACAATATTGTGAGCTCTAGCACCACCCTACCACCCTGAAGAAGAAGAAGACTGAACCTATGGACCTATCAAAACCAATCACTGAACCTGCTATTGATAACCTCTTCTCTTTGATCACTGCCAAGTCATCACTATATACTGATAAGTCATTTCACTGCCATACACTATTCATGTACATCATTGTACACCTCACCATATGCATGCATCATCATCATAGGGGTAAGCATCATCGTCATAGGGTATGCATCATCGTCATAGAGTATGCATCAAATGTGGCTCATCATCATAGAGTGTACATCATAGTGCATAGGAGTGCATCATTGCATCATAGCATGCATCATCATCATAATGTGTACATCATAGAGCATAGGAGTGCATCATCACACCATAGCATGCATCATCATCATAGTGTGTACATCATATAACATAGGAGTGCATCATCACACCACAGCATGCATCATCATCATAGTGTGTACATCATAGAGCATAGGAGTGCATCATCACATCATAGCATGCATCATCATCATCATCATTATTATAGTATGCCTCATATATGCATCATCATCATAGAATATAAGTCACAATGGATTTACTTCACACATCAATATACCACTAAATATTATTGTACATCACTGTACATACACTTATGCACATTCATTACTGTTCACACATTTGACTGAACACTGTATTATCATGCCCGAGTATATCTCATTCGTTGGTTGCATACATACCTACCTTGTCCATTCATTAGCCGAGTATGTCACTGTAGAAGACCCCAGACAAGCCTCACATTGTGTATGAGTTGAGGAAAACTTCAATTCGGGACTGTTGGGGACCTTTTGACTATGTATTTGGGACTGTTAAGCACCCAAACCTCCACTACATTGTTAAGCACCCAAACCTCGAACTGTTCAAGAACCCCAAAAATCGAACTGTTCATGCATGCAAATTCAGATTGTGTGAAAGCTTTCAAGGTTGTGAAAGAAAGGTCTGTGATAAGAGGCCAGCAGTGAACAACATCCAAACTTTGTTGAGTACCCAAGAAAAATTCAAATTGTATCGACAAACAATCACCCGAAAAATTTGGACTATTCAAGTGCTAAGGAAGACCCAAATCAGGATTGTGTATATGCTTGTAAAACCCCAAAAGATAAGATAAGAGAGATGTTTATGTTGTAGCTTCCACCTCAGCTGAGCGAAAAATATCAGTCCAAACTATCCTTCTCAGTCTACGAGTTCCCTCAATCAACTATGTGTAAGTGCATATATTTATAATGAAGGTTATGATAACCTTTGTGCATAAATACACCTAACTAGGAGTTGAGAGCTAGATAGGGCCGACTTCATGAAGGGTTTAAAATCAATTTATTAAATTTAAATTTGTTTTACCATATGGGGCCGACTTCAATGGAAGGTTAAATCTTTTTATTGATTTTAAAATTTGTTTTAACACTTCAACTTAATGGTAAGGGTTTAGGGTTTGACCTTTAGCCACCAATGCTACTACAAGAGAAGGGAGTGCTATACTAGCTACCAAGGGCACACCATAGTACCAAGAACCCCATCCTCATGACCATCAAGCCATCAAGTGTGTGGGTCCAAGGACTCCCTTGAACACTAAGACCATCTAACCTACCTCATCAACACTTAGATGATCATCACCACTTCACCATTCCTCCAAGGGAACAAAGGACCATTAACCCACCACTTGTGGGAGGCCAAGTATTCTCCTAGGGTATCATGAGCCCCAAATGACTAGAGAATGGGTCCTTTGGTCTATTTGGAGTCCTACAACTTCTTCAACCCACCAAGGACACTTGCTAGGGTACTAGGGCATAGGTGGGGACCTAGGGACCAAGGAACAGCTTAGGGGGTATTTCAACACACTAAAGGGTAGACAGGGCTTTTGCCATTGTCCTAAGGCCTCCAAGGGCTTCATACTTGGGCTTGGCGAAGTTCAAAAGGTCTCATTTGACAATGATAACCACCGACGGACTACTAACCCTTCGGGGCTCCTCAAGGGGCACCAAAACACACTTGTTGGCATCAATGACAATTTAATCAACAATTTCTTCATTTCTACCATAAGTGCTAGGAAGAGAATATCAAAAAGAAATACGAGATCTACTTCTATCTAGTCTCTGTACATGGGTGTTAGCAGGGTGTTGCCGCCTAATACACACTTTAAGACACAGGAAAGTCTCCAACCTGCTGTGTGTGTCCTTGGGGGCAAGTTAGAGCTGGGGACCACTGTCACCACAGTCCACAACTCCTCCGTTTAAGCTAGATCCCAACAGAGCCAAGGGGGGTAGTCCCTACAGGAGAATAAGTTCCAGATTTATTAACTACTAGTTAAAGGGATCTTTTACTAAGATTACAAAATTACAAGACCAGTGCCTAGATTAAATGGAGTCAAAAGATTACAAGTTGCAAGCTTTCAAAGAATAAGAATGATTATCCACAGTTGTCTGAGCTAAGCAAGATTTACAATATTAACAATATGAACAAATGCTAAAGAATTACACAATATGAACAAGTTATTATGTCAAAGATCAAAGGACAGATTACTTTCAAGTTACAAGGTTAAACAATGCGATTACTTAAGCAAATGAATTAAAGGTGCCACCATATGAGATTGCAAAACTGAAAGAAAATACTTGTAACTGAGAAATGAAAGTGCTTGCAGTAAAAGCCTTGAACAGTACGGCAAAGATGAATAGAATGACCTTTGTTTGTGGGACGTTTTGCAATGCTTCTTGGTTAATTTTAATAAATTTTATTAAAGTTGTTCTTCTTGGATTAAGTTTTAGATTCGGTGGTGTGACTACCCCGATCTAGTTCTTCTCAAATCGAAGAGGGAGTGCTGTTGCGCTCAACAGGTGGGAGCAAAGCCCACCCCTAGCTCACAGGTCAAACCCCAATGGCCCGGTGCTCACAAGGAGGACATCGATGCGCCTAGAGACCCCCTCGGTCTACTACCCCTTGCAGCTTCCGAGTCACTGTTTTTAATCAATTCGAAAATCACTAAATGGATGCCTATTAAACTAGGACTTCCCTTTCCCCTGGTCGTATCTCGGAGTACCCCGGAGGGTGATAACCGAGTAGAGGAGTAGGAAATAGAGAAGTTTTGTTGGTTAATTTTATGGGTTGATTTTAAGTCTTGGGTGATTAAGATGCAATGTAAATTTTAAGATATCAACAAGATCACCAAACGATGTCCCTTATGGGAGGTGCTGGTATTCGATCTTGGACTGAAAAATTGAAATGTGTTGAAGATTGTAGCAGGAAAATAAAGTGTTTCTTTAGTTACCTAAGCCCTCACTTCTCCTGCTTTTCATATCTAGCTTGAAGTCCCTAAAGGGAGATGACAAGTGGATAGAGGATACACAAGATGGGTGAGTTGTATGATTACTTCTTTTAACAGAAAGATAAAAAAAACTGAACTTGAAAGAAACTGTAACTAGCTAGAGTAATACTTAACCGCACAGCAATCTCTGTGACACAGGGGATGACCTTTTTATTTCTGTTTGGACAGGCAAAAGATTCCCTGTCCATCTTTTGGGGACTTCCAACTCTTTCCGGCTGATTGTAGAAGCCAAGATAGATTGATTCTCGTAATCTCTTTGCAATACAACACTTTCTCCTTTCTTCCTACTATGAAGAACTGCTGGATTTAGAGTGTTAGTAACTCTGTACACAGCCATATAGCGAACTGCAAGGTGTTCACTCTTATGTTTCATTACCAACCCAAAAGTTTGAAGATGAAAAGTTAGGACATCATGAATGCTAGGATCGGAGAGGGAGATTTGAGAATTAAGATATACATTGAAATAGACAGGTCTGTCATGGAGTGGGGCTTGCATCGCTCCTATCAAAGAATCAACAAATTCGGTATGCCTTGAATCCATAATACATGGTAAAACTGAGGCATTCAATCCACGCTAAAATCAATGAGTAATTCCAACTTAAACACAACCAAGATGGAGGAATCTGTATCCGACGTTTCTGTACATTCCTAATTCAGATTTTTTTCATGGGATATATATATATATATATATATATATATATATATATATATATTACAAAAATGCACTCATGCTTGTTGTGTATAGATATTCTAATGGTGAATCTATCTTGAAAACCAAGTGCTTGAAGAGCTTTTGACTAGTATGAAATATCTTGCAACATAGACAAGCAAATCCTTTTTTGATATGGTATTTTGTAACTTAGCATCTCTATTATTCACTCATTTCCTTGGTAATTCATATTTTAACCCATTTCAAAAATATATGAAATATCTTGCAATATAGACAAGCAAATCCTTTCTCTATATGGTATTTTGTAACTTAGTATTTCTATTAATCAGTCATTTCTATAGTAATTCATATTTAACCCATTTCAAAAAGAAATAAAAAGTTTTCATAGCATTTTTGCTTACTTATTGCTTGTGAATGTGACATGTTTAAAAATGATTTGTATTTAGGATTGTGATAATTACGTGAAAGTGAAATGAAAATCCTTCTCTCTTTTATTTATTTTTTATATATTATAATTAATTTTTATAGGAAATTTGTAATTTTCTTATTGTTTGTAATTTGTAGGATGCAAGAATAACGAGTCTCTCTCATTTACAAGAGAGTAATACAAATTCATCAGAACCATTGGGATTCGAATGGGAGGCACCTGAACTTGGAAAGGTTATTGTAATGCCAAATGAAACCAAGATAGATATTTGTGTGATGGGATATCATTTGAAAGCCAATTTGATATCACAGGTACTATCCTTTTCTATATTTAATATGAAATAAGACATGTATATACACATGATTTCTACTTCTTGGTCCTAATTTATGGACTCTGCACATGGAAATCTTACAAGATCGAGAAATTATGGTTAATATCTTTTTGTCAAGAGCCTAAATGTAAAATAGGATCACATAAATACATAGACATAGACATGGAACATACGCATTGATATTACAATGTTTCCACAATAAATTTTTGTGTTTATAGTATATACTAAAGCATAGGATTCACTTAGTGGTGATATGGAAACCTTGTGAAATTCTATGTAAATACGAGGATGAACATTTATTTGAACTCATGAAAATAGATATCACATTATGAATGTACGGTACTACACAATTCAATCAAATTTCAATCAATACCATTTAGAATCACCTCAACTAGAACACTTTTTAAGGTTGTAAAGATTGTTAGCACTCAGAATAAACCCAGGTTGTAAAAGGTAAAGTCCAAGGTAACAACAAAA
The DNA here is from genome assembly GCA_001517045.1 of Pseudotsuga menziesii. NCBI lineage: Eukaryota > Viridiplantae > Streptophyta > Pinopsida > Pinales > Pinaceae > Pseudotsuga > Pseudotsuga menziesii. The sequence continues at coordinate 456,130 of LPNX010967206.1, read as the reverse complement.
CCACTTTAGGAAGAAATTGGTATTTTCTTCCAGAGAGGGATCTCTCGATATATATTCTACAAGACCAGATAATAAACAGTATTTAAAGATTTGTATGTTTGGCTGAAACAATCACATAACCATTGGGCATGGAGTCATATGCATATAAAAAAGATCACAAAGATGTATACACGAGATTTACCAAAGGCAAGATAATCACATCATTACAGTCATTCAATTGATCCGGGTGAAACAGAAAAGACGAGGAAACAGTCCATCAATACAGAGCGTCCAAGACGAATTCTATATCAACTTTAGCAGAAAAGATCATATAATATCTGAAATGATGAATAGAGCATGAACACATGAATTTTAATCATCTAACACTATATTCCAGATACGAGGAAAAAAACAAAATGGAGTGTTACACAAGGAAAATACAATCACATAAGGAAAGAAGCACAGACTGCAATATCAATGATACAAGAATCTCTGGCCAAACTCTCATGCATTCACTTTGTTATTCAAAAATAGATATGTTCTCCAAAAACTCCTCTCCCGATGGGTTCCAACCCCCATCTCTTAAAACAGATGCAAATTTATACATAAAACAATAGGTCTTCCAAGAAGATCAATAACAGAATGATCGGCTTAATTTAGAGTTTGTAACGGAATTCCTAACTCCTAGGAAGTTTGTTACAACTCCAATCCTAACAGATCATAAAGTACAAATCAACTTGATAACAAACTTTCGCCCAACTAGCTCCACGTCTTTGCCCCATCAGCTCCCCGTCTTTGCCCCATCAGCTCCGCGTCTGCATAACACCTGTTTCTAGGAATGAAGAATATACTTTGTCTTTCCAAACCGCTCCACAGCCTTCCACTGCTCCGAACTTGGGGTGTCACACTCCATCATTTCCCGAATTGCTACTTCGAGCTCCATATAGGCTTCATAGGACTTTTTGGGCAATCTGGCTCTGATAATTACGAATTTCTGTAGAATTTCGAAATCTTCTGTTAGCATATCCACAATGGTTTTTCCTGTCAGGCTTTTCTTCAAGTCATTAAATTTTGAGTGGTCCATGCGGCATTGAACAAGCAGGTTATGATAATGTTCCTGTGAAAACAGCCGACCCTCCTCGTCCCAGAAGGAAGGCAATCCGTCTTCGAACAGCTCTTTAAAATCTTGTTTAAAATTATTTACCTGCAAAAGCAATTCTCCTGACTTATCTTGGACTATCTTCATCAAGTGGTGCTTGTGGATGAATTTCTTTGCCCACAGCACTATTGATATTCTGTCTTTTATGCCCATATCATGCAACTTTTGATATGTCAGGGAATTCAGGAAATTCAGTGTGTTCTGAGCTGTAGTAAGAGGTCTTTTCTCCATATGTTCATTTACCAGTTTTAATCTCTGGTGAGCCAACTCTATCAGTATATTCAAATCATCGATAAAATTGAGGTAGTGCCGGAACTTGGTAGTCTCTATAGACAAGGTGTCCCAAATGATATGTTTTGCCCCCTGAAGAGGGCCTTTCCCAACGCATTTTTCTTTTAGCTCATTGAATTTTTTCTATAATTGATTCCTGTCCTGCAATATTTGTTTTTTGCTTTCATTCACTTTGGCCAATTCAGCTTTTACCTTTTCATTCTCGACCTTCAATTCTTTAATTGCTTCCTCCTTCAAGCTCACCTGGGACATAGGCACCAACAGATCGTCTGCAGAAAAATCAGCTAATGGTTTGTCAATATTAACAATGGACAAATCTTCACCAGGGGGGGGTTGGCTCATTAATTCTTCCATAATTTCCTTCTCATCACTTTGGTCCTTTTTCATTAAGGAAATTTGAGATAATAGTTCATCCCGCTCGGCCTCCCACCTGTCCTTCTCCTCCTGTAACTCGACAGCTTTTCCTTTATACTCCATCATCTCTTGATGGAGTTTATCCTTTTCCTCTTGCAAAGCCATTAATTCAGCTGATTGGACGTGCTTTGAACCTGGGATCTTCAGCTTTTTCTTTAAGACCTGCAGTGCATTGTCTTTCTCCTCTAGCATCCTCTTGACTGCTTGGGTGTTGTCTGAACTAACAATGTCTGTTTGCAGTTTTCTAATCTGAATGACATTTGCTTTATTCTCAACTTTCTCATGCTTCAACTGAACTTCTAGTTTGTCTATCAAAACTTGCAATTTATTAATCCTTACCATGGCTTGCAGTAAGTCTGAGTAAATGATGTCGCTGGTTTGTTTGTGTAGCTGAATCTTATCCGGAGTACTGATTTTGTCCAGCCGAATCTCCATTTCAGACATCTTCTTGTCATTTACTATAGCCATCTTAAATGTATTTCTCTCAGCATCTCTAGCAGAAACTAGAGAGGTTTTTGAACTGTATAAGTTTCTCACTCTCGGGAGCAAATTTCTCGTTTCCTCCAGGGACTGTTTCTTCTTCTCCATATAGCTGGCTTTGAGCTCTTCCTTCGACTTAAATACCGGGCTGGATTATGAACTGTCTACATCACCCTCTACATCTTTAAAAGAGAATTGACTTACTTGCACGGTCTTCATGGGAACTAGGGCAACCTTTTTGAAAACATCAGAAACTTCCTCATTTACAATGTCACCACCTTCAAGCAGCTTTGCTTTTTTATTGGACCCATCTTCGTCCACTTCCATACTCTCAGTATCAGACAGACTCCTCTTAACCGCAATGCTAACACCTTCTGTTATTTGGGTTGCTGTGGCATGTACAGTATCTGCATCTTCATTAGGCTCTGATCCCCCAGTGAACTGCAGCAAATTGGCCATTTCAGCTAACCCCTCAACAGGCTGGTGTTCAAATGGTTTATTTTTGTTGGCCTGCTTCCTTAATGAGATCACATGATAGGGATCGTAATTCACTTTCACCTCTTTTTGGAAATCCATATTTTCCAGTAACTTCTCTATGAACACCAGGGCGCCTTTACCTTTGAAAATGAAAGAGCCGACTTTAAGTGAAAATTTAATGTTTGAAGACTTTTTGAAGGCACCAAAATGCTCTTCCTCAGACAGCAATCTCTGCCTCATGAATTCAAGTGAGAAAATCCTCGGGGTCAAAAAGGAGGGTAGCCTATAAGGCTGACCCGTAAAGCCATATATTCTTAACACTGTGTAATCTCTGTACAGGAACCAGTCCCCCACCCAATCTTCGGGTGAAGACTGCATTAAACATCTCATCTCATCCAGGACACGGGGCATTTCCTCATCAAACAGCATTTTGTACATCTCCGCCATGATCGAATTAGCGAATTCGAACATGTTGATTTGCTTGGGCAAATCAGAAGAGCATAGAGTGCTTAAAAATTTCAATTCAGTCACATTGGAGCATAACAACATATTGAGTAGGTAGGTTTGAAACCTAAAGAAACGAACCTTCGGAAACTCTGTTAGCTGAAGATGGATTGCTTCAGCGAGATACTCGTCTAAACTAAGAACAGGGACGGACTGGGAATCTAAGCTTAAGGAATTTATTCTCAACAAAAAACCAAGGATGACGTCGCCCACATGACAATCGTCATCCTGACCTAACACTTGATAGACCAAGGAAATTACCAATTGGACTTCATTCTTAAAAATGTGTACAGGATAAGGCAGGAAAAGACCATTAAGGGACTGTCCTTCTTTCAGAATGGCGGACAGGAATTTACAGCGACTTTCAGATTCACAATTCTTGAAAAATTCAGCGAGGGCAGACTCATTTACAGACTCACGATTAACCGGGTGATTTTCAGGTAGACTAAGGTTTTCCCTGATGATTGTGGCATCGACCTTACAGAGTATTCTGGACGTGGACCGACTCATAATAATCCTCTGAGAAGGAGAATAGTTGACAGCACACCACTCTGCAAACTTCGGGAAATGGAGGGTTTGCTCGAGGGCGAAGTAATATAGAAAAGACTTACATACATTTAATACATCGTTCCCTTGTAAGTTAAAACACCACAATTTCTCTATACTGACAGACACACTCCCTATAGACAGGAAAGGGTCGCACACGCCCCTGTCTCGGTCCACTAAAAACTCTTCTCTGTCATCTACGACCTGACCAGACACTTGAATTTCTTTCCTCTGGTCCATTGCTTAATTTACAATGGTAATTTGGACGGAAGAATTGCAGGGTTTAAGCTTTACCTGGTCGACTGTAGAGGCGTGTGCTTGGAGCGTATCTGAAACTGACAAATGGAAGCTGACAAACTGTCTAGTCCTTTTCACCCGTCCCAAGCAAATAAAATAACAATGATAGAGGTCAACCTTGCTTTTATAGGCCACCTTTTCTCTGGAGCCTACCACAATTCGCCGCGTGGACACCAATTTATTTTCCGCAACCACCATCCATTCCTATCTGCCGTGCACTTCCATTCCCCAGATTTATTTAAGACCATTGATCTGATTATTCTTTAATTTCTAACCCTTGGATCATGCGCCACGTACCCCGTTCCGCCGGGTGTCTTGGTACTAAACAACGTGCAAGTCTCCGCCCCGAAAACATCTCCAACCGTTGATGAAATCGCATCTCACCACTCCGCCATTAGATCGAGGAGGAGATATTCGATTCCGCTGAGATTTCCAACCTTAACCTTCCCGCATCTTCATGCTCCGGAATCGTTCACAACCATCGATGTGATGTACCTTTAACTTTTCACCGTTGGATCAAACGCCACGTACCGAATTCCCCTGGGGCTCTCTGACTTTAACCATCGTGCAACTTCGCGCTCCGGAATTGCCCACAGCCGTAGATGCGATCAACCTTCATTAGTGAGCCGTTGGATCGTGTGACACCTACCAAATTCCGCTGGGCTCCGTCACTTTAACCGTCGTGCAGTTTTGATCTCCGGAATCATTCTCATCCATTGATGTGATATGGCTTTAACTTTCCACCGTTGGATCATATGCCACGTACCAAATTCCGTTGGGCACTTTGGAATTATCCACCGCGCAAGTTCACTCTCTGGAAATCATAATAGCCGTTGATTTAATTCACTTTGATTTTCATCTGTCAGATCGATCACCGGCTAACTCATTCCGCTGGGCATTTTGGGCTTATCCGCCGTGCAGGTTTTGGTTCCGAAATCAATCTCAACCGTGGATGTGATCCGACTTTGCCTCTCCGCCGTTGGATCGAGTGGTGTATATATGATTCCGCCGGACTCCATCGCCTTAACCAACGCGTGATTTCACAAGGCGGATTAGACATGAACCGTGGATCTGCCCGGAACAATTTTATAGTCGTTGATCTGTACACCTGGTTAAATGCCCGAACCCGTCTTATCTTCCTCGCATGTTTTGAAGAGCGGAGGGAATACCAGCCATTGATTTTCTCCCTTCTTCCATCGCGGCTCAGGATCTTTGGTAACTTAATCGATTTTTCGACTATCATCCCACTCTTACAATATATCTTTTAACCAAAGTACCTAAACAACCATTATCTTATCTCCACCATAGTCTTATTGCTCCCTGGCTAAATAATGGTGTTAACAAAGATCACAAGAGATCTGTACTGGTTCTAACTTCTTTTAACAATATATTCAGATACTGTTTGCAAATTTCATCTCAAATATCCCTTTTATTCTATGTAAATATGAGGATGAACACCTATTTGAACTCAAGAAAATAGGTACCGCATTATGAATTTATGTTACCACCCAATTAAATCAAATTCTGTAATAACCCTAACTGGAAAAGACTGATTTTTACGTTAGCTGCTAGTGTATTCTGGCTTGTGACTTTTGTCAAACACTTGGACTACAAGTGCTTTGGACTGAATTAACTGCTTCTGTAGCTGATTTGTGTTGTGTTTGTGGTTTATATTCAGATTTTGTTTAACATAACACATGCCATAAATATTAAAGCATGCATACACAGCATTGAAATGGATTGCTTCTAAATACCCAAGGCAGTTCACCAAAATGTATATCAAAGCAATAATGAGCAGACTCTACAATAACAGCAGTATTAAATCACAATTAAATCTTCTTAACAATTGGATCTCTCATGTGTGAGTGTTGTTGATTAAATTGCCATTGATGTCAACAGGTGTGTCGGTTGTCTTGTTGCCCCTTGAACAGCCCCTGAGGGTTAAGTAGTTGTCAGTGTCAAAGGAGACCTTTTGACCTTGTCTAAGCCCAAGTCTGAAGCCCTTGGAGCCCTTTGGACAATGGCAAAAGCCTTGAACACCCTTTAGAGTGTTTAAGTACCCCTAAGTTGTTTCTATGGTTCCCCAGTTGTTTCTTTGGTTCCCCAATACCACAATCTATGCTCTAGTACCCTAGAAAGTATCCTTGCTGGGTTGAAGAAGTGTAGAGTCAAAATGACCCATTCTGTGGTCATTTGTGTTTGTAATGAGGTCATGGTACCCTAAGAGAAGTCTAGGCACCCCCACACCTTGATGGTTGTGTCTTCACTTGTGGTGACTTTGATGACCCAGCAAAAAGGCCCTAAAACTCTTACCTTTGCCTACAATCTACAATATGTTGTATGCCTTGCCTTGCGCTCTTGAACCCATGAAAGCCTTTATTTCGTGCACCCTTACATACGTTGATGACCTAACATAAAACCCTAATCTTATGACAAAAGGAAAGACCTTTTAACAAACAAAATATTAAATAATGCTTAAGGTCAAGGTTTGATTAAATAGTAAAGTGAAGTTGGCTAGCCTCATTCCTCCGACGTTGAACCCTTGTGATTTTATGTTAAGACACTTGAACCCCTCAATGAAATCGGCTCCACTAAATAATGATAAGTGAAAACACTTTTTAATTTAATAAAACAATTTTAAATTGAACAAAATATTTTTTATCCCCTAGAACTCGGCCCTAACTAGTCCTCCTCCTCAACGCCTGTTTAGGTGTATAAATATACGAAAACTTTGTCACTTTCAAACCATTAATCAATGCAACCTTTTTGGAGAGTTTGACTGAGGATATTCACTGGTTTGTGGACTGAGATTTTCCGTGGATTTATCTAGCAGCAGCAGTATCTGAGTTCATCCACATAAATATTTTTCTTGGGTTCATGCTATAGTGTTGAAGCCTTCCACACAGTCCGAAATCTTCACTTATAGTACAACTGTTTTGGTGTTCAATGCTGCCTTCATTTGATAGGTCTGAGCCTCTTACAGAGATACATTGTTTTGGAATTAAGACATCTTTTAAACAGTCCGAATTTTGGTAGGGTTCACTGCTGGCTTGTAGCAGCATACCTTTCCTTTTGGTTGTGGAGTCAACAGTTAGCAGTAGACTCTTCTTTTGGGTTCAACAGTTAGCAGCAGACCACTCTCTTTTAGCTCACACAAAACAGTCATAAAGTCCTAGTTTGTGGTGATTTGAATGATCATTATAGCTGCCTTCTCTATCAACACTTGAGGATAGATTCGAGCCTTTTCACAGTGTTTTGTTCAGGGTTGAACAGTCTGTATAAGAGGTCATCTACAACACTCAGTATAAACAGTCACTTACTCAAGTTCAACTTTGAATCCATCTACAAATTCAGCAGTGGTTAAGTCCAAGGTTTGTCCTTCTACAGTATACATACAGTAATCATCCACTACAGCAGTTACATGAGTTTGATATGCATAGCTAAAGGTATGATCATGTATACTCTATGATGCAGATTTATTATGATAATAATACATACTTTATAAGGATGTACCCTCTATGATGCACGTTATGATACACTCTATGATGATGATGATGTGATTATGCACTCCTATGATCTATGATATATACACAATGATGATCTTGCATGCTACGGTGTAATGATGCTCTCCTATGCACTATGATGTACACTTGATGATGCATACACTAAGATGATGATGTATAGGATGCATACCCTATGATGATAATGCATACACTGAGACGATGATGTATAGGATGCATACCTTATGATGATGATGCATACCTATAATGATGCATGCTTGTACTCTATGACGATGCATTATGATCAGTAAAAGCAAATCAAAACTACTTGATGAGTGACTGGCTATGATGAGGTGTACAAGGATGTACATGAGCAGTGTATAGCAGTAAAACGACATATCAGTATACATGGATGATTTGACAGTGATCAAAGAACAAAGATTATTAGCAACAGGAAGTTCAGGGATTGATGTTGACAGGTCCACAGGTTTAGTAATCCTTTTCTTCGAGGTGGTATGGTGGTGCTAGGGCTCACAATCTTGTGACTTAAGCTATTGTAGTAGCTTGTCAGTTGTAGTTGACGAACCCTAGGGGGTTGTAGCCCCTTCCAATTGTAGTTGGTAAAGTTGTATTAAATTTGTTACCCCAGTTGTTGCTGGGTCAAATTTATTTTTAAAAAGGCTTTTGTGGTTTTACCCCTTGGACTTGGGTTTCCACGTCAAAAATATTGTGTACTGTGCAACTTGCTATTTTATTGTACATCGATGATATGCTATGTTGGTGATTAGCAACTTGCTTTTGATTAAAAAATCTAATTAGTGCAAACACTGATTCACCCCCCTCTCAGTATTTCAACAAGTGTCACATATAGCTTGCAAACCCTCTTTAAAATAGTAGCAACCTCTTTCTTTGCCCAGAAATACTGTGAACAACTACAGGAAGAAGACTATCCACAAGAAAAAATCCCAGAAGCACTGTACTGGACTCCTATAGTTGTTGTTATCACACAAAGTGTAGCTACCCACTAAAGGTATCCCATCCAGGACGGTAGCGGTGAGGTAGCTAACCGGTGACACCGCAAGGTCCTCGTCCGCTACAGATAAAGGGTAGTTGTCATACCGGACAAGCTCTTGTCACTTTAGATCAATCCAGAGAAAGACCAAGGGGGAGACCCTACTAGCCTAAGAGGCTAGCACACCTACTCAAGACAATCCTAGGGTTTAACTTTAACTAGTGGTAAGGAAAAACCCTAATTTCACCTTATCTTTAACTAGTGTTTCACTAAAGTTAATTTACATCACTTTAATTTATTTTCCAAAGTAAACTTAGGAAAAGTAAATTAAATACAACTGGTTTCCTAATTTAAGTATTCTGCATGCAAGAACACATGCATGCAGGAAGACCTTTCTTGTTGCTACTAGTTTAACAATCCCCTCAAGGATTAATTGGCTACATCTCGATTTAGGTCAACAAAATGAGATGTTGCGATGACTCTTCTTGGAGGATTATGTGAACCTTATGAAATATTGGTTGTTGGAAACATAATCCTGGCCGAGATGGAAAATGATATGCTCTGTATTGCTGCAAGGAGAAGTTAGAACAAAGGATGTAGGATGGGCCTTATAGGTTCTTACCACTTTTATATTACTTAGGGAATAAAGGTAGAGGAAAGGAGAAAGAAGAAAGTGTTTTGTGGCAATTGCATTGTTAGCCAAGTTCCTTGAAGAGTAATTAAGAAATAGAAAGGAGGAAAAGGAAGGTTAGATATTTTCCAGTGTTACAAATATCGTGTCGGCGAAAATATCGCCAAGCGTCCAAGAAGAAATTATCAAATTTGTCGACGAAAATGTCGCCAAACATCGGCAATATATTGGCAAAATAAAAAATAAAAAATATTAAAAAATACAAAAAAGAAAAAAACACAATATATTTGAAAAAATTGGCAAATATCACAAAAAATTGGCAAATATCATGATAAAATCAGCAAATATCGCGATAAAATCGGCAAATATCGCAATAAAATCGAGAAAAAATCGCCAAAAAAAATCGGGAAAATATCGAGGCGATATATTGCCGATATATCGCCAGTGAGTTAACATCACGATATATCACGATGTTGTCGATATATCGACGATATTTGTAACGCTGGTTTTCATTGATTTGGCGCGTTGAAGGAGGCGCTAGGGTGACTGGCTGTGGCTCAACTACATCAAGATCTTCTTCGAAAAGGTTCATTTGAACGGGAAAGTGGCATTCTTCATCATTTTTGAAATCATCTACAAGATCCAGGTACGTCTCGCAGGTAATTTCTCCTTCTTTTATTTTCTGCATGCATTGCCCGTCACTTCGATAATTATAAAACCCTTGTTTCTTAGATATGCAAGTTCTGGTTTGCGTCTAGCTATAAAAATTAAAACCCACTATGGAATAAGCATAAAACCCCTAAGTTTCAATTTTTATCACAATCGGACTCCATTTACTCATCCTAAGCTCTAGCTTGCTACTTAGGGAAAAACGCCCTCCTTGAGAGGAGTGGGTATTTCCAAAACCATAAACTGAGTATTGTTGGTTTTTCTTTCATTTTCCTAATTCTACATCCAACAAACATTTTGAGTGTCCAATTTCAGTAAATTTCATCGATTTGCCCTAGATCCCAATTTTCTACAGAAAACCCTAGGGTAAAATTGGGGCTTTTCACCTGGACACTCAGAATCTCTTAGTAATTGAACTAAACTCTAATTAACCATTTCACTAAGAGATTCCACCAAGTTTCCCTTGGTCATCTATTCATTTTCCTTGTTTTAGGGTTTCTTGGTCATAGGGACGCCCCTTGGGCTCTGTGTTTCCACTGGGTCTGAAGTGTCGATATCCCTGACTGGTGTGGCATTCGAGTTCTTTCAGAAGTATTGGATATCATAGGTCACGACTTTAGTTGTATTTCCTCTGTCATCCTGAATAGGATCATCTCACGGGGCAACTACAAGATTCGTGATAACAATGCCTTCACCCTAAGCCCCATTACATCAAAAGGGGGTCACTAGGGGCTTAATTCAGCCTAGGCCCCATTACAACCTCATAACATATGATATAACAATGAAATACATCATTGGCCTAGTAGAGGGGGCACCCCATGGGGAGCTTTCCTCACTGGTCGAGCCAAAATAAAATAATCCGGACAACTGTTGAAGGACTGTCCGGGATGCTGAGACAAATCATCTTCCGAAATTCCAAGCCATTTCCTTGACCCAGGAGGTCAAATCAATTTTTCAGTGAAATCTCTAGTTCATTTTTGCTGGTACAATCTCTAGAAAATGATAAAATCACCATAACTCTATCCAGGATGAGAACTGGGGAAAAATGACTGCTCTAGATGATCTGGAGACACGAAAGAATGGTATAAGTGACTACTCATACCCCCTGGAACACTGCATTGCTCTAGGAGAACCAAAAGTATTGCCATTTGTAATAAAATTTGATCATTTGGACAATAATAAAGTGATAATAATCACTTATCAAGAGAACTGGGGCCAAACTCTCAAAAAACTGAAAACGCAGTATTGGTCTTGGGCATGTCTGAAAAAAATATAGACCATGTTTTTTGAGTCATTGCCTTGGGAACCATGCTTGACTTGGTCAACTGGGTTGACCAGGTCAAAGTACCCAAACTAAAGGTGAGATACTGCATCAATATGACCCTGTAAGCATCCAAGGTAAGAAATGCTCCAATGGTGTATATCAAAACCAAGCTTAAATCAATGTTATTCATAATCATGGTGACAATAATAATAATAGTGATAAAATATATCTGTGCTTCTGAAGAATCTCAGAACTTTCTGGAAGTCTGCTTGTTCATGCCATACTTACATAGTGTAAACAATGTGCTACTATTGGGTGACGAGAGAGAACGCGGCTATGGCTAAGGGGAATGACTTTTGACTAACTTTGACTAAGTGATCTCTCTGAATGATAATCACTATACAAAGAACGAGTGCTCAACCTCTTGGCCACTGAATACCTTTTAAAACATTTATAATTTTGCATCATTAAGATATATCTTTTATGTGTTCCGATGCTTTAGTGTTTAGCAACACTGTTTGGTGGAGCACTTGTTTTGAGGACTAAAGGATAACTTCCCAGTGAACCCAGCCACACTGGCCAAGTCACATACTTCATAGCCAAAGACACATAACAACATGGAGTCTACCATGTACAGGGGTCAAGATGGGGAAAATATCTTCAATCTCACAAGTCTCAAACAATCTAAATCATGGGATAAAATTCAAAAATGGATGAACTGAATGTACGAGGATAGGTGACACATGGAACCAACAAAGCACTAAGGTTTACTCTTTGTACAAGCATGGCATGAGCAACAGTCTTAACATCAAGTCCCTTGATTAGTCATAACACAAGTTCAAGCATTAGTACATAGAAGCATAGGTCACCATAATCATCCTAACATGACAAGCATAGGTGTTTGACATACATCATAGAGAAAAATCAAACCAAAGAAGCATATACCTTATCTCACCATATATACCTATCTCCAACTGATAAGGCCCCTCAGTAACTGCATGTACCACATCTGATCTGCTACTCTACGAAATGAACTAGGTCAACAATGAAATCATCTCAATGGACCAATGAATCTCACTCCTGGAAAGGAAAATCCGTTGAACAAGGCTCTGAAATGGCCGAGGCTGTAATGATCCATGCTAAAACCCCATGTGAAAAATAGCTTGGAATATAATAAGAGATATATCTGCATGTTGCATCATGTTAACCCAACTACAAATGTATATGTGACAACAGAGCCTAGAGAGGAAGATCTTGACTATCTCTCCCATGGCGAAGATGCACAAGATACACCTAAAGAGATCAATTTTCTTGATGAGTTTGAATATGACGAAGAATTTGGACATATCTTGCTTATCGAAGAGGATCATGACTAGAAACTCCCTAGCCCCAATAGCCCTAACTGCGCTATAGATCAAACCCAAGAGCAGGGCATGACTCAGGTCCAGATTTATCAGAGACGTAGAGGTGACTCGAGGAAACCTCCCTTTATTGAAAGAAGAAATGAACATCAAAGTGGTGAAGGGAATGAAATAGACCTGTCCCTCTTGATTTTGACCTGAACATTAACATAGAAAGGGAGTTAGACAAAGTGATGCAGAATGTCCCATTAACAGAGTTACTTAAAGTCTCATTTGTCAAGGAATAGGTTGTTGAATATTTCGAGAGCATTTCTAGACTTAGCAAAGATAGTGTTGAGACACAAACTCTTCCTAGGCAATCTTCGAATGCGTCGATGGAAGATGAAGAGGATCCCCCTATTAACATTCAGACCTCCCTTTATGAGAGGAAGAATGGGGGGCATCATCCCTTTTATATCACACTTCACATAGGAGAGCTTTTGCTTCATAATTGTATGCTTGACTCCACAGCTGCCATGAACATACTTCATTTATAAGTGATGCAGGCTATGGGACTAGAAATCACTAGGCCATATGGAAACGTGTGTGGGATAGATTGAAGGCCAGTACAAGTCTTTGGATTAATTAAGAATTTAATAGCAGACCTATTTTCATGCCGTGATATATCCACACTCATGGATGTGTTAGTGATCGATTTGCCTCCTGTCTATGGGATGTTACTCTATAGAAGTGGTCTCTAGGATTAGGAGGACACCTTTAAATGGACTAGAAATCACTATGCCATATGGAAACGTGTGTGGGATAGATTCAAGGCCAGTAAAAGTCTTTGGATTAATTAAGAATTTAATAGCAGACCTATTTTCATGCCTTGATATATCCATACTCATGGTAGTGATCGATTTGCCTCCTGTCTATGGGATGTTACTCTATAGAAAGTGGTCTCTAGGATTAGGACGACACCTTCAAATGGACTTATCATATGCTGCTATACCAAAATTTGATGGTCTCATGGTGAGGATCTTCTGCAAGCCTTTCTATGACGGGCATTTGGAAAAATATGAAGATGGCGTTAGGAATTCTTTTCGTTATGGTGAGTTGCTTCTTTAGAGGGTTTTCATGGTCATGGGTTGTCCTGATGATAGCCAGAGGGGTCACGATCATGTGGAGGACATTTGGAGATCATTCGGAGAACCCTATTCATCTGAAGAGGAGGATCGTGCAAAATTTGTCCAAAAGTTAAACCATGAGACGTATTTGCACGAGGTTTCAACGAAATTTAAGTGTGAAACTGCTGGAAACAATTATGTTGGAGTTCTGAATGAGATTGATCGTCATTCTGACCCACCTAACTTGGTAATGAATGTGGTAAGAGAGAGCCTTGTTCCAAACAATGAATTAGAATCAGACTGGAATGGGTCAAGAAGAGTGGACACATTCCTATTGAATATCTTATTCCTTCCCTGGAGTAAAGAAACTTTACAACAGTCAGGGAAATCTTCGTAGAAATTGATAGGAATTTGGAATGTGAGGAAAGGGGTCTTCCTCCAATTTATTGGTAAGAAAACAATGATGTGCCAAGCTTTGCCCCAAATGAAGCAGTTTTTACAAGTGACCCACCTCCACCTCCTTCAACTCCTATACATGACCATGATTCTCTCGAATTACTCCCACACACCAATATGGTTGAACAACAAAGAGAAGAGGATTCACGTAGTATTTCCAATATGAGTAATTTCCCTAACTTCCCTAGTTTCCTCTTGCCAAGAGAAACTCCTGTCCCACATAGTGAGGGAGATAACCCGCAGATTGATATAAGATGCAACTTTCAGCATATGAGATAGAAAAGTATAACAATAAACAAACAAACATATTTCTTATTGGCATGATCTATGTACATTAATTTGTGGGCATTTCTAAGGCCAAATATTATGATCAAATAAAAAACAAGTAAATAGAAATTGAAAATACTATTGGGAAACTATGTAATTTATGAGTTGAATAAAACATTGTAGCACCAAAGGTATTCTCTGATCCACCAAAGAACCCCATAGACCAATCAAAATCCAACAATCAATGCGTCAAACACCCAATCCATACAATGACACCTAAAAACACCCAATCCAAACAATGACACCTACCAAGGATTAATTGGGTGGTCACAAGGAAATCATATCAACCTATGTCATAATTAAACATCCAATTCCATGAATAAAATTAATCTGAATGTGTGAATCATTATCTCTCATCATTCTTGAATGGTATCCAACTAATATAATGGTTACTTTCCCGTATCAAACTAATGGAGTGAAACAGCATAGCACGAACCACTTTCCATGAAAATGATTTAACTTCTATCGTAATGAACACTGAATGTGGAAAACATATACTACAATAAGATGCTAAATTTTATTGTATGAACTACTTGAACTCTCAGGCAAGTTCCTTTACCTCATCTAAGATCTCCTCTAATACCCATCGCCTATGCACCACAAATGAAGCCCTTAAATGCCCATATCATAGGTAATTGAATCATAAGCTCAAAAGTTTGGTTAAAATATGCAACTTTAATTAAAAATTAAAGATCATATCCAAACAGTGGACCAATGTTGATAGAAATGGTATTCTGCATGCTTGTTTTCATAGGAATAACCATTTACGCAATCATTCATCCATCCAAACAAAGATTCTAGACATACAACATTTTTTAATCAATAAAGAAGACATTTAGTGGTGATGTTACCCTAGATATATTGACACTATCTCTTCACAAATCAAGATGCTTTTTGATATAATGCTTCCATCCTTCTCTTCTCTCTCCCTACACATTTGTTTGTACAAAAATGTCCCCTTAACTTGCCTCTAAACTATTTCAAGAAGACAACTTGTGCATTAATCTTTCATACAACTACCCAACCAATATTAACCTAATTTTGGGAATAAGCATAAGAAGGGAAGAAAGAAATTACATTAATGTATATAGATGGGCAAAAGATCAACGGGAATACAGGTACATGTTACAATGGCAATGTGGAAGCGTTGAAGGCGACTCCTAGGAGAAAAAATTAGTCAAAATAAAGATACAGAAAAAGAGCACAAAGAGATAAACAGAAGAATTAAGCCCTAGACAGAAACAGAGACAGGTATTTCTATATGAATGAAGAGAAGCACTATTCAACACAATAAGGATAAAGCACACTGTTAGAGAGCATAATGTAAAAACACTTTCTTCTTTTGAAGAATTATGTGAATGGAATAATATCTGACAAATTAATTGATAGCATATATTCATTTTAACAATTAAACAAGAATTATGCAATGTAATCTTAATCAGTTTACAATAGAGATTAGGGACCAGGGTTCGCACCAGGATAGTATATGATGGATTGATTGCTTTGATGGAAAATTTTCCTTCACGAGGAACAACACATATATCCATGAATATTGTGCCTATATCAATATTTTTCATTTCAATTTGATGCCTTGGTGACCAAAAGCCCATTGCACCAATATATGGTGTCTTCATGACACTTCCTAGTTCGTAATAACCACCTCCAAAAACCAACTGAAAATTCCAGCTAACAGTAAGAATACTTATGATAGAAAATATAAAATAGAACATTTAAATATAGTTCGATCACAAATAATAGATAACTGTTCCATGTGCTAAAACATTAAAAAAAATAAAAAACCCACACATATATATAAGTCATTGGCCAGGATCAGTATTGGATGAATATTCAAGAAGATTTGATATCATATTGTAATCAAAAGTCGGCAACTGCATGCAACAAATAGAGGTGAATTATGAACAAGTTCCTTTCAGACATACGGTCATCTTAGAAAGGTATGGCCTCGTGTTAGATAAGAAATGAACGAGGTGGATCCACTGACCACAACATCAGTGAAGTAAAACAAACAAACAAAGTTTGCATGACAACTAGATTATACTCTTTAGCGAGCATGTCAAGGATTGTATATCTAGGAGCCAAAGGAAGGGAGAAGATGTCAAATAGACAAACAAGCATCCAAAATGAGGGTTAGACATTAATCCAATTAAAAGGCAGGTAGATAAGATAAGATAATTTTGTTAGTGTCCAACGAATGAGCACAAAAGTAGATCAATGGGACTGTTGAATACATTAGTGCTTGTTGCCACAAAAACTAGCACCCTAAAAGCAAGGACTCACAGGGGTTTTAGCCAAGTGCAACTATGGAAATAGTGCATCTATCACCTACAACTATTTCCCTTCACTTCTAGTGGCTTAGACAAACCACTAAGAGAGGATTCCCCAAATGCAACTAAGTTCTAGAGACGAGGAAAATAACATAGATTATAAATAGGTTGATGGCTCAAGAGTATATCAATTGGAAATGAAGAGATCTCAAAATTGAAAGGATTTATTTAAAGATTACTGAATCATCTGTAAATCATAAATCATTGAGCATAATTAAAGAATGATGACAAGCTAAAATGAACACCCCAAAATCATCTAGTGAATTTGCCAAGAAAACAAATAACTTGTTGCAATATGAAATGGTCAATAACCATGAGAAGTAAAATAAAACATGGCAAGCTTATCCCATAAAAGTATTGATCAATAAAAGAAATTGTTGTAATTATGATGATGAATGAAGTGAACAACATTGAATAAAAAACTGATCTAACCACATAAAAGTTTCAATGTAAATTGTGACTTAATTTTGAAAGTGAAGATATAACTTAGACAACATTGGATTGGTTTTCTATTGCTAGTTTTTCCAACATAAAATTGATCCTTAATTTTTGTTACCAACTAAGTTGCACATAGTTGGACTTTCAGGCGAGCCGGCCAAGAATGATCAAGTAGACGTGGTCATATCAGAGTTCAGAAGTCCATCAAGCCTTCTTAGCCCTTTTATTTTTTGTACCACATGTTTATACCCCCTTGGGGGAATTATAATAAATGTACTAGCATGGCAAACTTTTTGTAAAGAACTTGGCTTCCTAGGACTTGTTACCACCTAAGTTGTACATGGTGGATTTTTCAAGTAGAACAAGTATACTTGTTCATTCTTTAGAGTTCCGAAGTCTTCCAGGATATTTCTGGGAGATTTTTCAAAAACAATTGTAACAGATGTTCATACGCCCCTTGGGGAAATTGTAAAAAATGTGCTAGCGTGGTCAATTTTATAAAAGGCTCAACTTACTAGACTTAGGCATTAAGCTGACTAGCCCAGAGTGTTTTTTCCCTCGGTAATTATTGGTTGTTGAACAAACGACTAATCATTTCTGAGTTTTTCACTCACACCTCTAAAGTTGGGGTAGTCGTCTTGGTGGTTAGGCCTTAGGAGGTTATTAGAGCCTCCATGTCAATGTTTATAAACATGCTAGACATTTGAATTAAGCATATGGACATGTGCTAGGTCCCCCTAGGTCTTTGTTCAATTTTGAGAAAATTGTTTGTTCCCGCAAAATTAGGCCATTTTTAATGGTTTAATTGAAAAACTTCAAAATGTAATAAAAGTTGGGTTTGGAGTCCATTTTTGGTGTGGAGATGCTCGTTTTCACATTCAAAGCGTCCTCTTTAACCCAAATGCCACTTTTCCTATGTTTCATGTGGCTAAAATATCCCATGGAGCATTATTTCTCTAAAAGTGCATTAAAACGTCATTTTAATGTTAAAAGTGCAACAAATTGGCACCAAAGGACAAAATTTAAAAAGTCAAAAAATTGATTTGTTTAAAAGGTGGGATGACATGGTAAAGGGGTCCATCATGGTATGTGACCTTTTCCAAATGTTAAGGCATTAAAACTTTGGATAAATTGTGGAGTTATGAATCATATGTTTTGAGGGATGACGCCATCATTAGTTTGATTCGCACGTGAGTTCAAAGATGTGATATTTGCTTGATTGGATTGGTGTTTGATGTGATGGTGAGTAGGTAGAGTGAGGTCACCTACCTCATGGGAGGTGGCTCCTCCTCTATGATGTCACTTCACTCAAACTCAAGCTTATCTATCAGTTCAACTCTCAATCAACTCGTCTCCCTTTGCCAGTGTTAGATGCACCCACTGCCTCCTCTCCGGTTATAAATAAAAAATGATTCTCTCCATTGAAGCTAGTTAGAGTTGCTTTGGAAGGCTTTCCATTGTAATACTTTTGTTATATTTTTCATTGTGAATAAATAGAAGCTTTGGAGGCTAGATGGTGTAAGGCATTCGATTGGATGAATATTGTTGCTTATGCTTGAGGTAATCTGTATCTGGTGTATTTTTCCTTGCTTGATTCGTGGATCTAACCTTGTCAAGATTGCTCCCAATTGAAAGGAAAGAGTCTTCAAATTAATTTATTTATAGATTCTATTGTTCATATGTATGTAAAGATCAAGATCTGGCATTTTCAATAAGTTTATTATCGTGTTGCTTTAATCTATTATATGTATATCATTGGATCTCACAAATCTCTCTACAAGTTTTATTTATGCTAGTTACAGGATATCGTGGAGAAGGTCTTGAACAAGATTGTTCCTTATCATCTTCACCTTTTCACTCGGCATAGTCCAACTGCGTCCACCGAAAGCTCTTTGGTTGATGTTCAGAGCTACAAGCTTGTCCTATGCTCTATCTCCTTTTAAAATTTAAAATCTACTTGGTTACTTGGTTCATAGCTTTTATTTTTTAGATCTATCATCTTAGAGTGAAATTTGTCAAAGATTTATCTTCTAAAATCTCATAGTCTAGATCTGAAAGTTTCGTACAAAAGATTAATCTTTCGTTTAATAGATCTAGCTAAACCTACTTCCTTTGCAAACAAATTTGAAGCATATTCTTAACTTGTCATTTGAAAGTATTTTTCCTAAATTTTAAAGTTGAATCTTGCATCTAAGTGCACATCGTTTTGGTTCCCAAAAGGCAAGCCAAGATCACAAGGAAAGCTTGCTTTCCTTGGTCATTTCTTTGCATTTTTTTATCATTTTTTAACTTGGAATTTTTTAGAATTCTTTTTATATGTTCAAAGACACTCTTAAAGTGTTTTTGAGCATCTTTTGGATTTAAGCAGGTCCATAAAAAAAGAGGAGGCGCTTCTCGATGTTGGAAGATTTAAGCCATTCAAGGCTTCCCATAGCTCCCCATTCCAATATTTGTCAATTTTTTACCTATTGTAAGCCTTTGGACCCCAGATAACAAAGACCAAAGAGCATTCATCTTCGAAATTTTTTGTAAACCATTTAATAAATTTTTTGAGTAGGCTCTTTAAAGCCCACTCCCCATCCCCCCGCGGGGAATTTGTGTCGGTGTCAATTTTCATGATTTTCTTGTTTTAGTTAGTTTTTGTTTGCATAGTAGTATACTTAGATAAGGGTTCACTTTTGTTATATCATTCATTTGTCAAAGTAATACAAATACTAATCCCACGACTTCCCGAGTTACTCGAAAGGGGAAAGAGATGCGTGGTAGGACTAATTAAAAAACTTTTGCTTAACTTTCGCATCGTTTTTATTCTTTAAAATTAACTCCTCCTTGCTCTCTTGATTGAGGTCCATTTGGACTGAACAAGATTCCTAGAGGTTTTATTTCTTTTTAACAAACAAACACAGTGATTAAAATCCTTAGAGCTTTACCAAGACTCCATTGTGTATGCTCTACACCGCTACGGTTCGACCAAACCGTTCGCTGCATCAAAAGCAACGTGGGTGACTAGTTTAATTAGGATCATTTTTAGATTATCCTCCCAAGGAGAAAATCCAACACTTCGTTTAATCCGTTGTGGGGAAGTTCACAAAGGAAACGGGAACCACTAGATAGTGACCTTGAGACACCGTCAGACTACACTCTTGTTCGTGTAGTGTTGGACATGTCTCAGAGAATCCGATCCAACCCACATATTCTTCGCGTGAAACCATATCTAATAATGGTTTTGGACACACTCCTCATACCTTCAAGTATATTTGGAGTTCCCTTCCCCCTAATCTCATCCATTCATCTTCCACAATAATTTAAAACTAACCAAGAGCATTTGCAACACATTTCTCAGCACTACAACAACATTACAATCTCGTGACTCCATTTCGGCATTGGTCTCTTACTTGTATCGTATATTTTATTGCTCTAAGTTCATTTACTCATTTGGTGTTGTATAATTCATATGTTGTTGTGTTTAACATATATTGTTGCAATATCTTGTTCCAGTATTTTTTTCATCAAACTCCTAAGTAATTTATTCATCATCACACTAAGCCTTAACATCCTTAGAAACTAACAAGGTCTACCCCCCTTGGCTTCGATTAGGAGTTGGCCTAAACAGAGGAGTTAAGAACAAGGTGACAGCCTTGACTCGAGACTTGCCCCCAAGGACACACCGAGTGGCTTAAAAATTTCTCCACGGTTCCCCCCAAGTGTGTGAAAGGCGGCAACAGGACTTAGACATCAATCCGATTGTACAATGACGCAAGGCGTGACACAAAAGCGTCCTGCATGACATCAGCAGACTATACGCAGCTGTACATGTGACATCAGCGTCCATACAGTGACACAGAGGCCGTACGATTGACGCAGAGGTGTGATGGTGACATAGGCAGTAACGTAGGGGGTCATGCAATCTTTGTGGGGTTTTTCCTCAGCGAGTTTTAGTTGTACGATATTTTCAGGTTGGGTTAAATCAATTTCTGGATTGTATTGTTCGATATTTTGCTATTAAAATATCTTCTCAGACTACTGCACCAATTTCTCATCTTGGTTTTTCCAGGGGTTTTCATACCCAAAAATATTTGTCTCTATTGGTGTGATTGTTTTTATAAATTTTTCTCAGTGTTTAGTTTTCGGTGCAATATTTGTGATGAAACTCATTTGTGGTTATCAATAATAAAAATTTAAAAAAACTGGGTAACTCAAGATTGGGTTTTAAGGAAATTTACAATAAGGACCAGTGGCGTTCACCTCAAGCATTGTCAGTACCATAATAAAATATTTTGAGTAGGCTCCTAAGAGCCCACTCCCCATCCCCCCTAGGGGAATTTGTGTCGATGCACTTTTTTCATGGTTTTTCTTTTGTTAGTGTAATTTTGTTTTACAAATCAGTATAGTTTGCTATTTCAAATTTCAATTTCATTCATCGCAAAGTAATACAAATACTAACCCAGCCTTGCTCTCCCCGGTACGACCTTCAGGCCTGCAAGAGACTCTTGGTTGTAGTAATTAGTTTTACTTCTTTGCTTTTGTTTCTATAATCTCAAATTGGAATAAACATCCACCATTTTTGTGTATGCTCTTTCCCATCACAGGTTTTCCTTGAGCTTTGGGATAATCAAAAGCAGAAATGTGCACTTATTAAATTTCCACATCTAATAAAAAACTCACCATTAATAAAATCAATCCCTTGAAAACATACGGAAATATGGCGTACACGAAGTTTGTCATTTGTGGGAAAACTCTCCGGAGAAGGTGGGAACAACTAGAAAGTGACCACAGGGCCTCGTCCGGCTACACCCTTGTTTGGTGTAGTGTTGGACACACCCCCATGACTCCATCTAGCCCACATCTTCTTGCGAGGAGCCACTTCTGTCAAAATCCGGACACTTTCCCCGTACCTCAGAGTATATCGGGAATTCCCTCTTCCCCCTAATCCACTCATCTTTTAATAATTAAAATTGACCAAGTACATTTGCAAAACATTCGTCACAACAACACTCATTTCATGTGGTTGAGTTAATTTTCTTTTGCAAAGTCTTGTTTCAATATTTCCTTTCAATCTCCTAGACTAATTTCATCTTTTCTTTCTTAGCTTAAAAGCCTTAGATTCTTTATAGGGACCACCCCCTTGGCTTCGCTAGGAGTTGGCCTAGACGGAGGAGTCGAGTGTTGAGTGACAATATCTCAACTTGAAACTTGCCCCCAAGTACACACCCAGAGGTTTGAAGATTTCTGCCCTGCTAACCCCTCGAGGTGCGTGAAAGGTAACAACAATTTCAAAACTAAATCAACAACTTAAAAATAATTATTTTACAGAAAATTAGTCGTTGAAACAACATAAACAGCAAATTATAAAAATAAAATTGCAAACTGTTACCAACTTTTTGTACCATAGTTGGGTTACTTAAGGAGCCGCCAGTTGACGAACATGTTCAATGTTTGATTCAAGTGTATCAATTGATCCGTCTTCATGTCTAGCAAATATTGGCTAGCCAGTTTTTCATTTGAATAAATTTGACCATGGCCCCGCGGGGTTTGTAATAAAATGTGCTAGTAGGGTATTTTGAGTGGTTCGGTCTCCTAAGACGTAGAATATTAACTAAGGTATTATGCTTTGCCTATAGGGTATTTTGAGTTTTTTTCCCTTGACAATTATGCTTTGCCTATAGCCGAGTATAATTGACGAGGTTTTCTCCTGCTTCCTCCAAAGCTGGAATGCCCGATTTTGAATTCTGGGCTTTGGGGGGTTATTAGAGCCCAACTAAGTGTTTATAAACCTAATAGGCATTGTTAGAATAGAGCATGGTCTTGTCCTAAGTCAATAGGACCTTTAAAAATTTTACGAAATTTTTTTTTTAGATGGGTTAAAATTATTTTTTTAAAATTTTAATTTTTAATTATTTCCCTAAGTTTTTTTATTAATTTTTCCATAAAGTAATTGGTAAAATCCCGTTTGTAAAAAGTTAGTCATCTGGAGCCCGTTTTCAGTGATTGAAGGCTCTAACCTCAAACCAAAAATCATTCTTAATCGGCTAGCCAGTCAGATCCAACTTTCAGATCATCAATCGGACACATAACGCTCATTTTCTCAAAAAAGTCATTTTCAAGGAAAAAAATGATTATTTTGGAGAAAATTAAAACTCTCCAAATTAATCCAAATTCAGTGAAATACAAGGCTAAATGACATCTCAATGGGAATTTATGATGATTGGAGTTATCATAACTCAACTTCAGTCAGCATTCAGTGAGCAATAAAGTTATATTCAGTTAACAGATTTTTCATCTCCAGCTAAACTCCCGAATTATATGAGATTGGAGACCTAGAAATGTTAAGGGTCTCCAATCATTTAATGGTCAAATTAACTTCATCAGGAGGTTCATTCCTAATCTAGCAGAACTCATGAAACCTATGCAGGCTCTCCTAAAGAAAAATGTTAAATTCCTGTGGACAAATGAGGGAAGGAATGCTTTTGACACTATTAAAGATTCCATCACTAGGTCTCCTGTCTTAGTCATCCCAGATTACGCGAAGGATTTTATGATCTTTTCATTTGCTTCTGAAGACACTATTGCAGGTGTGTTGCTCCAAAAGAACTTCAAAGGGTTCCAACAACCTATAGCATTCATGATTAGAGCCTTGCAGAATTCTGAGCTAAAGTATACCATCATGGAGAAGCAGGCTTATGCCTTAGTCAAATCTTTAAAACATTTCAAGACTTATATCGGGTATTCCAAGGTTATCGGATATGTTCCCCACACTACGATTAAGGATATCCTTTCTCAAAAGGATTGTTTAGGAATAAGGGGTACATGGGTGTCCAAGATCCAGGAATATGACCTTGAAATAAAGCCCATTAAATTGATCAAGGGACAAGGCCTTGCAAGAATGCTTACTCATAAGAATGAAGAAGCCATTGAGATGACTGCGAAAAACGATATCCCTTAACCCACCATGACTCCTGCCCTTCAAGAACTTGATAACCATTGGTATTCAGACATCATTTTCTTCCTTCTCCATCTCACTTTCCCTGATCACCTCAAAGGACACAAGCGTAGGGCTTTGAGACTTAAGACTGCTAGGTATTGCCTTGCCCAAGAGGGTCTGGGTTGGAGGAACCCAGATGGTATTATACTTAGGTGCATCAACGAACAGGATTCTAAGAAGATATTAGCAGAGTTTCACTCAGGGTTTTGTGGAGGCCATTATGCAGCAAATACAACTGCCCACAAAATTTTGAGAGCTGGATACTACTAGCCAACCATTTTTTCAGATGCTCACAAGCATGTCAAGTGTTGCCAAGAGTGTCAGCTTTTCACTGGGAAGCAGAAGTTGGCAGCTCTTCCCCTTACTCCGGTTGTCGTCCTTGCCCCTTTTCAGCAACGGGGGCTTGATTTTATTGGAAAATTCAAGGATAACTCTAGCAATGGTTTTTGCTGGATTCTCACAGCAACCGATTACTTCACCAAGTGGGTAGAGGCTATACCCACCAAAACTGCCGCTGAGAAGATTGTTATAGACTTCATCGAGGAAAGAATCATCTCCAGATTCGGAACTCCCCTTAAAATAACAACCGATAATGCCAAATCTTTTAGTTCAGGAGCAGTAAATGACTTATGTTGTAAATATGGCATTATCCTATCCCATTCATCAAATTACTATCCACAGGGCAATGGACTTGTTGAGTCCACTAATAAAAATTTGATGACTATCCTTAAGAAGACCGTTGGGGATAATAAAAGAGCATGGGATAGTAAGATTAAGTATGCTGTACGGGCAGATAGAATCACTAAGAAGAACTCAACGGGAAAGTCACCTTTTGAGCTTGTTTATGGACTCACAGCCACCCTTCCGGTCAGCATGCAGATTCCAATATTCAGGATGTTAAGTGAGTATGGCATAGAACAAGCATAAATGGAGTAGAGGATCAACCAGAGTATAGAATTGGATGAATCTAGAAGAGCTTCCCTTGATCAGTCACTTAGACATCAAGAAAGCATGAAGGGCACCTTTGATAAGTCAGCCAGGCCGAGATCTTTCCAAATAGGAGATACTGTTCTCTTATCAGATAAGAGAAGGGAGAGGCCTGGGAAGCATGGAAAATTTGACAACCTTTGGAAAGGCCCGTTTATCATCCGCGACACGGCTGGCACCAATTCTTTTTTCCTTAACACCATGGATGGAGAAATATTAAACCTTCCCATGAATGGCCAACACTTGAAGCCCTTTTATCGAAACAACCTCCAAGATGACCAAAGGGTCATCCCAGGGATTTTCTAAACCCATCCTTGTTGTATTTTTGTGTACTTTATTTTTCTACTATATTTTATGTATCATATCTTTGTAGAATGTTGTATCAAAGCTCCTTCCTTTTGTATATTAGCATCTGTATTATAATTCACTTATATATGCTAAAAAAGAAAAAGTTTATTTCATCTACTCTATTTCGAAAAAGAAAAAATATTTTCTGGTATTTCATCATGGCATATTTTTATCATATACATGGGCCTGAAACACTTCTTTTACATGCAGGTACCAGAGATTCCTAGATTCGCAAGCACTCTTTTTTATCAATAGATCAAGCAAGACATGTCCCACAGTTGGAGCGAGATGTTACCAACTTTTTGTGCCATAGTTGGGTTACCTGAAGAGCCGCCGGTTGACAAACATGTTCAATGTTTGATTCCAGTATATCACTTGATCTGTCTTCATGTCTAGAAAATATTGGTTAGCCAGTTCTTCATTTGAATAAATTTGACCATGGCCCCGCAGGGTTTGTAATAAAATGTGCTAGTAGGGTATTTTGAGTGGTTCGGTCTCCTAAGACGTAGAATCTCAACTAAGGTATTCCAAAGAGTTTTTTGCTCTTGAAAATTATGCTTAGCCTATAGCCAAGTATAATTGACGAGGTTTTCTCCTGCTTTCTCCAAAGCAAGAATGCCCAATTTTGAATTCTGGGCCTTGGGGGGTTATTAGAGCCCAACTAAGTGTTTATAAACCTACTAGGCATTGTTAGAATAGAGCATGGTCTTGTTCTAAGTCAATAGGACCTTTAAAAATTTTCCGATATTTTTTTCGGATGGGTTAAATTTTATTTTTTTAATTTTTAATTTTTTAATTATTTCCCTAAGTTTTTTTATTAATTTTTGAAGAAATTAATTGGAAAAATCTCGTTTGTAAAAAGTTAGTCACCCAGACCCCATTTTCAGTGATTGAAGGCTCTAACCTTAAGCCAAAAATGATTCTTGATCGGCCAGCCAGTCAGATCCAGCTTTCAGATCATCAATCGAACACATAACGCTCATTTTCTCAAAAAAGTCATTTTCGAGGAAAAAAATGATTATTTTGGAGAAAATTAAAACCAATGTTATCAAAACCCAACCGGTTTGGAAAAAAAACCCCGGTTTGACCGATTTACAAGCTTCGCCGAGTCAAATCATGCACTCAAACCGTTTTTGGCCGGTTCCATACGAAATTGGCCGATTTCGAGGATGAACCGCCCGGTTCCGTACAAAACCACCCGGTTTTCTCCAAACCATCCGGTTCAGAATAAAACCGGCCGGTTCTGTACGAAAACGCCAAGGACCCCCAAAAATAGCTAATTTCAAATTCTTTCAATAAAATAAAAAATAGGGTCCACGTGTGAGCTGTTTAATTGACCCACGACCCTTCTAATGTTATAAAAAGAGGCTCCCACCCTCCATATCAATCACATTTAATTGTGAATGGACTTGGGCCCTCTTCCACAGCAAGAGGATGTGAACATTGATGTTGCAGTTAGAAAAGTGCCTTCAGGCCTATAGGGGAGTCAAGCCATGCTCTTGTTGAGGATGTAGATGATGACTCTAAGTCTGAGCATGAGGACTCAGATAATTATGATATATGATTAGAATCATTAGATTGTAGATTCTCGAGTCTAGACTGTAGTCATATGCTTATATTTTGACTTTAGAGGCCATTTATAACCTCTTTGTTGATGTACTTTTATTTAGTTATGTATTTGCAATCGATGTTTTTTTGGTTTTATATGCTCTTACTTGCTATATACTTGAGAAACTTGACATATTTGTTTATAATGGTTTGAATTCACATGGATGCACATGGATATATATGTATTTTTTGAAAATATGAATGTTTTATGTATGTTTGCTCAACCGGTTTTTTGATCCGGTTTGTTTCCCAGTTTTTGTCCGGTTCCGGTCTGGTTCCGGTTCCCAGGGTTAGCCGGTTCGACCACCGGTTCGCTTCTGATAACATTGATTAAAACTCTCCAAATTAATCCAAATTCAATGAAATAAAAGGCTAAATGACATTTCAATGGGCATTTATGATGATTGGAGTTTCATAACTCAACTTCAGTCAGCATTCAGTGAGCAATAAAGTTATATTCAGTTAACGGATTTGTCATTTCCAGCTAAACTCTTGAATTGGATGAGATAGAGAGCACTCATTGGTTTGATGATTTGATTGAGGTAAAGACTGAAGATAACAGCAGCAGTAGCCTCTCCAGACCTAGCAATGACTCCTCCATACCTAAGTTGTGGCCTCACCTACCAGCTCACACCTCCCTTCATCATTCACGCCCCTCTTTAGCATGAGGGCGTCATCCACACGTGTGGGCTCAGTTGTGGGTTGTTTGCAGTGGTTAGGGTTGGAGTGGGGGTTCTTTGCCTAGGTGGAGGCCTCCCCTCACTCCCAGCTCTTCATCTTTAGGTCTGGGCTCTCAGTTATGTGCCAAGTCGGTTAGGTTATGTGATCTGGTTTTAGGGTTTTAGCTTGATCTCATTGTAGAAATAAAGGCTCCTTCAGCTCTATTCAGATGGAGAATTTGTGCAAGTACATCTAGAAAAATTTGTAATATCTTTTGAATTTGAATAAAGCAAGAAGACTTTGGAGATCCATGTGGGAGTAATTTGTGTGCGATGCTTCATCTTGTTCAAGGTGATACCATTCTTAGCTCATTTCTTTTGATTCTTAAGTATATGATTTTGTGATTAGAAGGCTAACAATCTAGCACAATATTATTTGATCTGTGCTTTTCTCTTCAGTTTTGTGGCTTTCAGGTATTCTCCCAAACACAAGAGCTCTTGTTTGGTTTATGCATTCATTCTATAGGTGCCTAAGGGAGTCTTCCACTTTAGGAAATCGAGAAACAAAGGGTTTGCTTGCCTCATCCATCAAACTACAAACTTCAAAAAATCTATTGGTTACATTGGCTACTACAAAGCGGATCTACAGTTTTACAGGTTTCATCCTATCGATTTGCTTTCCAAGTAGTGCAAGTATTCTCAATTTATTCACATTTCTAGATCTTGCATTATGATTGGCTAAAGTAGATCAAAGATTCAAACCTATCGATTTGCTTTCCAAGTAGTGCAAGTATTCTCAATTTATTCACATTTCTAGATCTGGCATTATGATTGGCTAAAGTAGATCAAAGATTCATACTTTGATCTACTTGTTGGGTTTAGATCTACTTTTTTTTTTTTTAAATCTTTAACTTTTATTAGATCTAAGATCCTTGTCTCATTTCAAGTTTGTAAATCCATCTTTCTTTTTGCCTTGGAAAACGTGCACGAATTTTCTCGAAAAACGTGCAAATTTTCCATTTTTAGGCTTGCTGGTTTTTACGTGTTTTCATTATTTTTCAATTCTGGAAATTCTTTTTAAAATCAGAAAATTTTTCAAAAAAAATTATTTTTTAATTTTTTCATCTTTTCCTCGAAAAATGTGCAAATTTAAGCTTGTTGTTTTTTGCTGATTTTTTGACATTTTTCTGTTATTTTTTAATTCTAGAAATTAGCCTAAAGATTAGAAAATTTTCGAAAATTTTTCAATTTTTTTTTGTTAATTTTGACTTTTTCTCGAAAAACGTGCAATTTTGTACTTGCTGTTTTTTTTACTGATTTTCTGTAATTTTTTGCTATTTTCCAAATTCTGAAAATTAGGTTAAAATGTTAAAAAATCTTTGATTTTAAATTCACAAAAATTCTCAAGTCGTTTTGTCAAAAATCGTGTATTTTACATAAAAATCGGTAAGCTTGCCTGGTCCTTTTCAAGTTTTGATTTTGGGTCTCATTCTATTGTTTTGGTCTTTTGTTTCATCTCATAAGGCACTTGTCCTCTCATCCACTTAATCTTTTCGAATCACAAGTCAAATTTGGTTTCCTAACATTCTTACTCGTTTTTGTTTAGAGCTCTTATCCACAGGTGAACTAAAAGAAAAAACCAAGCAAGAAAGAGCAAGCAAAACTAGATCCAAAGACAAGGATCCTAAACCAAAAAAAAATCATTCTCCTTTGTACAAACTCATAAGAGTTTTTCATTTTTACTTAAGTTAGTTCTCAAAAATCCTTACAAGGATTAAACTCCCAAGGCATTTGTACTTCATTAATAAAACAAGGCTAAGTGGGATAAGGCCTCCCATACTTGGTTTTTCTTCCCCATTTGGAGAAGAGTGTCTTTGTTCTTAGCTTAGATTTATTTCAAGTACTTAGAGTAGTTTCATTTTTTTCAAAGTAGATACTAATCATTAGTTTAGTCATCTCATCTTTTGTTTATTTGAACTACATCATCTTTATGTTCTTATTTCAAGCTGCTTGTCTTTTAACAAAGAACTAAAGTCTCTTGAACTTGCAATAACACAAGTCAAGAGCACTCTTTGTCGGAGAGCATTCCCACTGCATTATCCTTGCATCAAGCATATAGTTTAGTTAAAGTCTCTTTAACTTCTGTCATAAGACGAAGTCAAGAGCACTCTTTGTCGGAGAGTTGAACTATGTGCTCCTAATAATAAAATCTTTCCAACTCACATTTTTCCACTTAAAATTTACCTCGTTGCTATCCCTCACCTAGTATGCTCTGCCAAACCTGAAAAGTTGGACTCGTACTCAAAACGGTAATCGGATTTGTTAATCTTGCAAGTGATAACGTAATAAAACTTTCACCCCATAACCAACGCACCGATGTTGTCTCGATAAATACTCAGGTAGTGGGCAAATTCCAAGTGTGGGCGTCAGGCAACCCAATCTGGACACTCACTGGTTAAGTTCTCTAAACACCTAGCTTGTGATTCCAGAGAAGTCCATCATGTCTTCGAACGAAGCCACTGAAAGTATTTCCAGTTAGGTTTCCTAGACACCTTAAGCAAGATCATCTTTAAAATACTTAAAATTTACCAAGAGCACTCGCACAATCTAACATTCACTAGTTTAATTTCTAGACGTGTGTTTAATTCTCTGGCGCATTTCAGCATCATTGACTCCATAAGGCACTGGTCCTTGTTTTAATTTGCATAATTATATTATTTGATCAATTGTCTATGGTGTATTATAATTGCTATCACTAAATGCTTAATTAAAGTCTAGAATTTAAACTTATCTTTTAAATCACTTGTTGCAACGTGGATTGCTCTTTGATTTTGTGTCACATTTATAACAAGTATAACACCCTCAAATCGTAATAACTCCTAAACAACACCCATCCGCATCCGCAAACTCTAAGAACACTTTAACAACTTAAGAGCCATAGAAACTCTTTTGTAGGGATTACCCCCCTTGGCTTCGTTAGGAGTTAGCCTAAACGGAGGAGCTAGGATTAGGTGACAGTACTTAGCTCTGTGCTTGCCCCCAAGGTCACACCTCTCCCACTTTCCTAAGTGAGAAGACAACTTTCATTGGATTTCTGCTGCTGGTGTGCAATCGGCGGACAACACAAACAAAGTGCTGAAGATAAAGAACCAAGTGTTGAAAATGAAAGACAATAAAAGTGCTTAGTTACTTGCCAGTGCTATTAACGTAGATAACAAATCAATAATATACTAACAACCATTAAATTTCAGCTCTAAAATAGTATGTAAGTTAACTACATGTGGAACAATAAAGATCTAAAAATGATTGTTGAAAGATTGTTGAAAAGTGCATAAATGATAAGATAATACCATGACAATAACTTTGACAATAAAAAGTTCAGCTCATAAAGAACACAAGTAAATTAAACAATATGGAGCTAAACAAATCTGAAAATAACATTTAATCAACAAATAAAGGATAACTAGTTGACCATGACCATAGCGTAAGTTGATGAATTAATGTGCAATTCAAAGAAGATTTACTTAAATATCCTTTACATGTTTTAATGTGTGAGAACAAATGTTAATTTTGAGATTTAAAATTAAACAAAACAAACTTAAAGGAAAAAATGAATGATTGTTTGAGTTGGCTAAAATAGAGATTGTGGTTCTTTTGACTAGTGCCCAATGTACAAAGATGGGGTCATAAAGGAACAAGGGAAGGTTTGCGGTCAAAGAGTAGGAGGGGAAAGAAGTGTTTATACCCTTGTCCTAGTCTTTGATAGGCAATGTTTTGTTCTCTTTAGATCCATGGAAATATCAAGAACTAAAAATCTCCACATAAACCTACATGCAAGATCTAGTAATCGCACTAGCAAAGTCTATGAATTTACTACTAAGAGCAATAATTCAAGTGCTAAAATCGAAGCAATTTAATTATCAAATAGCACTAAAATTAAATAAAATTACCTCAACCTTGCTATTTGTAAGTCAATACTTGAAGAAGAAATCAATATTGAACATCTAGCATTTATAGACAAATGCTATAATTGAACATCTTCAACATAGTTTTACAAATTTCATCACATATCCTAACGCTAAGACAAATGAACACAAGAGTAGCAAGAGTACTTTATTCTCCAAGTTCTACCAAAGAGTACAATGAGAGAGTCTCTCTTATATAGATGTGGGAGAGTTTCTAAATCTTCCAATGACATGGTCAAAACTAGCAACCCTAGATATTAACTAATCAATGATGTAACAACCTCATTGACAAGTCAAAAGTAACAACCCACTTTTCAATACAACTGGACAAAAGAGAGGAGCGTCCCACTAAGTCAAGCCAAAGTGATGAATGTTCCTGTTGTCACATATATAGTAGTTGGGCTACTTTTGTTCCTGAGTAGTACTGATCAGTTCTTTGAGCCAGTCCTTTACTATGAGATCAACAGATGATGAGCCACCGGTTGATGATCTCCCACTTTCAGTAGATCCAAAGTATCCAGATTGACCAGTTCTATGCCATGACTAAGCCTTATGACCCCAGATTCGATGACTAAGTTAGCCATTCTTTCATGACCCAGTACAATGAGAGAGTCTCTCTTATATAGATGAGAGAGTTTATAAATCTTCCAATGACATGGTTAAAAATAACAACCCTATATATTAACCAATCAATGATATAACAATCTCATTGACAAGTCAAAAGCAACAAGCCACTTTTCAATACAACTGGACAAAAGAGAGGAGCACCCCACTAAGTCAAGTCAAAGTGATGAATGTTCCTGTTGTCACATATATAGTAGTTGGGCTACTTTTGTTCCTGAGAAGTACTGATCAGTTCTTTGAGCCAGTCATTTACTATGAGATCAACAGATGATGAGCCACCAGTTGATGATCTCCCACTTTCAGCAGATCCAGAGTATTCAAATTGACCAGTTCTATGCCATAACTAAGCCTTATGACCTCAAATTAGATGACTAAGTTAGCCATTCTTTCATGCCCCAAAGCAAACATTATTACAATTCCCATCATATGTAGCAGCAACAGTTGTTTTGGTGATCTTCAGATTGGTTTCAGATCCAATGCAAGTATATGAACCAGGTGATATTATGGTTTGTGGATATGAATTTTGATGTTGCTCTGTTGTCTATTTTAGTAGTGAAACTTGGTTGATATTGGTTATATGTTGGCAATACTTTATCTTGGTTTTACTTGGAACTAAAGTATACATGATCTAGCTAACTTGTCCAAGAGATTCTTTTGTATACTCATTGGCCTTACCCTACCCCTAGTATGGATTTGGTCATTTCCCTTTAGGGACACATCTTGCTAGTCTTGGCACCATCTTCATTGTCTTTGTCCATTCGTTGCCTTCCCATGTAGTTGATTAACCTTGACTTGTAACTTGACTAGTGACATCTAGGATTTCCCCACCTTCACCTCTATGTTGGAATAGGTCTCCATGTTTAAATTGTGTCTCGGTGTTGGTTTATGTGATGCTTGTCATAGAGATGGTATTCCTGTAGGTCTTGAACACAATTAGTCTTACCCAAAAGTGTCTTTAGATGCTAAGGCATCAGAGCTTAAAGTTATTCTAAATGGATGCCCTGCCAGAAAAACAAATTTCTTTAGACACTACGGCAAATAAAAGCAAAACAATCCGGTCGCCAAGAAATGAGCACTCATCCATTGTATGGTTTAAGGCTCATTTACCCCCACATGGTATCAAGGTGAGGCAAACCCGTCAGAGCTAAGCCTTAGTCATTTTCTAGATCCCAAAAGGCTTTCTGGGGAACCTACTTTTGGACGCTGGCAAGTTAATAAAAAAAAATTCAAATAAAGTTGATGGCTAGAGGATGCACTCATTCTTTGTATAATGTACGACTCATTTTCCCCCACAAGTCAACAGGGTGAGACTGGCCCTAAAAGTTCATGTCTTTGTCATTTTCTGGAATCCCAAAAGGCTTACTAGGGCACCTGCCTCTAAAGGTTAACTAGTATATATCGTTGTGCAAATAAACTACTTAAAAAGTTGCTTGTCTAAAGTCTAGTGGAGCCTTTTCATCATTCCACCCATTTGTGGGACAACCATTCCCTATTGTTCAACTAGTCCAATTTATGTGTTGTGTGAATTCCCTTGCCCTTTAGCGTAGATGCTTACAGCGTCTAGAGTCAAGTCAATCCCTTAGCCTCACCTGGGTTTTATTCACCTTCACCCTTGACTAGCAAAATGGCTAAACCTATAAATGAGTATACACTGGAGGTTCTTGTTTAAAGCAGCTAATCACTTTGATTTAGATTATTATATATGTATTGTGCTTATACTTGCCAACATAATTTAATTGTACTTGAGCCTCACTGTTAGCATAGATAATTAAGCATGCATGTCCATCTTGTACTTTCCAGTATCAAAGTTTAGCACTTGGGTCATCATTTGATCAGTCTTGACCTAATCAACCCATTGTTGATCAAGCCAGGAGCAGGGTCCAGGATGAGTTTTAGATCGATGGTTATGGATGATGATTATTTATGGTCTACAGGTGTCCATTAGACATATTCATGCTTTAGATGGAGGATTACTATTATGGCTTGTATTATATTTATGATTATCAGCATTTACAGGCGTTATTATTTTTATTGTTCTGACATGGATGGGGCATCTAATGTACCTTTGCGATGGACATATTGTGTATGAGTACTCATTCTTAGTTGATTTGGACATTATGAGTCCATTGGTGCAGGTGGTTTTCAGTTTTGGGTAATTACAGGAGAGATATGGATCTTTCAGGCATTTTGCAGTTGATTTGCCCTTGGAAATTAAAAATAAAACACAGTGCAGATGATGATGAGATCTCCTAGGGCACCAAAGGGAATCTGGGGATGTAGCCAGTCGATTGTACCATACTGCTATGGTGCTAGACACATTCGTGCAATCGTTTGGATTTAGTTTTTGGTCCCCTGTGAGATATTGGCAGTTTTATGTTCCCAAGGCAGCATTTTGATGATGAAAATGGCTAATAAGAAAATTGATTTGGGATAATGAGGCAAAGAAATGGTATGGAATTGGTTTGAGGCATAGTGTTTGGGTCACCTTCATCATTCGGCATCAGCTTCACTTCACATGGGGTCCACACGTCCTTGATTTCTTCAGTTTGAGGGCATTTAGATCTATTTTGAGGGAGACGTCTTACTGATTTTTACCACTCCTTAGCATATTTGACCACCACACCTTTTGTTGTGCCATGGGGCCATGCTAGTGAAGGATGTTATAACCTCCTAGCCCCCACCATGTGCTACCTTGTGGTTTTTTGTCATTTTTTTATGTGGTGTGCCCCCTCATTGGGCAATTTTAGTGATGTGCCCCCTTTTATTATTGAGTTGATCCATGTATGATGTATCCAACTAATCTTAGCCATAGATTAGGATGATATTATCTTTTGATCTTGACCCTTGATCTTTTTGGATCTAGGTCTTATGTAATTGAGAGACCTATAAATTGAAATGCTTTCTCATTTGTAAATGGGACTTTTGGCTCTTGAGCTCTTGTAATAATAAATATTTTGCAAAACCCTTGGAAGCTTTGTCGAATGTCTTGTTTGGAGATTGGAAAGTCTTATTCTCTCTAGCATTCTTGTGGATCCATGTATTTCTAATACTTTTTGCAGGTTGCCATCCACTTGGTGAAGGACACGATATGGGTAAGGACACTATTGTGACGAAGCTCCATAGCATTCTCTCAAATTGCCATTGGTTCAAGGAGTATCTTTATTGTATCTTGCGGTCATCTTGATGTATTTTGATTCATTTTTTTCGTCATTTCATCTATCTTTTTGTAAATCGATTCTCATTGAAGATCTTTTTTGCAGGAGGAGGGAGTGCTTGGCATCTTGGAGGGATTAGCGATTTCACTTGGAGAGACATAGAAAACTCGTAAATGATCGAAGAGGCAAGATCATCGCGTCATACAAGGTTAGTAGCAAGTATTTCCAAGTACATTTGCATTTGTTTTATTTTTCTTGGGCTTAATCCAATTGTCACCATAAAACCCTCTTTTCACAAACCCTCATTTTGTAGATCTGATAGATCCAGTGAGTTTTTGATTACGACCATCAAAAACCACTTGGAGATTGTTGAATAAACCCTAGATCTCCATTCGTGACATGATTTGTGTCCAACTCGATGTCAAATTGTCACTGGTTTGTTTGATCTTTGCTTGGAGTTCCTCGTAGTTCTTGTTAATCTTCTCATTGCTCCGGTCGAAACGAGTGTCCATTGATCTCGTGATTGGAATTTTCTCGACGCTAACTGTGGATTTATTTTTGTTTATTGTATGATACCAGCCCGCTACAATTATATATATATATATATATATATATATATATATATTATTTATTAATTAATTCTAATAATAATTATTATAGTATAGTTTTTGATTAATAATAATATTAATAAAAATATATTAATATTAATAATTATTACAATAACATTAATAAAATATATTAAAATATTAATAATTATTATTAATATTAAAATTGTGTTATTGCAGGAGTCACGTGGTTAAGTTTTAACCATCAGGTAAAGGAATGAATGAGAGGTGGATGATGGAGGGGGTATGGTGAGCGACAGATGATGTCGGATGGAGGATATGGAGAGGGGTGCCAGATGGAGGAGTGCGCGTGGAGGGAGCAGGTGGGAGTGGGGGAGGATGGAGAGAGGCGAGAGGGGTGCGGAGGATGGAGAGAAGAGCTGTTCGGGAGAGGCAGCGTTAGATGCAGAAGATGGAGGGCAGTGAGAGCGGGAGATGGAAAGAGGGATTAAGGGAGATGTGGAGCAGGCTGCAGAGGGGCAATGGAACAACAGAGGATGGAGAGCGATGGGAGTGGAGTGCAGCGTGAGTAGGGAAGGTAAAGAGGAGGTGGGTGCAGCAGAGGTGGTAGTTGGGAGTGGTGATGGGCTGGTGCCGAGAGCCAAGAGGCTCTAATACCAATGAAAGAATAGAAATGTAGATGGAGGAGAAAGGAAACATAATGTAATATGTATATGTAATTAAATATGAAGAAGATGGTTTACAATAACCATTGCCCCAGGTATTTTATACCCTAAGTGGGGAAGAGAGGTGACTTTTCAAGAAGTCACCTCTTAGTTTAATTACAAACATTTACTAAAATTAACCTAGCTTACTATTTAAATTTAACATTTGTAACATTGCCTTCTCCTTTTAAATTGCTTTGTCCTCAAAGTAGGGTAAAGACAGGTGTTGCTGAATGAATTTCTCTATTTCCCATGATGCATCTTCTTCTGGGCAATTCTTCCATTTAATGAGGTATTCCTTGATCATTCTAGTTCTATTAACATTTGTAACAGAACTTGTCTCGGATCTGTCAGGAACTGGCTCAAAGTGTTCACAGCAAAACATATGTCTGGTCTCATGTTCGTCAGGTACATCAATGATCCAATCATTTGACAATATACTGTGGCATAAACTGACTCTGATGAAGCATCGCAAAGTAGCTTCAAGTTCGATGCCATGGGTGTGGCTATTGCCTTGCATTCCATCATCTCAAACCTCTTCAGGATCTCTACTATATACTTCCCTTGACCAAGGAAGACTCCATCTGTACTTTGCCTATGTCCTTCATCTTGAAATTGGAAGCATGCTTCCTCTTTGTATCAACAATCAACCCATCCTCACATGTCACAAATAGGTCATCTACATACAATAGTAGTATCACTGGGTTCCCTTTCTCAACCTTGTAGTAAAGGTTGGAGTCTTCTTTACTCTTGGTAAAGCCCAAACTAGTCAAGAAGTTGTCCATCCTATCGTAGCATGTCTTGGTCACCTGCTTCAATCCGTACAAAGCTTTCTTCAATTTGCACACATGAGTCTGCCTATCATGTGTCTCAAATCCGAGTGGCTGCTCCACATACACTTCCTCTTCCACTACACCATTCAAGAATGTTGTCTTGACATCCATCTGGTGTATCTTCCATCTCATCACTGCAACCAAAGCAAGTATTGTTCTAATGGAAGTGTATCTGGCTACAGGTGCAAAAGTCTACTCATAATCTATCCCTTCCTTCTGGGAGAAGCCACGTGCCATAAATCGCGCTTTATATTTCTCTATGCTGCCATCTGCAGCATGCTTGATCTTGTAGATCCACTTGGAAGTCACAACAGACTTCCCTTTTGGTCTCGGGACCACATTCCAAACATCATTCTTCATGATCGACTGATATTCCTTGATCATGGCATCCTTCCATTCTTTCTCTTTTGCCGCTTCTTCATAGCTGGAAGGTCCCTTGTTAATGATGTCACACAATAGGGCTACATAGCTGGAGTATGGCCTAGGTCTTTTTCTTTCTCTGTGTATTCCTTCTGGAACGCCATATTTCTCTGCATCTAGATTTGCCTCTTGTACCCATGTTGATTTCCTCTTGTGAGAATTCTTCTCACGAGGTGGATCTGCAAATTCCTGAGGTTCTTCCATTTCTCGATCTTCTTTTGGAGTTACTTCATTCATTGTTGTATCTCGGATCTTGGGTACTTCTGGTTCTTCAATGTCTTCAATAGGTAGTTTTCTGGATTTGTTGTATGTTGAGTCTTCGTCAAATGTCATGTCCCTGCTGATATCGATCTTCTTGTACCCTGGAAAGTATATTCTGTAAGCCTTTGAGTTTTTACTATATCCCATGAATATGTCCTTGTTTTTTGAAAGGTCTAACTTCGTTCTTTTCTCCTTTGGAATGTGTATGTACACTGGGTAGCCAAATACCCTGAGATGGTTGACTTCTGGTTTCTCACCAGAGAAAATTTCTTCTGGTGTCTTGTTGTCCAGTACTCTGTGTGGAGTACGATTCTGTACATACACGGTTGTTCTTGCATCTTTTGCCCATAGATGCATGGGAAGATCTTGATCATGAAGGATTTCCCTTGTTGCTTCCATAATCATTCTATTCTTCTTTTCTGCAACTCTATTTTGTTGTGGATTGTATGGAGTGGTCAACTCCCTCATAATCCCTGACTCTCTGCATAATTCCTTGAATTCTTCTAATGTGAATTCTTCGCCATTGTCTAATCGAAAAGTCTTGATTTTCTTTTCTGTGTGATTCTCCACCAGGGCTTTGGATTCCTTGAATTTGTTGAATACTTCGTCTTTGCTCTTCAAGAAATATATCCAGGTCATCCTAGAAAAATCATCAATGAAAGAAGCATAATATACATACCCACTCAATGAACTGGATGACACTGGACTGCATACATCAGAGTGGATGAATTCCAAGATTCCTTTTGCTTTGCTCTCACTACTTGGAAATGTCTTCTTTATGTTCTTTCCCTTCGCACATCCTTTGCAGAGGCGTTCATGCTTTGTCTAAATTTTGGAGGACCATTAACTGCTTTGCTTGCAACTGATAGTGCTCTATAGTGCACATGTGCAAACATTCTGTTGTCATCAGATCTGCCAACAAAAGTTATAAGTTTCTGACAACACACAGAATGGTTTCATCTAAGGTGGCCCTCAATTGATCCCACAGTTTTATGCAATTGTGGAGGAGAGGCAAAAGGTTCATTGTCTTAACATACTTTTCTCAAAGCTCCAAGCTACCCCAAAAAGGATTTATAGTACAATTTCTGCAGTTGATTCTATTGTGCAATCTGTGGCTGAGTCTTCTTTCATGACACCGGAAGAATTGGTGGAATCATCTGGGCCTCGTAATATAAATGAACATAGTGAGGCCCAGAACATTCTTGATCTCACAATTTGGGAATGTCTCGTTGCAATTGACTTTTGGCTTGTCAATATTGTGGTTATGAGTGGTGGAGGTAGTGGACTTGCTATTATAAATAATTTTGCTCAGCAATCCCAAGCCAATTAGAATGCCATCTGAAGACAATACAATTTCCATCTTTTTCGTTCGTGTGGATCTTCTCAACTTCACATGAAAATGACGTTATCACCAAAGAAAAAATGGAAATTGTAAAGCCGTGAACAGTCCTGGGGGAGTGATTTTCTCTAGAAACGCCATCATCATTTGCTGAAGACTGAAACCATCTAAGAAGGCCGTGTTTTTCAGTGGGAACGCCATCATATTGAGAAGAGCTAACGCCAGGAAGAGGGTCGTCATCCCTCGATGGGTTCGTTCAATCCCAAAAAGCCCAGTCTCTGTGCTGGAAGTGGCCCAAATTACATTGGCCAATAAGGGAGGTCGAATTCACCCATTGAAGGAAGGGCTGAACTCTAGACGGGCCGAATGCCAATGTAGTAAATTACATAAGAGGAAGGCGAGTTTGCTACCAAGAAATCGTGACTATAGGTTGGGGGTCTGTCACACCATTTGGCCTCAAATTTTGTAGGTAGAGACACACTCCAAGCAAAGGTGCTGTAGCTAAGCGTCATCATTATATTGTCCAGAGAATACCTTCAGCAGTAGCAATTAGGCATTGGCGTCATCAACAGATTTTCCAGAATTTCATGACAAAGGAGTAGATGCAAGGAGAATGAGCTCAAACGCAAATATAACTGTCGTTTTTTATGCAACTTCTCATGACTGATTCAAGAAAAAAAAAAGGCATTTAAGCAAGAAGAAAGGTTTGGTTTTCATGCAGCTTGGCATAAATTCTAGTTTTATGGACAGTAATGGCTCTGGAGGCAACGATGTTGAGACCTTTAAATGGAGAAGTACTTTGGATATGAAAAAAGCAGATGAAGAAGTAATTTCACCAGCTGTTGTGGAAGAGAATTTGCCAAATTTTCTGGAGTACATTTAGGTCAAAGGTTCCTGTTCGCTCAGATCAGTTCATATTGACCCAGTTCAGTGCCTTTTCCAATTCTGAAGGTTATGATATTTCCAGGTGTTCTGTTGGAAAATGGACACATAGGCTCTGGAGATTGAAGATTTGTGATGGCTATGTGCTACTCAGATCATACCTAGGTCATCTAGAACGGACGTGGATCTTTGGTCAAAGATCTGGTCGAATCCTCTCCTTAGCGCAATTAATGGACAGTTCAACAGCATCGAATTAATATGCTCAACTCAGTTCCGACTTTGATCTTTTCCAGGTGTCTTGTTGAGAATATGTTACATTTAAAAGATAAAACAGTTATATTGCCTTATCTCATGACACTTTGTGTCATGAGATTAAGGCGACCATAAGAAATCATAAGCGCAGATGTTGAAATCAATTCAAGGAGGTTTCTGAGTATGATCTGGCGGAAACATATTGGATATCTCTTCTACAATAGTGCATTCAGTTGTACTAAATTCCTTATTCAAATGCCATGTAATGATTTCCTAATAAGTGCATTGCCTATCTCGAGGCGCAAGGCATGGTATTAGAAATCTGAACGTAAATGATCCAAATATTATATAAGGGCAAAACTGAGATGCTCGGAAAGAGGGAAGAAGGGGAGGTA
The DNA here is from genome assembly GCA_001517045.1 of Pseudotsuga menziesii. Taxonomy (NCBI): domain Eukaryota; kingdom Viridiplantae; phylum Streptophyta; class Pinopsida; order Pinales; family Pinaceae; genus Pseudotsuga; species Pseudotsuga menziesii. Next base: position 414,894 of record LPNX010967206.1, on the reverse strand, counting down.
CTAGCCAAGAGGGTTGAGGCAGTGTTGGAACATTCTGATACTGGAGTGGCCAAAGGATGTATACACTCTGTTTTTGTTAGCTGCTTTGAAATGATTATGTTGATATGAGCCACCTTTCTGTTTCAATAATTGAATTTTATGTATTGTGATTTATCTTGTGTAAGGTCAATTAAAATCCATTGCTAGATTCTCACGATTAATGTGAAGTTATCCTTAAGTACTATATGCAGAACCTGGTTCATGTTTTTTATAAAATCATACTTGTAGCTTTGTCTTATCCATCTTGATTGTGATATATATACTGCTGTTCAGTATTGGCTTTCAAATCTAGCTTGATTTCTGGAGTAAATCTACCTACCACCAAATTCCATAGATTCATTTTCTAGTTATCCATTAAACCAATTTAAGATTTCTCTAAGCTTGACCCTAGCAGTCAAGGTCCAACTTTAGTGATAACATCTTCTGGAGCCATTGCCGGGGACAGAGGAGTGAAGATATCTTCCCGGGAAAGAATGACAACGATCAAATCCAGCTCTTGATGGTGGACAGGAGCAAGACACTAGTTTGACTGCAGATTTATTCACCAAGCGACTCCATGTTTGAAGAATCCAGAGGCGATTTTACAATTCCAAGATGTCAAAGGGTTTTGATACTATTTTGGCACAGAGATTTGCTCCGCTCAATTTCTCAGTTGTTCTTGGCTTTCCAAATATAGTACCTATCATGGACGAATGGGGAGATTTTCTTCCGCGATTCAGAGAAATGAAAGAGGACAATCCGGCACATCATGTAATTAAATTTCATCAATACATGGATCAGTTGAGTATACATCATGAAGATGTATTGATGAAAATGTTTATGTATTCATTAGATGGTTGTGCGAGACACTGGTACAGAACTCTTCCTGCTTCTAGTATTTCCTCTTTAAAAGATTTTCATGATGCCTTTTATTCATATTGTAAGAGGATTTACCCAGCTGAGTGTCTTTTTGAGCATTGTTGTAGGGGATATGCATTATATATCCAGGGTTTAGTAGTAGATTCTTCCAGTAGTAAAGATGAAGCGGGTGGTTATGCTATGAACAAGGAAGAAGATCTATTATCTTCCTCTAATTCCGTTTTACAACAAGAAATTTTTCAAAATTCTGATATTAAAATTGATGATAGCATCATAGAAAAAAAATCTTCATCTTTAGAAATCGATCAAGATGCCCCAATTTATGATAAATACAACGATGATAGAGCGGATGTGGTTTCATTTGATATTACCTCAAATGTAAATATTGTCCCAGATTATTATGAAGGTTAGCCTGTGTTCGATGAATACTCAAATGAACAATTGCAAACTTGTACATTAACCAGCAATAAAGAACATTTTTATGATGTACTTGAGGATATTTTAGAGCAGCAAATTTTTACATCAGCGTTTGTTGACATTTTCAACAATGACCTACTCTTTGACAGTAATTGATCAGTTGTTGAGGAAGGAAGTAATAAAGAATTACTAGAACCGTTCATCCAGTCCTCATCAGTTGAGCAATACTTTTCAAAAATCAGTCAGCTTGGATTCACAGAAGACAAGCAACAGGAAGAGGTCATTTTTGGTAATTTTTATGATCCTATTGCAAGTTATTTAGATTCAATAGTGAACTATAAATCTTCTATCATTAATTTTCTAGAGAGAGAGTTCGATGGAAGTGAGTATGAGTTATGTTTTTCAATATTTCTAATTGTATATATGCTCAAAGTTGGAAGCAAGTTTTGGTTGGTTGATGAAATTTTTGCATGGCTACATTGGAAATGGGATTATACTTGATCAAGCAGAGTTCAATTTATTAGAATAGTAGTGTGGATAAATAAGCTCATCTTTGAGCATTTGTTTCAGTTTGCATAGTGTGATCAGATTGTTGTGAGAGGATTATTTCAATTTGCAGAGTTGTTTAAAGATTCATCCAGTAGTGTGTTTTCAAGTTTTTTAAGTAGCAGAGATTTGTGATGAAGACTCTAGCCCAATGAAATGGAAAGGCACTTGGTCCACTTGTTCTTGGCAGCTCACAAGGAGCATGCCATCCCCAGACGAAGCCAGATGTTGTCATCAGATCTGCTCCAACAAAAGTTATAAGCTTCTGGCAGCACACAGAATGGTTTCATCTAAGGTGGCCCTCAATTGATCCCACAGTTTTATGCAATTGTGGAGGAGAGGCAAAAGGTTCATTGTCTTAACATACTTTTCTCAAAGCTCCAAGCTACCCCAAAAAGGATTTATAGTACAATTTCTGGAACTGATTCTCTTGTGCAGTCTGTGGCTGAGTCTTCTTTCATGACAACAAAAGAATTGGTGGAATCATCTGCGCCTCGTAATATAAATGAACATAGTGAGGTCCAGAACATTCTTGATCTCACAGTTTGGGAATGTCTCAATGCGGTTGACTTTTGGCTTGTCAATATTGTGGTTATGAGTGGTGGAGGTAGTGGGCTTGCTATTATAAATAATTTTGCTCAGCAAGCCTAGGCCAATTAGAATGCCATCTGAAGACAATACAATTTCCATATTTTTTGTTCATGTGGATCTTCTCAACTTCACATGAAAATGACGTTATCACCAAAGAAAAATGGAAACTGTAAAGTCGTGAACAGTCCTTGGGGAGCGATTTTCTCTAGAAACGCCATCATCATTTGTTGAAGACTGAAACCATCTAAGGCGGCTGATTTTTTCAGTGGGAACGCCACCATATTGAGAAGAGCTAACGCCAAGAAGAGGTCCATCATCCCTCGATGGGTTCGTTCAGTCCCAAAAAGCCCAGTCTCTGTGCAGGAAGTGGCCCAAATTACATTGGCCAATAAGGGAGGTCAAATTCACCCGTTGAAGGAAGGGCTGAATTCTAGACGGATCGAATGCCACTGTAGTAAATTACATAAGAGGAAGGCAAGTTTGCTACCAAGAAGTCGTGACTATAGGTTGGGGGTCTGTCACACCATTTGGCCTCAAATTTTGTAGGCAGAGACACACTCCAAGCAAAGGTGCTGTAGCTGAGAAGGGCGTCATCATTATATTGTCCAGAGAATAACTTCAGCAGTAGCAATTAGGCATTGGCGTCATCAACAGATTTTCCAGAATTTCATGACAAAGGAGTAAATGCAAGGAGAATGAGCTCAAACGCAAATATAAATGCCATTTTTTATGCAACTTCTCATGACTGATTCAAGAAAAAAAAAGGCATTTAAGCAAGAAGAAAGGTTTAGTTTTCAAGCAGCTTGGCATAAATTCTAGTTTTATGGAGAGTAATGGCTCTGGAGGCAACGATGTTGAGACCTTTAAATGGAGAAGTACTTTGGATATGAAAAAAGCAGATGAAGAAGTAATTTCACCAGCTGTTGTGGAAGAGAATTTACCAAATTTTCTGGATTATAGTTAGGTCAAAGGTTCCTGTTCGCTCAGATCAATTCATATTGACCCAGTTCAGTTTCTTTTCCGCTTCTTAAGGTTATGATATTTCCAGGTGTTCTATTGGAAAATGGACACATAGGCTCTGGAGATTGAAGATTTGTGATGGTTATGTGCTACTAAGATCATTTTAGGTCATCTAGAACGGACGTGGATCTTTGGTCAAAGATCTGGTCGAATCCTCTCCTTAGTGCAATTAATGGATAGTTCAATAGCATCGAATTAATATACTCAGCTCAGTTCCTGACTTTAATCTTTTCCAGGTGTCTTGTTGAGAATATGTTACATTTAAAAGATAAAACAGTTATATTGGCTTATCTCATGACACTTTGTGTCATGAGATTAAGGCGACCATAAGAAATCATAAGCGCAGATGTTGAAATCGATTCAAGAAGGAGGTTTCTGAGTATGATCTGGCAAAAACGTATTGAATATCTCTTCTACAATAGTGCATTCAGTTGTACTAAATTCCTTATTCAAATGCCATGTAATGATTTCGTAATCAATGCATTGCCTATCTCGAGGCGCAAGGCATGGTATTAGAAATCTGAATGTAAATGATCCAAATATTATATAAGGGCAAAACTGAGATGCTCGGAAAGAGTGAAGAAGGGGAGGTACCAGCCAAGAGGGCTGACGCAGTATTGGAACATTCTGATACTGGAGTGGCAGGAGCATGTATACACTCTATTTTTGTTAGCTGCTTTGAAATGATTATGATCATATGAGCCACCTTTCTATTTCAATAATTGAATTTCAAGTATTGTGATTTATCTTGTGTATGGTCAATTAAAATCCATTGCTAGATTCTCACGATTAATGTGAAGTTATCCTTAAGTATTATATGCAGAACCTGATTCATGTTTTTCATAAATTCATACTTGTAGCTTTGTCTTATCCGTCTTAATTGTGATATATATACTACTGTTAAATATTGGCTTTCAAATCTAGCTTGATTTCTGGAGTAAATCTACCTACCACCAAATTCCATAGATTCATTTTCCAGTTATCTATTTAACCAATTTAAGATTTCTCTAAGTTTGACCCTAGCAGTCGAGGTTCAACTTTAGTGATAACACATTCTATGCCATAATTCACTTGGCTCCATGGAGTCATGAACCAAGGCTTGTTCAGGTTGGCCCTTCAGTTTGTATAGACCTCCCTCTTGCTCTCCAATCACTACTGCATCATCTATGTTCTTTCCTTTTGGCCACATAAGAACTTGGCCATCAATAAATGTAGCCCTCATACCTTTTGCATCCAATGTGTTGCCCACCTATTTCGACTAGGTGGCAACTCCATGTACATGAAGATGTACATAGTTGTACAAATTGTACCTTGGAAAAATCGGAGGATTTTTCACTTCTGCAGGGCTATTGCCCCTTTGTAAAACGAAATGTCCGCTTCCCTGCGTGGGAAAATTAATGTAATTTAATGTACTAGTGTGGATCATATGATACGGATGCCACACCATGGAACTGATTGTTAGGGAAGTCCCCTCATCGAGTGTTTTTCCCTTTCCAATTGATCTTGTTGAACAAACGAGTTTAATCGGTTTGGTTTTCACTCAAAATCCTCCAAAGTGGTGACGGGCGTTCTACCAGTCAAGTCCATGAGGTGGCTAAGACTTAAAAAATTATTCATGACCATGCTAGGCATTTGTATAGAGTCTTGCGGAATTTCGTTGTCTTGATGTATTTTTGTTAATTTTTTCCAGTTAATTAATTTCACCCCTTGGTGATTAGTTAACTGAGTTTTGATGTAATAATGTAATGACTCAAGCATGGCATTTTGTAATAGGGGCTATGAATGCAAAATAACATTGCTATGAAACCCCCTAAGCCATTGCTTCGAGTCCCATGTCATTCAGATAAGTGGTTCAGGAGATAGACCAATTTTGGTCAGGAGGGGTCTATCTCTCATAGGAAAATTTTTAATTTTCCTAAGTCAAAGATTCATGTTATTTGATTTTGAAGGAAAAAATCAAATAATGCCATGGTAATTTTGTTTGGGGATTGTTAAGCCTAGGAAAATTTATTTCATAATTTTCCCACCCCCCCATGGCCTAGATTTAAATTTTTCAAGTTTGTTTTTAATTTTTCCTAAGTCTAACTTGGAAAAATTTAAAAATTAAATTGGATAATTAAATCTAAGGTAAATAAATATTTGTCCTAAGTCTAAAGGATAAATATGCATTTTGAGAGAGCAATGGCTAAAGTCCAAGCTAAAATAGAGGGGACGTCCAAGTCAAAGCTAAGTTTAGTGGGGCATCATTTTTAAAAGGAGCCAAGACAAAGGTTAAACCCTCACTAAGTATAGAGGACGTCACCATCTAAAGGAAGGCGCTAATGTAAAAGGTCTTCACCAATTAAATGGAGGCGCTAGTCAAAAGAAAGGGCGCCACTACATAAAAGAAAACGTCCCCAAATGTAGAGGACGTTACCATTTTTGGCAAGGCGTCAAGCTAAATAAAGAGGAGGGCGGCCATAATAGAGGGGCGTCATGTCATTAAGGTGGGCGCTACCATTCTAGTGGAGCGCTACCAAATTAAAGGTGGAGCGCTAGCTTATATAGTGAGGGCGCTAACCACTTAGTGAGGGCGCTATTTTGGAGAGGGGCGCCAATCCTGGAGGAAAATCAAGAAGTCAAGGCCACATTTGGAGGGGGCGCCCCCTTGGGCCCATGTTTTTGCCAGAAGTTCATCCAAGCCATTGATTTGAAAGGGGATCTTGGTCAAATACCTAGATCTGAGGGTGTATATTGCTGAGACATGGATCAAGCATCTCAACCATTGATCAAGAATTAATCTAAGGGTTGAGATTGATTGAGAGGAAATAAAAGTCAAAAACCTAGATCTAGTGGTGGAGATTTAACCTAGATCTAGATCTAATCTCAGCCATTGATCTTCAAGGGGTTGGGGGTCTTCCTCAACTATAAAATGGGGGCCTTACTCCCTCATTTAAGAAGGCTCTCTCATGCTATTGTTATGCTGCCGGATTGTCTGCCCATTCTTTTCTCAAGCTCTCTTCTTGTTGTAATCTTCTTGCCCTAGTTGGGCCACATAATATAAGCAAATCTTTGGAGGGACATTGTGCTTCACTTTTCTATTTTCATGATCAAGTTTTGTGAGGTAACTTGTGTATTTATTTAGCTTTGCATTTCTTGTATTTGTCTAGTTAGCTCTCCACAAAGTATTTTGTGGAGAGATTAGAGAGTAGAAGTACTTCTGCTTTATTTTGTGAACTGTTTAACGTTTTCTTCAAAGTATTTTGCAGGGATCGTTGAGCATTCTCCTCTAGGCTTACAATTTCTTGCAGAGTTAGATTTATTGCAGGTTTTCCAAGCAAGGGCATCTCTCCAGGGCCTCATTTCTGCAAATTTTCAATTCGGCCACCCATTTTCAGGCTGTTTTTAACAGGGTTTATTTCACTGTTTAGTGGACATAAACCTTGTTTTAGGGCCCCCATCTTATATATATTAGTATAGATTTATTTTTCTGCTGTTCTAACATTATTTAGATGGCTGGAAACTCAGTTTCCGTTTCCAGCCCTCTAAACATCTTTGTTTTTCCAGATTTTCAATTCGGCCATATCTGTTTTAGTGTTCTGAAACTGGGTTTTATTCACTGTATAGTGAATATAACCCTTGTTTTAGGCCCCCCATATGTTATATATCAGTATAGGCTTTTAAATTTACTGTTCTAATATCATTTAGGTGGCTGAAAACTCAGTTTTCAGCCCCCTAAACTTTATATTTCTGTTACTTATCACATTCAGAAAATTTCTGTTTTTTTTGTAAATTTGTAGTTATATAAGTGCAGCAAGTATTTATCATAGCACTTTGGGCTTAATCGTGGTATCCCGCATCTGTCCTCAAAGGACCGAGGACAGAACGCGAAGCGCTCAAATGATGCTATAGATATTTGTCTGTCACTCAGAATTTTTATGTAGAAATTGTAGATTTTGTACTAATATTGTAACAGTAGTTTTTTTTGTATTTCATATGATTTGCAGCGAAGAATACTTCGCTGGTTTTTGACAGGTAGTGCAGGTTTAAAGGAAATTTGCTGCCCAAAAGGGCACATAAGTATCTCAACCCTCAGCCGGTTCAAAGGGGGGTTCAAAACCCCAACTCTTTCCCTTCTCTTTCTGATATTGTAAACCCCAAATGAGAAGCTCTCTTGGGGTATTTTAAAGTTCTGTAAATCATTTGTATTCTGTAATAGTTCTATTTCTTTTACCCACCTATCTTTGTGACAGACCACCATCTCTGTCACAAAGATTGAAGTGAGGTTAGTGTACTATTTATTTCTGTTTACTGTTTTATTCGTTCACCCACCTATGTCTGTTACAGACCATCATCTCTGTAACAGAGATTGTTGTGAGGTTAGCTAATTAATTTCCTTTCCACCTACCTATCTCTGTGACAAACCACCATCTCTGTCACAGAGATTGCTGTGAGGTTAAGCATTGTTCTAGTTAAGTTACAGTTCTTTCAAGTTCAGCTCTTTTATTTACTGTTTAAAAAAGGAAGTAATCATACAACTCACCCATCCTGTGTATCCTCTATCCACTTGTCATCTCCCTTTAGGGAATTCAAGCTGGATATGAAAAGCAGGGGAAGTGGGGGCTTAAGTAATTAGACTAATTCTCCTTTTCTTGTACTACAATCTACAATCTTCAACACACATTACTTTCAGTCCAAGATCGAATACCAGCACCTCCCATAAGGGACATCGCTTGGTGATCTTGTTGATATCTTTAAAATTTACATCTGCATCTTAACCATCAAGATTAAAATTTATTTTTAAAACTTACCAACAACAACTTCTAACATCCTGCTCCTCTACTCGGTTATCACCCTCCGGGGTACTCCGAGATACGACCAGGGAAGAGGAAGTCCTAGTTAATAGGCATCCATCTAGAGATTTTTAAGCTGATTAAAAACGGTGACTCGAAAGCTGCAAGGGGTAGCAGGCTGGGGACAGTCTCTAGGCGCTTTGACGTCCTCCTTGTGAGCACCGGGCCATTGGGGATTGACCTGTGAGCTAGGGGTGGGCTTTGCTCCCACCTGTTGAGCGCAACAGCAATCTTTCTTCGGTTTGAGAAGAGCTAGATCGGGGTAGTCACACCACCGGTTCAAAACTTAATCAAAGATTCCAACTCTAATAAAATTTATTAAAAATAACCAAGAGGCATTGCAAAACGTCCTACAAACACAGGTCACTACTGTTTATCTTTGCCTTGCTGTTCAAGGTTTTACTACAAGCACTTTCACTCTCATTTTATTTGCAAGCTTTTCACTTTTCAATTACAAGTATTTACTTTCAGCTTTGCAATTGTTCATGTGGTGAATGTTTAACCGCTTCAAGTAATTTAACTTAAAGTTTTTCCCTTTTAATCTACTGTTGGTTTAATAATTTTCACTTAAAGTACTTTTCTGCTATCTTGTAAATCTTGCTTAGCTTAGACAACTGTGGATAATCATTCTTATTCTTTGTAAGTTTTCAACTTGTAATTTTTGACTCCATTTAATCTAGGCACTGGTCTTGTAATTTTGTAATCTTAATAAAAGATCCCTTTAATTAATCTGTAATTAATTAATAAATCTGGAACTTAGTCTTTCCGTAGGGACTACCCCCCTTGGCTCTGTTGGGATCTAGCCTAAACGGAGGAGTTGTGGACTGTGGTGATAGTGGTCCCCAGCTCTAACTTGCCCCCAAGGACACACACAGCAGGTTGGAGACTTTCCTGTGTCTTAAAGTGTGTATTAGGCGGCAACACAATGCAAATATGGAGAGAAGATTCTTCTCGAGTCCTGGTACATATAGAACATCCTTCATCTTCAAAGATTTTTCAATGTTTATCTTGTAAGAGGTTTCACCACTTCCTTTTATGGGGTATTGGTAGTAATCCCCAAGTTTCACCTTGTGAGGTGACCCATGTTCAAATAGATTCACAAAGGAGTCTTTAAATCTTGGCATTTGCTTGGAAGCCCTACTATATAGAAGGAAATCATTTCTCCCATGTGAAACAATACCTGTGAGAGCTGAAATTAGAACATATTCTTCATCACTTGAAGAATCTTCACTGTCTCCTTTGGTTCTCTTCCTAGGAAGTTCATCATCCTCTACAGTGTGAGCATGATGTCTTTTCTTGTTGTTCTTTTTCCTTTTGTTCTTGAGACAATCTCTAGAAAAATGCCCCTTCTCATCACAAGTATAACATTTGATATTAGATAGATCACTCCTAGGTATTCTAGGGTTATCCTTATGATTCTGGTGGTGATGTTTTTCTTTCTTATGATGAGAGTGCTCCCTTTTGTTATTCTTGGTGTGTGTTGTAAGAGCTTGATCTTCATTTCCCATCTTTTCTTCTTGAGCTATGATTCAATCTTCTTCTTGTGAGCATTCCTCCCACAGCCTACTGAAAGTGATTAACTCTCTTCTAGCACACATTCCTTAAATAAAGGAGTTCCATGACCTAGGGAGACCATTCAAGGTTGTCATCACAACTTCTCCATTCTCTATGTCTTCTCCCACAACTTCAAGTTGTTCCTTGATTTGAGAGACCCTTGTAAAGTATGACTGTATGGTCTCTGCATTCTGTATGTTTACATTCTTCAACTGATTTCGTAAGGTCATCTCCCGATTTATATTCTTTCCTTCAGATAGCTTGGTCAAGGAATCAAACATCTCTTTAGGTGTCTTTAAGGAAGGCACATGTGGTATAAGGTGATCCTTGATGGAATCGGCAAAATCCTCTTGGCCTTGACCAAGTTCTTCTTGTGTAAGGCTTTAGACTCATCTCCCTCCGAAACTGGAACTTCTTCATTTATGTAGGTGTCCAATTCATTCTCTTCAAGGACTAGTGAAATCTTGTACTTCCATGCTCAGAAGTTATCAACTCCCTCAAGCTTATCCTCAAGCTTGGTGTGGTGAGACATCTTTAATGAGAACCTCAAAAGGAAATACAAAATATTTAGATCTTACCACTTTGAGATGTCCGGACTGGATCTGGAGCTGGTCTTCTCCAATTCTGGTTTACTGGTCCGGAGTCAAATTAGGGTTTAACTTTCCTGGAGTTTTACCCAACCAAAAATTTCGATCTTGGTCTCAAAATTTCGATTTTGAGGAGGAGAACAATCCTCTGTTGATTGCACTCCAAAATTCCACTTATGTGAAAAGCCATAATTTCCCGCAATAGTGACAGGCCAAAAAATGAAAATGCCCGAAATCAAATTCTGCTTCGACTGAAAGATGTGCCCTTCTAAGGAGAGTTAGCCTAGCCTCCTTTCTTTGATGATCTGTGGAGAGAGACCCAAAAATTAAGAAGCCCTAGCTTTTGCAACTGCACTATGCCTTCTTCTCAATTTGGCTCTGATATTATGTTAGATTTTTACAGTTTATTCGATATGATCTAGGATTTTATCTAAGAGAATAACATGCACAACAATAATCACAAGAGACAAGAGACACAAATATTTTCCTCGGGGAAACCATAAAGGAGAAAACCCCGTAACTTCCTCAGAGATAGAATGAGCACCAGTAGAAAAAGTAAAACCCAAAAGTATAAAGATGATCTTCGACAGCTGCGCTCTCTCTCTCACTTGTGTGAGTTTGTCCTCTCTCTCATGCGCACTTGATGAGTGAGTGTGTGTGTTAAAATAGAGTCACTTTCTCTATTTATACTTTATCTTGACTTGACTTTTTCCCTCAACAGGGCCGACTTCTCTAGGAGAGTCTAATAACCCTAATACAACTTAACTTTGGGGTCTAATGCCCCGAGATACAATGGAGGGTTAACCTCAATGACTTTACATGACTTAAATACAATAATGACTCTCTCGATCGGAGGAAGAAACATCTCTGTTGGGGTACAATAAAATACAATATGAAATATACAAGTGAATATCTTCCGAAGTTACAATTACATTAACAGATCAAAAGTACAAAGACAAACCCCAAACATGTGCTCCTTCTCCTTGCAGATATCTCTCTCTCTCTCTCTCTCTCCTATGCGAATTACACAAGTGTGTGTGTTTGTTCAAACGAGGAGCACATCACTCCTATTTATACTTTATCTTCCCCTTGACTTTTTCCTTAACTAGGTCAGCCCCAACAACTTAACTGGACAAACTTACCTAGGAAGACTCAAAACAATATAATATTACTTTCTGGAGGGTTCTATCGATCCGACTTACAAGGGAGGTTTTACCTCATGAATCTATGATGACCAAATACAATAACAACATCTCGACGGACGAATAAAACATCTCCAAATAAATTACAATAATACAATACAATACAATATTCTTCGAATTTCAACACTGCCCCTTAACGAGAAGGGTATTCTATTGACAATAGAAGCATCAACTATAGGAGCAAGGAGAGAGAGCATCAACAACATCAACTGTAGGAGCAAAGAGAGAGAGCATCATCAACAACATCAAGGCGATACATCTATAAATCATTGGAAGTTTTCTTCAACAACATCAACAACTAGAACATCTTCATTATCTTCAATACTAAAGCATCATCTTCTACAGCACTGAGTCTTCATCTTTGATCTTCATCTTCTGCATCACTCAATCCCTCGATCATCTACAGCAACACTTGATATTTCGATCAACAACAACATCATCTGCAACATCATAACCTGTAACACACATGATCCAATTACGGGATGATCAATCCCTCTGACTTTAGGACATAAGTCCAAGGATGATGCAATCCTAACCACATCACTGATACAAAAGTCTGAGGATCGCTTGAGGACTAATGTCCATGGATGATACAATCCCAACCACATCACAAAGATAAAATTCTGCGAATCACTTTAGGACTAATGTCCAGGGATGATACAATCCCAACAACATCACGGAGACAAAAGTTTGCGAATCACTTTAGGACTAATGTCCCAGAATAATACAATCCCAACCACATCACGGAGACAAAAGTCTATAAATCACTTTAGGACTAATGTCCAGGGATGATACAATCCCAACCACATCACGGAGACAAAAGTCTGTCAATCACTTAAGGACTAATGTCCAGGGATGATACAATCCCATTGCAACATCATCATCACTACTCCCCCTTTCGAGGAAGGTCCATTCGAACCACACCAAGCTTGTCACAGAAGCATTCAAACTTTCCTCGAGACAGAGGTTTCGTCAACACATCAATAACTTGCTCATCAGTGCTCACATACTAGAGCTTTATAGCTCCCTTCTGTACCATATCCCGTATGTCAAAATACCGGTTTTCTATGTGCTTTGACTTGTCATGGAACATTGGGTCCACTGTCATCTTTATACAACTCTGGCTGTCACATAGAATCATCGTGGTATCCAACTCCAAGTCAAATGGACCTGACATCAATTTTTGAAGCCATATGGCTTCACAACTAGCAGAACAAGTTGCTATATACTCTGCTTCAGCTGTGCTGAGAGCAACACTGGACTACTTCCTGCTAAACCATGAGATCATGGTGGATCCCAAACAATAACATCCACCTGAGGTGCTCTTCCTATCTGATACACTTCCAGCCCAATCTGCATATGTATAACCATACAATTTGTAGTCAAGATCTCCAACAGAGTATAGACCAAAATCTATCATACCTTCCAGGTACCTCATCACATGCTTTGCAGCTACCGGGTGAACATGTCTAGGCTCAACTAGATACTAACTCGGGGTGTTCACAACAAAGCATATATCTGGCCTGGTATTAGTCAGATACATCAACAACCCAATAATCTGTCTGTACTAAGTCACATCCACTAACTCTGACAATTCATCAGCTAACATCTTCAGGTTGGTATCCATGGGTGTGGCCATGGCTTTACATTCCAACATATCAAATCTTTTTAGGATTTCCACAACATACTTTCCCTAGTTGAGAAAGATTCCTTTTGGTTTCTGCCATACTTCTAGACTTAGAAAATAGTGCATCAATCCAAGTTCTTACATCTCAAATTCTTCAGCGAGCTTCTTCTTGCATTCTACAATCTGTTTCTCATTTCCTAACAGAAATAATCATCCACGTACAACAATAATATAAAAGGTTCATCATCCATAACCTTAAAATAAAGGTTAGGGTCAGCTTTACCTTTGTTAAAGCCCAAGCTCGTCAAAAAGTCATCTATCCTTCTATACAAAGCTCTAGGAGCTTGCTTCAATCCATACAAAGCCTTCTTCAACTTGCATACGTGAGTCCGTTTGTCTTCAACTTCAAATCCTTGTTGTTTTTCTGTGTACACTTCTTCCTCAATAAGTGTACCTTGCTATTGGCGCAAATGTTTTTGCATAATCAATTCCCTCTTTCTAAGAGAATCCTCTAGCCACAAACCTTGCATTGTATTTCTCAATACTTCCATCGGCTGCATGCTTTATCTTGTAGATCCACTTGGAAGATACCACACTTTTGCCTTCTGGTTTGGGAACTATATCCCAGACATCATTCTTCATTATTGATTGGTATTCTTTCCTCGTTGCTTCTACCCATTCTTTCTTCTATATAGCTTCTTCATAACTAGTAGGTTCTTGATCTACAAGATCACACATCAAAGCCACATAACTGGAAAATGGCTTTGGCTTCTTGCTTACTCTTGTGGAGCCTTCTGGAGCTCCATACTTCTCTGCTTCTTGTATAATTTATCTTGCCCAAGCAGGCTTTCTCTTTCCATATTCATAGTGGGAGGTTCTTGAGGTTCTAGCATATCATGGTCTTCTAGTATTTCATCTTCAGGGAGGGCGCAACTTCTACATTTCTGGGAGGTACATCTTCTTCATATACTTCTTCATGCTGGCACTTTCTGGATCTCTTAAGAGTTGCTTCTTTGTCAAATGGTACATTTCTATTAATCTCCATGAGATGGAATCCTAGAATGTATATTTTGAAGGCTTTGGAGACTTCACAGTATCCAGCAAATATTCCCTTCTTTCTGGAAGGGTCCAACTTGCTTCTCTTTTCTTTTGGTATGTGAACATATACTAGGAAACCAAATATCTTGAGGTGGCTCACTTCAGGCTTCTTTCCTGTGAACATTTCTTCTGGAGTCTTGAATCCAAGGGCACTATGGGATAATCTATTTTGTACATAAACTATCGTCCTTGCTGCTTCAACCCATAGATACATTGAAAGATCTTGATCATGTACCATTGTCTTCACTGCTTCCATAATGGTCCTATTATTTCTTTCTGCAACACCATTCTGTTGAGGATTGTAGGGAGTAGTTAGTTCCCTTTTGATTCCAGCTTCTTTACAGAAGGCTTCAAAATATTTTGAAGTATATTCTCCACCGTTGTTTGTTCTAAGTGTCTTGATTCTTCTTTCTGAATCATTCTCTATCAAGACTTTGAATTCCTTGAATTTTCCAAATACTTCATCCTTTGCTTTCAAGAAATATATTGTAATGTTCTGCTATTGATAAATAGAGAATTGACTGAGGACATTTAATACCGGGAGCATATTAAAAAATTTATTCAGTATTTTTAAGTCATCATTATAGTAAAGAGGGCCATCAGAGTTATTATCATAAAGCATGCAAAGCATGCAAGCCTTATTTCTTCAGTCTTAAGTCAATGAGCAATTAGAATTGCATGCATGCAAAAAGTAAAGTGCAAACCCTAAAAGTGACATGAAAACCCTAAAAGTACATGCTAAAGCTATATAAGAAGGGTCATTGAACCAAAAGGATCATCTATTATTATTGTTGTTGATTTGGAGTTTTTGAGCAGCAACATCAACAGTTGGGGTTGAAGAGTCGTCTTCAGCTAACAAGGGTTTCGGAAGTGAAATCTATTTGCCATAATCTCTTTCAAGGTAGGCCATCCAAGTCTACTATTAGTATTCACCGCATCCTTCCGTATTCAATGATCTAGAACCAACTAATTATCTATTTGCAGGTTCACGATGTATAGCTGGGGAATAGCTGGAAAACCCCAGAAGGATTCATTGGGACCCTTCAACCCAGTCTTTCCTCTGCATGTTATCACCATGTCTCTCAGCAAGATTAGCACATCACACTGGGTGATTGTCATCTCATTGCCAGCATATTCAAGGCATCCAGCAGCAGATTCCCAGCAGAAGAGGAGACATCACCCTCTCCACCAAAACAATTCGCTAGGGGTCTTGGAGGAGTCACATCCTCTGCATGCACCAGCCTATCTCTTCGGGAAGAAGAGACTATCATTCCTACAAATTTTCAACAGCAACTGACCACCCCTTCATCAGCTGGGAGAGAGCCTCCTTTGTAGCTGGGTGTCAACATAAGAAAGGGAGCACTATTACCTCACCTATTCAACACCACATGCATGCAACATATCTTTGGAGTACTATCAACTTATTTATCAGTGGTAAGTGTACAACTTCTTTCTGTAACTTTCCACCCTATAAACTCTCTAGATTTGCTATATTTTAGGGCATTCAAGCACGACAATTTTGCATGCACTTTTTATTCAGTCTTTTGCACATCATTGAGTGTATGAACAATAACTTAGTAGTAAATAACCATAAAATATCAGTTTGGGATATTACAGTGGTATCAGAACATGTTCCTAGCCAGTTGTGGGATTGAACATGAAGATAATGAAAAGGATCTTGACTGGAAATTTGCAGAGGTTAGCAACACTGCAACACTTGCCTCGATATCAGGATTATCTAGCCTTGGGTGATGAGTTATGTACAACATTGTCCTTTCAAGACTATAGTCTATTACACCATCAAGTTTGGGAGCCAACCCAAGGATTTGGATCAGGATTTCCTTAAAAACATAGTGGAGAAAGATGAGATCGAAGTACAGGTTGATGGTGAGTTTGATTTGGAGTTAACAGTAAATGATGAGGATGTGCATGAGGAAATAGCATTAGATCCATCCTGTGAGTCTAGCAACAACAGCACATCCGATTGCCAAATTATGGACAAGTCGTGTGATAAGTTGGAGTTGGTATACTCTTCATCACCTACAACAGGAGTTCAAACAGTTATGACAGGCGAGATACATGAGGTGCAAGGCAATGAGCACAGCAGTTGAGATAGTGGGCAATCGCATATGGAGGTTAGGGAGAGTTTATATAGGCATGAGATAGAGCTCCCAGATGATAGTCACCGAAAGAAGATTGAACAAGTTAAAGAAAGCATTCTAGCAATGAAAGAGATAACCAAGATACTCCAGGGCACCATATTACAATGAGATGTTGAGCTTACAGTTCTTCAAGTTGTATGTATCAAGTCAACGGTCAGGCTTTCTAGTATTGAAGAGCAGTTAGATTCCTTGATGGGGTGGCAGAAGAAACATACTATTGCACTTCAAAGAATTCCTCTTCAGGTGTACATAGACAAGGCTTGCAGTAGCTTGAGTCCACATTTGCATAATGGAGGATGGTTTTTACAGGTTGGCCTGGATCGAGAAATTGGGCAGCAGTATATGAGCATTCCAGTTGAAATCAAAAGGGAAGAATGTCAACTTGGTAGGATTATTCCTTGTGATGGTGCTTATGGACAAAGTCCTTTTGGGGGGTTGGATTGGAGAGAGATTAAGAGTTGGTGTCCTATTAACTGGGAGATTTTTGGGAAGACATTCCTAACCAAGGGTATAGTCCCAGAAGAGCCTTGGGATATTTGGGATGAAAGATGCACAAGTTTGCATTGGGATCTAAGTGGGAGACCTTACGAGGGATGGATACAATGTTTACTGATGGGGTTACTTGGGAGTCTACAGGGTGCTCCTTGTGTCGATACTACGCAGGGTAGTGGTGGATGCATTTTGACCTCTGCAATTCTCAAATTGATTTGCGACCCTGGGATTACAGTGATTGGCAGTTTAGTGATTGCTAGAGGATGCTTTCAGGAGGTCTCTTGTGATGGTACCTCGTTCACACCATGGTTAGTTACTCTACTTATAGGAGGCTTCCATGGGATATCTTGTGATGGTACCGTGCAGTGCAGTGCTTTAAGAAGAGGGTGTTAGAGATCTCCTAGGATAATTTAGGACTCGGGGATCATCCCCGGATTTAGTTGGTTCAGTTGATTGATTGTGGAGTTGCGTTGGCATTGCTTGAGGACAAGCAATCTTTGGCAAGAGAGGACTGTAATGTTCTGTTATTGATAAATAGGGAATTGACTGAAGACATTTAATATCGGGAGCATATTAGAACATTTATTCAATATTATTAAGTCATCATTATAGTAAGGAGGGCCATCAAAGTTATTATCATAAAGCATGCAGAGCATGCAAGCCTTATTTCTTCAGTCTTAAGTCAACGAGCAATTAGAATTGCATGCATGCAAAAAGTAAAGTGCAAACGCTAAAAATGACATGCAAACCCTAAAAGTACATGATAAAGCTATATAAGAAGGGTCATTGAACCAGAAGGATCATCTATTATTTTTATTGTTGATTTGGAGTTTTTGAGCAGCAACAACAGTTGGGGTTGAAGACAGCGTCTTCAACTAACAAGGGTTTTGACAATGAAATCTATATGCCCTAATCTCTTTCAGGGTAGGCCATCCATGTCTACTATTAGCATTCACCGCATCCTTTTGTATTCAGTGATCCAGCACCAATAGATTATCTATTCGCAGGTTCACGTTGTATAGTTGGGGAATAGCTAGAAAACCCCAGAAGGATTCGTTGGGACCCTTTAGCCTTGTCTTTCCTCTGCATGTTATCACCATATTTCTCGGTAGGCTTAGCAAATCACGCTGGGTGATTATCAACTCATTGCCAGCGCATTCAGGGCATCAAGCAACAGATTCCCAGCAGAAGGGGAGACGTCACCCTCTCCAGCAAAACAATCCACTAGGGGTCTTGGAGGAGTCAGATCCTCTGCACGCACCAGCCTATCTTTTCGAGAAGAAGGGACTATCATTCCTACAAAGTGTCAACAACAACTAACCACCCCTTCATAACAAATGTCATCTTCAGCTGGGAGAGAGCCTCCTTTGTAGCTGGGCGTCAACAGAAGAAAGGGAGCACTATTACCTCACCTGTTTAGCACCACATGTATGCAGCATATCTCTGGAGTACTATTAGCTTATTTATTAGTGGTAAGTGTACAACTTCTTTCTGAAACTTTCCACCCTATAAACTCTCCATATTTG
Source organism: Pseudotsuga menziesii (assembly GCA_001517045.1). Classification (NCBI taxonomy): domain Eukaryota; kingdom Viridiplantae; phylum Streptophyta; class Pinopsida; order Pinales; family Pinaceae; genus Pseudotsuga; species Pseudotsuga menziesii. The sequence goes on along the minus strand of LPNX010967206.1, from coordinate 396,343 downwards.
CTATATTTTAGGGCATTTGGGCATGACAATTTTGCATGCACTTTTTATTCAGTCTTTTGCACATCATTGAGAGTATGAACAATAACTTAGTAGTAAAGAACCGTAGAATATCAGTTTGGAATATTATAGAATGGTCCTATTCTTTCTTTCCGCAACACCATTCTGTTGAGGATTGTAGGGAGTAAGTTCCCTCTTGATTCCAGCTTCTTTACAAAAGGATTCAAAATATTTTGAAGTATATTCTCCACCATTGTCTATTCTGAGTGTCTTGATTCTTCTTTCTGAATGATTCTCTATCAAGGCTTTGAATTCCTTGAATTTTCCAAATACTTCATCCTTTGCTTTCAAGAAATATATCCATGTCTTTCTTGAATAGTCATCAATAAATGTAACATAATATTCATAACCACTCAAAGATGTGAAGGGCATTGGACCACATACATATGAATGGATTAATTCCAACTTACCTTTAGTATTTGTTTCACTCTTTGGAAATAGATTCTTGATATTCTTTCCTAAATGCACATCCTTTGCAAATGCCTTCATGATCGATCTTCAAATATGGTAAACCCGTCACTACTTTGCTCACATGTGGTAGTGCTTTGTAGTTGATGTGAGCAATCCTCCTATGCCATAATTCACTTGGGCTAGTAGTCTCATGAACAAGGGTTGTTTCTGAATATCCCTTGAGTTTATATAAGCCTCCTTCTTCTTCACCAATGACAACTGCATCTTCAATTGATTTTCCTTTGGGCCACATAAATACTTGTCCATCTATGAATGTGCCCCTATATCCTTTCTTATCTAATGTTGAGATAGAAAGTAAGTTCTTCTTCAAACGTGGTACATATAAGACTTCCTTCATCTTCATGGGGGTTCTAGAATCAAGCTTGTAGCTTGCTTCACCAATTCCTTTGATAGGGTATTGATAGTCATCTCCTAACGATACCTTCTGAGGAGAGTTATTCTCTTCAAGTTTTGACAGAGTTTTCTTTTGTCCCGTCATGTGCTTTGAAGCACCACTATCAATAAGCCATGTATCTTCTCCAGGTGTCACAGACCCAGAGAATGCAGAGAATAATACATATTCTTCTGCATCTTCTTCTTTTGCTTGTTTTCTTCAAGGTCCTTCTTCCTCTTCTTCTTCATCTAAGTGTGCATGATGTCTTTTTTTGTTGTTCCTCTTCTTGTATTCTTCTTTCTTCAATGGACAATTTCTGGCAATGTGTCCTAGTTTGTCAAAATTGAAACATTGAAAGTTGGAGTAGTTTCTTCTCGGATTGTTTCCTCTTGTACTTTGGAACTTCTTGGGAGGTTGATACTCCTTGTGGCTTTCCTTCTTGAAGTTAGATTGACTTATTCCTCTCTTGGCGTGGGTGTCTAGGGCTTGATCATATTCTTTAAGTAGAGCTTTTCTATTGGCTACTCTAGCCTCCTCTTGGATGCAATCTTCCCATACAATGTCGAATTTCATGCTTTCCTTTCTGGCACACATAGTCTGGATGAATGAATCCCAAGGTCTAAGGAGACCATTGAGAGCAGTCATAACTAGCTCATCTTCATCAAGGGAGTCTCCAATGGCTTTTAGTTGCTCCTTGAACTGGGACACCCTCGTGAAGTAGTCTTGGATGGATTCTCCTTGGCACAATTTGGTACTCTTCAATTGAGTTCTCAAATTCATCTTTCTATTAATATTCCTTCCTTCGTACATTTTGGCTAGGGCATAATACATCTTTTTTGCGGTCTTCTTGGATGACACTTAACGAATCAAGTGGTCTTTGATAGAATCAACAATGATCCTCATTGCCCTAATTAGGGCCTTCTTGTGCTTCTCGTAAGCTTTATCCTCTTCAGGTTCTGCAACTTCTTACTTGATATATTTGGCAAGATCATTCTCTCTAAGAATGAGACCAATCCTATATCTCCATGCTCGAAAATTCAATATGCCTTCTAGCTTATCCTCAAGCTTAGTGCTTGGGGCCATCTTATCCAAGAGGTCACTAAAAAATGAAATTTCTCAAAATGCAAAACTGACCTTACCAGGAGATGCACTTGACTAAGGAGAATTGACTGGTACACTTGGTTTCTGGAGATTCCAAATTTTCATCTCTCAAAATTGACTTGCGAAATTTTGATCTGCAGTTTTTTTCTTTTCTACAGTTTTCGGGTCCAAAATCAAACTAGGGTTTGACTTTCCTAGAGATCTACCCACTCAAAAATTTTGATCTAGGGCTCAATAGATGCACCCTAGGGAGGCGCAACTTTCTATGTAATCTGATTTCCAAAATTCCAACTTTGACAGAAACCCTAATTTCTTGTCGAAGGGAGAAGAGAGAGAGTTTCACCTTGTGAAAGTTGTCCTATTCAAGCTAGCTCTAATACCATGTTAAGATTCAATATGCTAAGATAGACAACATTAATGTTCAATTCAATTTCACAACAATAGCATATACAGGATCACTGAAAGAAACACAATCACAAGCTAGACACCAATTTATCCTGGGAAACCCTCTAGGGGAAGAAAACCCAGCGAAACTTCCTTAATATAGATGATCAAAAGTACAAAGACAAAACCCCAAACAAGTGCTCCTTCTCCTTGCAGATATCTCTCAAGAGCGGTCTAATACACCTAACATCTGACGTCGAGTGAAGAAAACTGAAGGAAGTTCAACAAGGTCTGTTGGCCTAAGGAGGAGCTGGTAGGAGGTGCGGGTCATCCGCTAGGATGCCGCCGAGAAGGTCTTGAATGTTGTTGGGGTCTGGAGGATCTAGTCCATTTCTCAAGGGGAGATTTGGTATAGGTATGCTGTTGGGACCTCTTGGGACGAGAAACAATGTCGCAGATCCTCACTGATCTAGAAATTGGTTCAGTATTTGTGTCGGTTGGTCTCTTGGTACCCCTGGCTGGTGAAAGCAATCTGCAAATTGTCTTCATCTTCTACGTGGTGTCTAATCTGATGGGAGGATGAAGAATATTTGCTCAGAACCTGAGAGCCTCCTGCATATATAGTGCTGAGCATCTTTGATCAGGATACCGAAAAAATTCTGCTAGGGTCTGAGGGCCTCTTATGATTGTTTCTTTTCGTACCTGCACACAACACAACTTAACTCAAAGCACCCATCAACTGTTAATTAAAACAAAATGAAAAAGAAACTACTTCTAAGAAAGAGATATACAAAAATAAAACTAAGTGCGAGATCTAATTTATGATATGAAAACAACAGTATAGAATGCTGCAAAAAAGTGAGGAAAGAGGCTGAAAACAACGATGAAAGAGGGCAGCCAACAAAAAGGATAGTTGGCTGCAACAAAAGTGAAAGATAGGGCAGCAAAAAAAGTGAAAAGAGAGGCAAACAAATAATAAAAATGGGGCAGCAAATAGAGAAGAGGAGGACAAGCCAAACAAGGCAAGAAAGAAGAGGCTTGCAAGCAAGAAATCGAGAAGATCAAGGAGCAAACAAGAGAACCGGAAGAGGGAAGTTCGTAGATCCAGTTAAAAATGTGTTTTTTGAAACTTTGTTGATGGAAGGAAGGAGAAGCTCTGACAGCTATGTCTCTTTCTTGGATTGGGAAGTGCTTAGAAAGACCTGCAAGATGAAGGAGTTAGATGAAAAAACCACTGGTTTGTGAAGAAGAGCTTAATCTCAAGCTTGTTCTTCAACCCTAATGATCCCTGCAAAACCCTTACAAACAATATCAAATCCGAACAAAATACTCATAAACTAGATTGTTAGCCCTTCCAAAGTATATAATGAAGAATGATTTAATGATTGAAAAACAAGGTGAGAGAATATCACCAAAGACAATGTGAATCCACAACTCCAATAACTCATGCACGGACCTCCAAAGTCACAACTTTATTTCAACTTCAAACAAATATTACAATAATTTTGGCAGAGTGTTCATGCCCAAAATCTCCATGAGAAACGAAGGAGGCAATGTCATCCTTGTATACAAAAAACTGATAAACCTACACCCTGAATCAAATCGGCAATGAGTGAGAGCCAATGGACTTGACACCAAGTCGAATTCCTGTCTATCTCCAAACTTGGAGTTCAATCCCCATCAAAAAATTCGAGTTCTAATAAATGGGATGGGGAGGTGGCCTCCACCTTGGCAAGGCGCCCCCCATTCGCCTCTTGGAAGCTTCACCATCCAAATAAGAACCAACCAAGTGTAGATGCGTGAGATCCCTGAGATATGCATGAGCTTTTGAAGGGTACGTGAACTGAGCTGAAGCAAGTGCTAACTCGCCATTGGAAGGACCCGAGCCATGTTTTGTAATAAATGTGACTCATGCTAATGGGAGCCAAGCGCGTGAGGTGACCACGAAATAAGGAAATCGCCCCACCTCCAATCAGAGCAAGCTCCATCCAAACGACGCTAATCTCCATTTTTCGTGAGTTGTATGGCTAATTGCCAGCGTGGGTTCCAAGCTTTGACGTCACCCTACTCCATCACGATTCACATGCATAAGCTCATACCATGGTTTTAATACAATGCAAATTTGGAATGAGTCGTGGAGGGGGTCCACTACAACTTAGCCTAGCGTGTCCACTTAAAACATGCAATTACCTTAAACTTTACCACTCGCATGTATTTTGAAAGGTATGCTATATGCTATGGTTTAGAATTTAATAGTTCACTTGAAATGTAGAGGGGGCCTAACCAATCCATTCGCTAGCTTCCAACAACCATGGTAGCGTGGGACTCTACCTCACCTTCATGTCACCTCTCTTCATTAATTTAAAATTCAAACTTAAACCAAAGATTATTCATACATTATGAAGTGGGTCGTGAAACAATAGGGACCCATGCCAAATCACCTTTCACTAATAAAATATTCAATTTTGACTTTAATTTTGACTTTTTGAATATTTGACCTTGGTGCATTCTGTCCAATTTTAGCATTTAAATGCTATTCTGGTGCTCAATTAGTCGAATGATGACTTTCGGGATGCTTCTGCCAACCGAATGACGGTGAAAGTGACCCCTGGGGTGAAGATGTTGTTTCGGGCTTGAAAATGAGCCCAACCATGCCAAAAACGAATTATGAATCATCCATTTATTACATTTTGAAATTTTCCATTTAAACCATTAAAAAATGGCTTAAAAATGGAAAATTTTATTTTTCTCGGAATCCAATGAAACTCTAAGGGGACCTAGTACATGTTCATACGACTCAATTGGAATGCCTAGCATGACAAAAAATACTGACACGAAGGCTCTAATAACCTCCCAAGGCCGAAACATCAAGACAACTACCCCAGCTTTGGAGGAGCGAGTGAAAAACTCAGAAATTATTGGTCGTTTGTTCAACAACCAATAATAACCAAGGGAAAAAACACTCTAGTCTAGTCAACTTGATGCCCAAGTCCGGGAAGCCAAGCCTTTTATAAAAATTTAAATGCTAGGACATTTTTTACATTCTCTCCAAGGGGGTATGAACATGTACTTTACAAAAAATAAAAAGTTCAGCCAAAAACTAGCCAACTCTGGAACACACTAAACTTCTGAACTCTGGAGATGAGCATTCATCATGCTCGATAACTGGCGGCTCAATAGAAAGTTCAACTATTGTACAAAATAGTTGGTAACACCTCCTACGAGCTCCTCCTCGAGCCAGCAGACCTTGTTGAACTTCATTCAGTTTTCTTCACTCAGCCTCGGATTTAGGAGTATTAGACCCCTCGTCTCCCCAAGACCCAGCATCCCATGGTGAGGCTTTGGGTTTGTGGCTGCGGCCGGAGCTTTCTCAAACTTCAGCTTAGCTCGCATTGTTCACTTTTACTTTCTGCATCGTATTTCTTTCTTTTAAAGAGAGACCTTTTGGTCCTCCGTGTTGAAAAGTTACCAAGGAAGTGTTGTTCACCTTGTGTTGCCTTGGGGTGGACAAGAACACTTTAAATGGTGACCCAAGTCATTTAAATTAATAAAGTGAGAAGTACTTTATATTTTTAAAGTCACTTTATTAAAAGTTAAGTCATGGTTTATCCTAAGTTCAAATTTAATGATAAAGTCAAGTGAGTGATTAATTAGAAGGGTCTTCACTTTATTAAATGACATGAGGTGCACTAAATGTCATTTATTATTTATTTAATGAACATTTATTGTGAACCCTCAATCTAATCTAATCTAGACCATTGGATTGAAAGAGAAAGTTACCATGATCAAAAAGGGCTTGGGGAGAGGCAAATGAATTCTATTGTTCACTTTCACAAGAGAGATTTTTGAGAAAGAAGAGAGCAAGAAGAAGAAGAAGACAAGGGTTTGAAGTGATTTCATTTTCAGAGAAACAGAAAGAGAGAGAAGGAGAATTCTGCAGGTTTCAGAGGCACAAAAACCAAGGAAGAATCATTATTTAATTTCAGCAATTTCAGCAAAGCAAATGGGATGTTTTCCAGGGCAGAATTTGCAGTTTTAATGACAGATTTTTTCAGCACGTTTTTCGAGGTGATTTTTGCATAATTTTGAAAAAAAAATCGAAATTTTTTTTCTTCTGTCCATACATATGTATGGAGTCCGTACAGCCCGTACGGAACTGGCCGTACAGCACGTTTTTCGAGGCAAGTTGTGTGCAGAATTTTTGCTGGGCTATTTTTCTAGCACATGGTTAGAGAAGAATAAATTCTGAAGTTTCAGCAAGCCATTCAGGGATTGACTGGCACGTTTACCAAGGCATTTGGTGAAGATAAGTACTGCTGTAATTTTATTTAAAATTTGTCTGAAAAATAAAATCTCTCTCTCAAGAACAGGTTTTCCCTTAGGGGTTTTTCCTGGACCATTTTTGGTCAAAAATCTGAGTCTCTATAAATTTCATGTGTGGCTGATTTAATTTTCTGTGTTTGAAAATTTGACAGTTAGAAATTTTCTGAGTTTATAAAGTTGAATGAATCTCAAGTGTTTCTAAGTTTTCAGTGAAATTTTTTAATTTTTTAATGTACATGCATATTGGGGTTGGGCATTAAACCATATGCAGTGATCTGAACTTGAAACCAGGTTGGGGTTTGAAAATTTACATGGTATCAGAGCACAGTTAAAGGGCTGGAAACTAAACTCAGAAAATAAATTTCAGACTTGGAGAAATAAGGGAAAACAGAGTTTGTGAAGAAACAGGTTCTTGAACTTATTTGCAATGATGGCCACTGGTTTGAGGGTAGAAGACAGGTGAAATATCCCAAGTAAGGAGATCTGCCTTCTTATGTTTGCACTTGCTTGTTTCCTGTAATCCTGAATTTATTTGCTTGTGGTTGTTTTGAGAATATTATTCCTTTCACTTAGTTCCTCTGGCTTACTAGTTTATTTTGTTGTTTGCAATCTTCATGTAACAGTTTGCTCATTCAAATATTAATTGCATGACATAGTAAGATGCATAACCATTATAAATCCCATGATATTAAATAAGAGAACACGAATGGAAAACATAAACTGTTTATACAAGTGTGGACATAATAAGTACCTCAAATCAGTTGTAGGTAATCATGTATCATAAGTGATATAACTTTGATCTTTAATAATGCTGAAGGTGTACTGTAGAGGCTTAAAGCATGTGGAAACTATGGTGTATATGACTGCAACAGCCTTAAACAGTGAATGAAGTGTATTGTGATGGCTGTAGCAGCTTGATGTAGACGTGCAGATTGTTAATATGCTTCAATGGAGTGAGTTACTTGAGTATAACGCCCAGCTAGGAGGAAGGACATTTACATAGACTGTTCACACCTCTTTGAGTGTATGCAGACCTTTAGGATCTGAACACGAACTCTTTAGCATTCAGCCTTCTTCCTTACTGAAATACCTGAACCATCTTTTGTGATGCTACTAGCATATAGAGGCGCCCAGCTAGGAAGAAAGGTATCCAACTGGAATGATCACGTCCCCCTGATGTGGATGCCTTGTTTAATAAATAGCGTGCTGCAAGGGAGATTATAACTTGCTAACAATGAGAGGTATATTTGTTGTAAACAATGGATCAACACCCTACGTCTCACCACTCAGTGATATGTAATAAATAACAGCCTTCTCCAAGTGTGCATGCAACAGAAATCTCAGCTCTCGAATGGTAACTTAAGCCCAGCAGTAAGGTCTTGTCCAATCCAAACCAACTCATCCAAATAAGAAGAGGATTGCCCAACGATATGATGCCCTAGCACAAACTTATGGGACACGTCTTCGTTTCAATAAATATCTGCTCTAATCAGTGGATTGTGACCCTTTGTCCAGCATTCAACAAGGAATAATAACTCGTTGTTTTCTCCAAATTTGTTAATCACTGTCCATTATGAAGACGCCCTTCAATGTCACATAATAAACTCCTATGCCCTAGCCACTTCCATGCTGCCCAAAATTAAGGAGATCGCTGGTGTATTTAATGGTTCCAGCTCCCAAGGAAAACCATGACCTCAGCAGATGAATACGCAGCAGTAAGAAATATGTCCCAATAAACAATTAATATATCCTTGCTTAGTCAACAATAAAACTCTATTGTATGCAGCCTGCCTTCATGAATAATAATACCACAACTTCAATAAATAACCAAGCAGCAGCCAGAAGAGGATCGCTGCTCCAAACTAGATGAAGTGGTTCGCTGCCCTAAATGCCGGAATAAGACTAGGAAAGATGTTTCATTGCCGAAATCCTGTTAGCTGAAGACTCCGTCTCCAACCCCAACTGCTGTGCTGCACGCTGTGCTGCTATCCAAGAGCTCCCAAAATAATCATAATCCAAAGTGTCGTCTCCTCTCGCTTTATCCTCTATTTATAAAGTTCAATTGCGCAAAACCTAATCTTTGACCTAATTAGGTCACTTTAACTTCTAATTTGCAGATGACTTGCATGCATGCGCATGGAGACTTAATTGGGTGCATGCATCATTAAATAATGCTTAGATGTCATGTATGTCACTTTTAGGGTTTGCATACATGTCATTTTTAGGGTTTGCATGCATCTCATTTTTAGGGTTTACAGGCATCTCACTTTTAGGGTTTGCATGCATGTCACTTCTGAGCTTTGCATGCATGTCATTTTTAGGGTTTGCATGCATGTCACTTTTGGGAACATTACAACAGGTTGGATGGAGCACAAAATTTTAGTCCTTGGAAGGCTAGAATTGTACTCATACTTCAAGAAAACGAACTATGGGATATAGTTGACAACACTACTACAAATCCAGTGACAATTCCTACAGATGCTGCTGCAAAGATTGTATTTGACAAAAAGGACATAAAGGCAAAAAGAATCCTTCTTGATGCGATAAAAGATCATGTGATTCCACACATCTCAGGTAAAACCCATGCTCATCTAATGTGGACAGCTTTAAACAAATTATACCAGAGTTCCGACGAAAACAGGAAAATGGTGTTAAGGGAGAAGCTGAAGGGTATTCGGATGAACAAGGGGGAGAACATGGTTCCTTACCTTACCTGGATTACACATGTTCGAGATGAGCTTGGAGCGGTGGGGGAAAAGGTGGTTGATGCTGAGTTGGTTCGTACAGCTTTGAATGGCGTGGCAAAGCCATGGACTGTATTTGTGGATTCAGTGGTTGCTTGTGAGCACATGCCTACATGGGATCGTCTTTGGGACGACTTCATTCAGGAGGAGACCCGGAGAGGGTATATACATGGGAGTGCATCTCACAGCAAGGAAGAGGAGGAAAATGTGGATTTGGCAGCAAAGGGGAAGAAGAAGAAGAAGTTCAAGAAGGGTTCCAAAGATGGAACCAAGCAGCAGGATGGTGAGAAGAAGGACATGAGCAAAGTGAAATGCTTTGCTTGTCAGAAGTTTGGACATTATGCTGGACAATGCCCAAACAAGAAGAAGAAGAAACAGCAGACAACAACTTCAACAGAGATTGATGAGTACGCTGCTAGATTTGACAGAGAGTTTTCTCTCTTTGCTGGTGGTTGTAGAGAGAGAGCATCATCTATCACCAGCAGGGACATTGAGGACCAAACGGAGCATTCCTTGATCGTTGGGCATTCACTGAGTGCTTCCACTACTCCCTCCACATGGTATATTGACAGTGGAGCTTCGAGACATATGACAGGTGCACGGGATATGTTCACTGAGATTTCAGAGACAAGCTTGGAGTTGGAGATAGTGTTGGGTGATGATACAGTGGTGAGAGCAGTTGGGCGTGGGATAGTCCGATTTGACAGGGAGTCCATGCAGCCCATGATACTGAGGGATGTCTTGTATGTCCCTGGGCTGAAGAAGAATCTTGTTTCAGTTTCCGCTATTGAGGACAGAGGCTTTGGCATATATGTCCTAGATGGAAAAGTGTATATCTTTTCCAAAGCAGAGGGACCATCTACTTCATATGCGATTGGAGTTAGATGCGGGAAACTATACAACCTTCTCTTCCAGCCACATCATGCACTGGCACATACTAAGAGCAGCAGCGAGATATGTGAGTTATGGCACAGGAAGATGGCCCATCTTCATCATTCAGCTTTGAGGATGTTGAGAGACATGACTACAGGTTTGCCAGATTTCAGCACAGAGCAAAGTGGTGTGTGCAGAGGGTGTGCTTTGGGAAAGTACACCAAGATTGCTTTTCCTAGCAGTGACAACAGATCAGAGGGAGTACTTAACTTGATACATTCAGATCTGTGTGGTCCCATGCCATCTGCCTCTTTGACTGGTTATGAGTACTATGTCAGTTTCATTGATGACTACTCCAGGAAGACCTGGATCTACTTCCTGAAAAGCAAGAAGTCAGAAGAAGTCTTGAAGAGGTTCCAAGAGTTCAAAGCTCTTGTGGAGAACCAAACAAGGAGGAGGATTCGAGTACTCAGATCAGACAATGGGGGTGAGTATACCTCCAAGGAGTTTGATGAGTTTTGCAGACAGGAGGGGATAAAGAGATAGTTGACAGTTCCTTACACTCCACAGCAGAATGGAGTAGCAGAAAGGAAGAACCGTTCGATAGTGGGAGCAGCTAAAGCCATGCTGCATGATCAGAGTCTTCCTTTCTTTCTATGGGCAGAGGCCTGTAGCACAGTTGTTTATGTACAGAACAGGAGTCCGCACCGTGCCTTGGGGTGCAAAACTCCTAAGGAGATGTTTACCGGGAAGAAGCCTGAGATAGGCCACTTCCATATTTTTGGATGCCTTACATATTCTCATGTCCCTTCTGAGAAGAGGACAAAGTTGGAGGCTACTGGGGAGAAAGGCATCTTTGTTGGCTATGATGAGACTTCTAAAGCCTTCCGCATATACCTTCCTGCACAGAGGAGAGTTGTGGTGAGGAGGGAGGTGAGATTTGAGGAGGAGCGGGCCTTTAGAAAGTCTCTAGAGTCACAGGAGGAGCAGCAGCAGAGTACTACTTCATAGGTTACAGCATCTCAGAGTTCATTGAGTCAGGGCACAGGGTCACAGGTTTCAGGAGTGACTGGGTCACAGGCTACAGGTTCATCAGTTTCAGGTACTCAGTCTACAGGGACTTCTGGTACAGGGACAGGTTCACGGATCACAGGTTCACAGGTGACACCTTCACGTGATTCGAGCTCTTATGGTACAGGTTCAGGTTCACCAGGTACAGGATCTCAGGCCACAGGTACTTCTTCAGGGAGACAGGTATTAGATGAGGAGGTACAGGAGGAGGGTCTGCCATAGGAAGGTACTTCCAAGAAGAGAAAGCCAAGTTGGCTTAAGGATCTTGTGAAGGAAGCTGAGGAGTCTGTGGGGCCACCCAAGAGGGAGGTGAGAGAGAGCAGGGCACCTGAGAGATTTTCCAGTTACATGGCAGTGGTGACTAGCTTGCGTGAGTCCGAGCCTTCTACTTATGAGGAGGCATCCCCACATCAGGTTTGGAGAGATGCCATGATGGAAGAGTACAATTCCATCATGAAGAATGGAGTGTGGGAGATTGTTCCGAGACCGGAGGGGAAGTCAGTAGTGACTTCCAAGTGGCTCTATAAAATCAAGTATGCTGCGGATGGCAGCATCGAGAAGTACAAAGCTCGGTTTGTGGCACGGGGATTCTCACAGGTAGAGGGACTTGATTAGGATGAGACCTTTGCACCAATTGCTAGATTTTCTTCAATCAGAGAAGTGATCTCCATTGTGGCACAGATGGGTTGGAGGATTCATCAGATGGATGTGAAGACCGCTTTTTTTAACGGTCTTCTACAGGAGGAGGTTTATCTGGAGCAGCCGCAGGGCTTTGAGATACATGAGAGAGAGTCCCATATTTGCAGGCTCAGAAGAGCCTTGTATGGTCTGAAGCAAGCCCCTCGGGCTTGGTACTCGAGGATTGATTCTTATCTGCTTTCGATTGGGTTTCGAAAGAGTGAGGCTAATCCCAACCTATATTTCATTGTGGTTGGAAATGATCCGCTCATTCTTTTGCTATATGTTGATGACTTGTTTATCACAGGGGAGGAGCACCTGATTATAGCATGTAAGAAAGACCTTGCTTCAGAGTTTGAGATGACAGATCTTGGGCTGATGCATTACTATTTGGGGATGGAGATTTGGTAGGAGGATGGACATGTTTTCCTGGGACAAGGAAAATATGCTGCAGATATTCTGAGGAGATTTCGAATGGAGGATTGCAGACCCATGTCCACACCCATGATCATCAACTGGAAGAAGCTTCATGCTTCTGAGGGAGAGTTGGTGGATCCTACCTTGTATCGTCAGCTGATTGGATCGTTGATGTATCTGGTCAACACCAGGCCAGATTTGAGTTTTGCGGTGAACACTCTCAGTCAGTTCAATGTGGAGCCCAGGAGTGTGCATTAGATAGCCGCAAAACATGTTTTGAGATACCTTGCTGGGACAATAGATTATGTTCTGGAGTATAGGAGGTCAGATGGAGTGGGCTTGGTTGGTTTCACAGATTCAGATTGGGCAAGCAGTGTTTCAGATCAGAAGAGCACTTCCGGTTGTTGTTTCAGTTTGGGCTCGGCAGTTGTGTCGTGGTTCAGTCGAAAGCAAAAGTCCGTTGCTTTGAGTTCTGCTGAGGCTGAGTATATGGCAGCCAGTTAGGCTAGTTGTGAAGCATTGTGGCTTCGCAAGTTGATGGTAGATTTGTTTGATCAGGAGTTGAGGCCTACAGTCATTCACTGTGACAATCAAAGTTGCATCAGGCTTTCTAAGAATCCAGTGTTTCATGAAAGGTCTAAACATATTGAGATCAGATATCACTTCATCAGAGATTATGTTCAGAGAGGAGCTGTTGAGTTACAGTACATTTCTACTGATGAGCAGGTGGCTGACATTCTCACAAAGTCTTTGGGAAGAGGGAAGCATATTCATTTCAGGGACAAGTTGGGAGTGGTGAAGAACAGCTTCCTCGGTAAGAGGGAGTGTTGAAAAGTTACCAAGGAAGTGTTGTTCACCTTGTGTTGCCTTGGGGTGGACAAGAACACTTTAAATGGTGACCCTAGTCATTTAAATTAATAAAGTGAGAAGTACTTTATATTTTTAAAGTCACTTTATTAAAAGTTAAGTCATGGTTTATCCTAAGTTCAAATTTAATGATAAAGTCAAGTGAGTGATTAATTAGAAGGGTCTTCACTTTATTAAATGACATGAGGTGCACTAAATGTCATTTATTATTTATTTAATGAGCATTTATTGTGAACCCTCAATCTAATCTAATCTAGACCATTGGATTGAAAGAGGAAGTTACCATGATCAAAAAAGGCTTGGGGAGAGACAAACAAATTCTATTGTTCACTTTCACAAGAGAGATTTTTGAGAAAGGAGAGATCAAGAAGAAGAAGAAGACAAGGGTTTGAAGTGATTTCATTTCCAGAGAAAGAGAAAGAGAGAGAAGGAGAATTTTGCAGGTTTCAGAGGCACAAAAACCAAGGAAGAATCATTATTTAATTTCAGCAATTTCAGCAAGCCAAACGGGATGTTTTCCAGGGCAGAATTTGCAGTTTTAATGGCAGATTTTTTCAGCACGTTTTTCGAGGTGATTTTTGCAAAATTTTGAAAGAAAAAAATTTCGAATTTTTTTTTTTGTCTGTACAGCCGTATGGATCCGTACAGTCCGTACGGAACTGGTCGTACGGCACGTTTTTCAAGGCAAGTTGTGTGCAGAATTTTTGCTGGGCTGTTTTTCTGGCACGTGGTTCGAGAAGAATAAATTCTGAAGTTTCAGCAGGCCATTCAGGGATTGACTGGCACGTTTACCAAGGCATTTGGTGAAGATAAGTACTGCTGTAATTTTATTTAAAATTTGCCTGAAAAATAAAATCTCTCTCTAAAGAACAGGTTTTCCCTTAGGGGTTTTTCCTGGACCATTTTTGGTCAAAAATCTGAGTCTCTATAAATTTCATGTGTGGCTGATTTAATTTTCTGTGTTTGAAAATTTGGCTGTTAGAAATTTTCTGAGTTTATAAAGTTGAATGAATCTCAAGTGTTTCTAAGTTTTCAGTGAAAATTTTTAATTTTTTTAATGTACATGCATATTGGGGTTGGGCATTAAACCATATGCAGTGATCTGAACTTGAAACCGGGTTGGGGTTTGAAAATTTACACTCCGCACTGCACGAACATCTATGTAACCAGCAGTCCCGTTGACCTATTTTGTGGTCATTAGTTGGACACTAATAAAATTATCTTATCTTATCTTATCTCTCTCTCTCTCTCCTATGTGAATTACACAAGTGAGTGTGTGTGTCCAAATGAGGAGCACATCACTCCTATTTATACTTTATCTTCCCCTTGACTTTTCCCTAACTAGGTCGGCCCCAACAACTTAACTAGGCCGCCTTACCTAGGAAGACTCAAAACAATATAATATTACTTTCTGGAGGGTTCTATCGACCCAACTTACAAGGGAGGTTTTACCTCATGACTCTATGATGACCAAATACAATAATAGCATCCCGACGGAGGAATAAAACATCTCCAAATAAATTACAATAATACAATACAATAGAATATTCTTCGAAGTTACAATATTTCAACACAAGGGCACCTGAGTTTAGAGGTTGACTAATATCTTGTTCCAAGTAAATAATATCCTGTAAAAGGGACTCAAAACCATGCCAAATCAATGTTCATGTGCTCATGCAAGATTGTCTTTGTGCAAAAAAAATAAAATTCAACCCAACTACTAAAAAAAATATCAATTGCAATAGGGCTAGGCCAAACAAAATTTTAAAAAGCAGTGTTAATAAAAGTTGAGTCTCCTTTGATAGACTACAAATCACAAAAGAACCATGAGAGAGAAAGGTTGCAAGAGCAAGCCACTGGTGAAGGAGATCAATTTCACAAATCATATTGAGCTACAACATTAGACAAGCAACATTCAAATCGTGTACATTGTACTGAGGTAGGGTTCATACTTCTGATAAGAAATGCATTCACAAATGAATAGGATGAGAATCCCACGTTTGGGTTTATGCTAGAATCCATAGGGTAAAAACATGCCCATCCAATTGTTAACGCAGATACATATCCCAAGCTTGAAAATGCACACAACTAAGGGATACAATACATTGTGTGAGAACAAGAATACCTCAAACAAAGCCACATACACAATTACAAACTTGACTTGAGCAGGAGGAAACTCATTGAAATGAAACATGCGAAGATTCCTGCCAAAAAAAACTACTCAAGGACCTAGAGGCTGTGTCGGAAATTATCTAAAATTTGAAGTTATACAAATTTGTATCCACAAATAATTACCCAAATAATCATGGAGAATAGGTAGATAAATCCTCACCAAGTTTCACTATGGGTGAAAAAGTGGAGTTTGTGTTGAACTGTAATACCATTCCTGGTTGTAAGGTGGAGATCACTTCATTCATTTGTGATACAAAAAATGCAGCTACCCAAAAAAATGGTACATGCACAACAAGCCGATGGGGATATCTAGTCCAGGACCACGATATGGAACCAATCCAGCATTGGCGGACTCAACCTTGAGTTGAGTGATCATTCTGTTGAATGATGACATCTGGTCCAGGACCAAGATGTGGAACCAGTCTAGCACTGGGGACTCAGCCTAGAGCTAAGAGGCCATTCTTTTGAATGGAGGCACCTGGTCAGTTACCAAGAATTTACCTAATCCGAGACTAGGGACTTAGCTTGGGGATGAGAGCCATTCTCTGGGAGAATGGAGGCGCTTGGTCTGTTACCAAGTATTTGACCTAGTGTCAAATTATGCAGCCTATGGCTGTGGCACCTGGCTTGTTACCAAGAAGACACTATAAGCCCTAGACCGGGTCTAGGCATGTGTGACACTCAAACCCTCTATCAGTGGGCTTGTGATCTTCTCCAAGGCTTAGCTACCCTTGGTTAAGACACCTTAGTACCCGATCTTCGCGTCACACAGAGTGTGAGATAAAAGCATTAATAATTCTCTCTATTTATGATGATACACTTTGAGTGATGATGAAAGACCACCTTGACCACTTGTATTGACCACAGGGCACTTGAAGAAGGCTAAAGCAAAAGTCAAAATACATAAGGACCCTTAGTGCCACTAAGGTGTAAAAGTGAAAGTGCAAAAAGATCTTTAGTACCACTAAAAGCAAAAATCAAAATTAGAAAAAAATAAAATAATAATATTTTGTTCTTTCTAATTTTGGTCCACTTACATGTGACTCAAAGGATATAAAAGAAGATCAATCCATTTCATTATTACACACACTCTTGCCCTCACAGGTGAAGCTGCTCCAATAGAAGATTTCACAAGTTATTGAAGAAAAGGAAGGTTGATGTGATGTCCTAGCATGGATGAGTCTAGCTAGGGCATTCACACTTGTTTTCTTATAAACCCTAAGCTAGCGTTTCAACAGGTACATGCTTTTATCAAATGTTTTGTCTTAGGGTTTTACCCTAAATTCTTCAGCAGCAGTTTTCTTCTTCCACGAGCAGCTCTTCTTCTCCACGGGCAACCACCCTCCTTCACCAATAGCTACTCTCTCACCTCGGACATCTCTCATATTCATGGGTAGCCACTTTCTAGGGCTCGACCCTTCTTCTAGGGTCTTGGGCAGCTGCTCAAAGGTTCGGGCAGCCCTAGATCCTTCACGGGCAGCCTCAGGAAGACTCGAATCCTCCTTGGGCTGACCCTTGGGGCTGCTAACAGGCCTGGGAAGCAGCAAGAAGCTGTCGGGAAACAACCACAGGCTACCGGTCTATAGCAACAAACCCCAACAACAATTGCAGACTGTTGGACATCTGTATTGAGCTGCCGGAAGGTAGCAGCAAGCCCTTCGGGCAACATACCAAACCACTGGCAGGGCAGAAAGACTGCATGGCAGGTTGGGCAGGTATCCGGACAGCCTGTCAGGGGTCGCGTAGACTAAGCAAAGTTCAAGCAGTAGTCTGGGCAGGTCAGAAAAAGATTCGGGTAGCCTAACAAATCATCCGAGAAGCCTCCGTACATTTTTGGGCAAACAAGTACAGATCTAGGCAGTGAAAGATAAATTAGGGCAGCAAGCCCTAATTTGATTTTTTTATGTAAATTTATCTCCTGTGTAATTGTGGTACAAACCCAGTTAGGGTTTGTGTATTTTTTGGAAAATCTCAGTGATCTCATTTACGAGATGAATTACAATGCTTTTGGGGTTTTTGTCCTTTAAAAGTTTCCCTAGTGAAAATCATGTGTTCAATGTGTTGATGTGTTGATGTGTTGATGTTGTTTACTGCACTTGTCATTTGTTTAAGTTTATCTACAAAATTTTTAAAAGTATTCATGCTAATGCTAAAAATTCAACAAGATAGAGTTCTCACTCACTGTTCACAAATTGTGCTCAGTAGAGAATACAATGTAAACATGAACCAGCAATCTACTCTCCTCAACTGCAGAAATAGGTCACATACAAAAAATCTAGACATAGCAAGAGAACTCAAGAAGCATCAAATAAAGTCGACCACCAAGTTGTATAACTCATAATGAGGAAGTGTTCAACCTTTTAAAGGATCAAAGGCCCCTTTGACAATGTTAAAACATTATTAGGCATTCGAAAGGATCATCATATGGAAGTGTTAATGGAAAAATGGTTTGAACCATCTAAATTTATTACACCCTTAATCACTTGAGATTGGGTTTGCATGCCACATGTATCCTTCTTTGAAGATGTCTACATGATCTTCACCTTCTAAGGGGTATTTGTATACTTGAGTCCACAAGTGCACCCATTAAGGAGTTAATTGGAGCTTTTCATGTTGGGGTTGTTGTATGGCATAACCATTCTCACTAATTTATAATTGTTGACCTTGTCACTTGAGGTAGTTATGGATTTTTACTATTGTAATATTTTCCATGAATATTTTATTATATTCCTTGGAGAGATTAGTGGATCTAAGAAAAACATTTGTATTTTATTGTGAAAAGAGATTGAGCTAAGAGCCTGAAAAAGGGCTAGCTATCTCCTTCATTTAGCATGGTTGATTTGTGGGTTCGCACCTCTTGGAACCTCATTGTATATCTTGTTGAGGAAGTGATGGAAGTATGGAAATTATGTCCATTTAATGTGAAACTCATGTTATAGACTCCAATTGTTATGGATGCATGCTTGAATAATGCTTACAAGCATATGATTAAGGGGCTAAGTTTCAAGGGTAATTCTACAACCTTAGAAGGGTTTGTGGGTTTTACCTCTTTAAACCACCATTATGTCTTATTTCTGATTATGTAGTCTTACATCTATCATCTTCATAAGAGTTGTTGTGGGGTAAACATTTCATCATAAGGCACACCCTCATTGTAATGTTTGAGAGTGGCACTGTTAAGGCCTTCTAATTTTATTTCTACATCATGTAAAGCAAGTTAAGGAAGATTTTTGGCATATCTCACATCTTCATTTTTCTTAACTTCTCATATAACTTGCTCTCTTTGGCTTGGTCTTCTCACTCCATTATGCCCAGCATTGGACAAGCACTAGTCCGTTATCTTCCATCATGCTAATTTCTATACTACAACAAAGACACATTGTTAAGGCTTACTCTCTGTCTCACTTTGAACTTTAATGCCATTAGCCTTAGCAGTCATATCCTAGGGAATCCGCCCTTGAGTTGGAGAGGATCCAACCTAAAGTGTAGAGAGGGAGCTATTGAGGTGATAGCGGGTAATGCCTCAAAGTTGTGGTTGGGCTAGAATTGTTCTTTTGGGATTTAATCACAAGCTAGTTTGACATGTAACACAGTGAAGAGTTAAAAAAGAATGCATATATCGTAATATTCAATATTCTCTCTTTATCTTCCATGTAGACTCCCTACAAAACCACCTTCAAGGACATCTAGCCAAAAGGGGATTATAGATGAGAGAATAATTCCCGAAGCAGACATAAAACATCGTATATAAGAAAATAGATTCTTAATTCTTTCATCTAGAATATGATCCTCTATTGTCACTTTGGCATGGATAAGTTGATAACAATTATCTACGTATTTGTAGACTATAAAAAGTAATGTGCATAGGCTTGATACTAAGCATAGAGATAGATGGATTTTTTAATAGCTCTTATGAGATTCCATAAGTACATATGATCATGGTTTCAATTTTTATCGACTTGCATAATTGGGGTTTTATGTTGTAACTACTTTGATTTTCTAATTTCTGCACATGCTCGCACACAAATATAGATACATGTGCATGTACATGATCTCAATGAAAAAGAAACATTTCATGGTTACACACCTGTGCAGAATTGTCATCTGAAATTGCTTGCAACCATATGTGGCCAGCTGGAAATGTCAGTCCCCAATTCTTTTCCTCATGAGCCCATCCTTGACTATTAATAAATATCCCATTATTGTTGTTAAACTCATAAGAAGCTTCTGATCCAACACTATGAATATGCCAATGTGTAGGTATGATTGGAAGAATCCTTGCCCATCCATAGGGACCTTTATAAGAAGAAGATCGGTTCCAATGTACCTGAAAAATATTGCATAGCATCACCATTCTTGAATTTTAGACCATTTAATAAGTGACCTACAAATATAAATATGCATTCAAAAAACCTTTAAGAAAAGACACTTCCAGCTAAAATTAATCATTTAGGAAGAATATATAAGCACAATGTGTGCAATAAATACAATATGCCATACACAAATATTATTAGAACAAGAAAGCAAACATTGGATGTGATTCTTAACATTTAAATCTTTGTAATGATGAATAATTTTGTCCAAAGATATTATAAATGCTTCAAAGTCATACAAATACTAAAAACCTACAGGAATGCTATCTAAAAAGGAACCACCCCTATGGTATTCATCTACAACTACCAGGAGAGACCATGTTTAAATGTTAATATATCTCCACTCACTTAACTCTTGCTTTGCTTGTTTTTCTCCAAACCATTCAATCAAGGATTGTCCCTTAAGAGAGAAGACAAGGTAGATTAGAGTCTAGACCCAAGTGTAGAAAAGAAAAGTGGGGTTGAACAACAAGTATGTCAAGAACCACATAGGAAAAAGGTGGGGGCAGTGGTTGGACTAAGATAGGGAAGAAGAAAGGTAAATCGAGGAGCCACATGAAAGACATTAAATTAGCAGGCAGTAGGAATCATTAGGTCAGTAAGGTATAGAACCCAACCTAGAACGACAATAATAAAACTAGAGATAACACTGTGTTACCACCTAAGTTGCACTTAGCTGGACTTGCAATTGAGTCGTCGAAGATTGAACGAGACACCTATTCATTATCAGAAGTTCAAAAGTTCATGCAAGCCAATTTTGGACCTTTTCAAAAATTTTGCATGTTCATAGCCCTCAGGGAAATTGTAATAATTTGAAGTAGCATGATGATCTTTTGTAACAAGCTTGGCCTACTTAGACTTAGTCATCAATATGTTAAATCAAAGTGTTTTTTCCTTGGTAATTATTGGTTGCTTTTCAGCGACTTATAATTTCTGAGTTTTTCACTCAATCCTCCAAAGCTGGAGTATTCGTCTTGGTGGTTAGACCTTAGGAGATTATTATAGTCTAAGTATCTATGTATATTAAAATGCTAGTCATCGATTTTGAGTCATATGAACATGCACCAAGTCCCCCATACTTTTTTATTTTATTTTCGCAAATAAAAAAATTTCTTGTAAAACGGGCATATTTTTTAATGTTTTCATTGTAAAAATTCCCTTAGTCATAAAAAAGTGGTTAGGAGGTGGATTTTGCCATGAGGGTTCTTATTTTCTAACCCAGAGCCCCACTTAACCCCTAAACCCACTTTGAGAGTCAAATTATTAATTTTTAATTACTTAATTTGATATTCTCTCAAAAGGTGAATAAAAATGCCAAAAAATGGAAAATCTGGACAAAGATGAAATCCCACTGATTAAGGAAACCTATCTTGGATAGGTTTCCAAGGTGGCATAGTTATCTGCCATTAACTAAAAGTCAAAGTTGTTGAAGGATGTAACTTCAGAAGATATTCTTATTGTATTTTTATTGTATTATTGTTGTACCTCCTTCAGGAGATGTTATTGATGTACTTGGTCATATAAAGGTACTTGAAAGAATCAATATAACCCTTCCATTGTAAGTAGGGTGAATAGTACCCACAAGAATATTATATAAATGTTATTTTGAGTCTTCCTAGATCAGTCAACCTTGTTTAGTGCAACAGGACGACCTAGTTAAGTAAAAAGGTCACTCAATTGATGAGTATAAATAGAGAGGGCGCTCCTCTAATTTGGATACACCTCACACTCAAGCAAGTGCGCATGAGAGAGAAGAAGAGGCTCATTGGAGAGGAGAGATAGTTGCTATTGTTTTGGGTTCATCCTATCTCGGTTAGGCATTGCACTTGGTGACAAAATATATACTAAAGAAGTTGTTGGGTTTTCTCCCTTGTGGTTTCCCAGGATAAATCTTTGTGTTATTTTTGTGTAACTGTGCTCGTCTTTCTTTCAATGATCCTAATGTTATGGTTATGATGGAATGATGCTAAATGTCTAAAGATCTTGTATAACCATTAAAATTCTAACACGGTATCAGAGCTACCCTAAAAGAAGTCTTTGTGCATCTGTAACACTACTACTATTGCAACTATCACAGATTAGGGCTTCATGCTTGAAACCCTAGAAGAAAAAATCTAGCCATCTGAGCACTTTTGCTACAACTTGATTTTGGTGAAGGTCCAGGAGCTGAAAATCGAACATGCCGAAGATGAAATGTTTATAACTTTATGTAGCTTGTGTGCGAGTCCCTCTAAGTTATTTAAGAAAGGAAGAGATAAACCAACTTCTTAAAGAATATGAGGTATCTCTCAATACACAACATGATTCTGAAGATGTGAACATCCTAAGTTGTACTTGGTGGAGTTTTTAAGTGAGCTAGAAAAGTATGAACAAGTATACTTGTTCATTCTTCAAATTTCAGAAGTCCGTTTTCTTATACCACATGTTCATACCCCCTTGGGGTTGTTGTTGTAAATGTAATTTCAGAAGATATTCTATTGTATATTATTATTGTATTTTATTGTACCCCCGTCGAAGATGTTTTTCCTCCATTCAGGAGGTCATTATTATGTCTGGTCATTGAGGTGAAACCTCCGTTGTAAGTCAGGGCAATAGTCCTCAGAAGAATAATATAAAATGTATTTTTTGAGTCTCCCTAGGAGAGTCAGCCCTGCTAGGACAAGAGGTCGGCCCAATTAGGTTTTAGGTCATGTCAACTGAAGGGTATAAATAGGGAGGCTCCCTCCCTCATTGCGTCGAGAGGCGCTCTACATCCCAGTATGGGGGAGATCTTGTAACGTTATGTAACAATATGTAACGGTACTCATGTAAATGTCGGCCATAAAAAATAAATATTTTAATTATCCTCCAAATAAATGTCGGCCACAAAAACAACCTAATATGGGGTAGATGTTGTAATGTTCCTACCTAACAAACCAATAAAAAATAAAAAAATTAATTCTCAGCCAAAAAAAATGTGAGCCAGAAAAACAACACAATATGGGGGAGATGTTGTAATGTTCCTACTTAACAAAATAATAAAAAATTAAATTATCCGCAAAAAAATTTTGGTCGTGCACATGGTCTTAAAACCATGTGCAAGGCCTCCTAAACAACCCATGGTTTTATTATACATGGTTTAGGAGGGCCTTGCAAATGGTTTTAAAACCATGTGCGAGGCCTCCTAAACAACCCATGATTTTATTGTACATGGTTTAGGAGGTCGTTGCAAATGGTTTTAAGACCATGTGCAAGCCTCCTAAACAACCCATGGTTTTGGGAGGGCCTTGCACATGGTTTTAAAACCATGTATGGGGGTGATGTTGTAATGTTCTATCGTAACAAAATAAAAAATAATATAAAATATGATATGTCTGCCATAAATAATATTAAATATTAATAATAAAAATATTATATGTCGACCTTAAATAAAAAGATGTGTCTTTTGGTCTAAATCACACCAAAGTTGATAATTGAGTGCAATACTTAAGAAGAGGTTTACACCTCCCAAGATTTGATCTCTCTCAGCGCTTGATAGAGCCAAGGATTTGGATCTATGTTGGTTTATACACACACCCACTCACTCTAAGGTTCGCATATGGAGAGAGAGGGGACAAGTTCGCTAGAGGAGAAAGAGAGAGAGCTGCAGAAGACTTCTTATTCTTGGGTTTTTCCATCTTGTGATATTGTATTAGCAACGGATCTATCTCTAAGCAAGTTTGTGTGGTTTTCTCCTTTATGCAACGTTACTGGATTCTTAAAAAACCCCTCCGAATCAGTTTCCAAAACACAGAGGAATCGGGGAATCGAGGATCCGAATCGGATTCTGGAAGATTCGGTGGGTTTTTTGAGAGGAACCGAATCCGATTTTGGATACCGAATCCTTGCATAAGGAAACGGTTTCGGAAATTCGGATTCTTGAAGATGATTAAGGGAACCGGTTCCCATCGGAGGAACAGTTTCGGAAATTCAAATTCTTTGTTTTAAATTTTTAATTTTTAAATTGAATTTTTTTTAATTTTTTATTTTTAAATTGAATTTTTTTTAATTTTTATAAGTTTAAGCTTGTTGTGTATGCTTGCTAGCATACACAGCAAAAAAAATTGCTTGATTGTTGTGTATGCTAGCATGCATACACAGCAAAGCTAGCATACACAACAAAAAAAATTGCTTGATTGTTGTGTATGCTAGCAAGCATACACAGCAAATTTGTTTGACTGTGTATGCTTGCTAGCATACACATCAAGCATGCATACACAGTCAATTTTTGTTATTTTGAAGAACCTTTGGTCCTTTAGTTTTGTTGACATTATGACTTATGATGAATGTTATGAATTTATGACTGAAATTCAAATCCATTGATGTATCACAAGTCACTATGATATCATGTTACTATGTTAGTGTTACTGACAAGTTGACAACTATTAGACAGTAGACTTTATTTAATTATTATGTTAATGTTAGTAATAAGTATGTTATTGTTGTTAACTTGTGTATATCATTGTATCAGTATGACATTCATTTTTATTTCAGTCTGAAAATTACATGTTATGATGTTGATGTATCAGTATGATGTAACATGTTAAATTGTTAATGTATGATTCATGAATCTATGATGATTCTGAATTTCAATTCATGAATGACAAATTCAATTGTCAATTACAAATGTATGGCGTTCATTGATATCTCTAGATAGTGGATAGCATGACGAAT
This sequence comes from Pseudotsuga menziesii, assembly GCA_001517045.1. Taxonomy (NCBI): domain Eukaryota; kingdom Viridiplantae; phylum Streptophyta; class Pinopsida; order Pinales; family Pinaceae; genus Pseudotsuga; species Pseudotsuga menziesii. The sequence continues at coordinate 371,747 of LPNX010967206.1, read as the reverse complement.
TCAAAAATTATGATGTATGAATCTTAAATCTATGATTTTAATTTTTTGAGTTTTTATAAAATTATAATTTATAATTTTATAGTATATATAATATTAATAATAATAATATAATTTGGGTTAGGATTCTAAATCCTCGATTCCTACTTTTGGGAAATTGCTGAATCTCGTATTCGATTGATTCCCCGATTCATGTAACGTTGCTTTTATGGTTTCCCAGAGGAAAATCTGTGTCTTGTGTATCTTGTTGTGCTTGTTATTCTTTCAGTTAAAGATCCTAATCAAATTGAATTAAAGTAAAGAATCTAACATGGTATCAGAGCTACTCTGAAAGAAGGCATTGGGCAGTAGCGAGATACTAGGGTCTTCTCTCCACATATCATCAAGAAAAGAGGGCTAGGCTAACTTGCCCTAGGAGGGCGCATTTTTTGGAGGAAGCATAACCAAATTTGAAGAATTTTCATTTTTGACCTAGACACTAGCGACGGCAGAAAACTAGGGCACCAAGCTTTTGGGGCTTTTCTCCATCAAATTGGAAAAAGGAGTACATCAGGAAACTCACCTCGAAGAGGCGCATCTTCCTGCCAAACAACAGTTTGAAATTCCTACTTTGGAAAATTAGGGTTTCTCTAACAAACCCTAGGCTAGCTTCAGAACCAAGTTGTGCATCTCAAATTGGTAAGATCTAAATCTCTGTCGGTTCCATTTGGATTCTCATTTCAAAATGACTCACCACACCAAGCTTGATTATAAGCTTGGGGGAGCTGACAACTTTCAAGCATGGAAGTACAGGATCTCTCTTGTCCTTGAAGAAAATGACTTGGACAAGTATAGTAATGAGGAATTTCTAGCTCTAGAGAGAGATGAAGCAAGACTATCCATAAGAACAACTTGGCCAAGGCCAAGAGAATTATTGCAGATACTATTAAGGATCATCTCATCCCTCATGTGTCATCCTTGAAGACACCCAAGGAAGTTCTCAATGCTTTGACGAAGCTATTTGAAGCAAGGTTACAAAAACCGAACTGGTGGACGAACCGGTCGAACCTCAAAACCGGAACCGGTCAAAAATCGGGTAAAAAACCGGATCATAAAATCGGTCCACCAAAAATACATAAAATATTCAAAATTTAATTTTTTTTTTCAATATTCATGTGCATCCATTTGAGTTCAAACCATTATACACAAAATATGCAAAGTTTCTCATGTATATAGCATATAAGAGTTCATAGAACCAAAATAGCACTTAACATCGTGTTATCACATATATAGTAGCCAGGCTACCATATTCTATTTTTCAAATACAGTACATCTTTTAGCCAGATCTCTTACATATGAGATGTTGACATGAGCAATTTTGACGGATCATTATTTTGTTAGTGGACTATTACTCTCCCATGTCAGGACTGAGTCTCAGGACACTCGGATTCGAGGACTGATGTAGCCATTAGTCATTTACAGAGCAGTTGATGGTGCCCAGATTGGTTTTAGTGTTTTCTTATTGGACATATGATGGTTCAGATGGATTATTTTCATGGTTATGACTCAGCATTTATTCTATTGTGTTATGGTTATCATTGCTCTTATACTCATTTTTGTGACATATTCTAGCATTTAGTGTCATGATCTGGTAGTCATAAATATATGGACTTGGATGTAATTGTATTATATATTGATGTCCCTACTTAGACTTCGAAGTTCCTGATCTATACTCATTGGTTTTACCCTCCTTAAGGAGAATAGAGATAGTCATTCCCACCATTTTTTTGGCTTGCTAGTGTTGGCTTCATCATTCAATGTCTCCACCCATCCATTACCTTCCAGTTTTGTTTTAACCCGGCTTACTACTTGACTTGTGGCATGGAGGACTTACTACTTGACTTCCATTGAGCTGGTTTTTCTTGTACCCTAACTTTTCCAAACCAGCTCCTTTCTAGGTTCATAGATCAAGGCATATCCCATGTGGGTTCACTAAAATGTTGGGTTGTTGCTGACTCCATTGCCCAATACGCACAAGGCATTGATTTCCTAGCTAGCGCTAACCCTATCCTTAAGCTCTCCTCCCATTCCCTTTGCCAACACTCATTGATAACTCAAATCAACTATCTTTCACTGAGTTTGTCTCCTTGGTACTAGACAGTCCCAACTATATTCTTGCTCACCATGTCACAGTTACGTTTCCCAAGACAGTGGTCATCTCCACCAGTTGCTAGTACCTTAACCCTAGAGCTAGGGTTTCCATTCACCTTGCAATTTACGTATCTTGAAGCCCCATCTGATCTTTTTTGGTGTCTAGATCCGATCTCTCCTGTCGGGAGCAGATCTAGGTCTCCCCCATTGTTGTCTTGGACTAGGATAACATAAAGTGAAGGCTTCCTTGATTGGCGTGACAACCATCCATTTGGGAGTCTAGGTAGTCGTGGTTCCACCCCTTAGTTGCTTGCCCCTCTACCATCCATCCTGGATCCACCTCACACAGGAAACTACAAGGCGGGTGATAACATTTTGGGGCCGTTGTCGGGGAGGTAGAGGCCTACCTTGGTTCAACATACCTCACCTTTCCCTACGACATATCTTTTATTGGTGAATTACTTGTGTGGTTCACCTGGCGACTCCACTAAGGATCGTACTCAACATATTAATCTTGAGCTCTTAGAGCATACCGTAAATCATAATGAATTCAGTTGTATTTCTGAGGCACATGAAGGAAGTAACCAAAAACATGATTGAAACTAGTAGACAAATAAACAAAAGGAGTAGATGGAGTTCAAACTACGGGTATGAGGATGATCTCGAGCATGATTATGGGTATGAATCTAGTTATCATAATCTTTATGATACCCAGCAACTTCCTCACCCATGCAATAAAGATATCCCGACCATCCCGAGTGGACCTGTAAGTCGACATGAACCTTGAAGTCAGTCCCAGTCAAATCCTTATAGCCTAGTAACCAGAGTTGTTAAAAAGCAAGACAAACGGACTCCTTTTGACTTTTCTGAAATACCGGGAGCACCTCATCCTATGCCAAATGATTACACTAGGAGGATGCCCCGGTTCAATGGAAATAAAGATATTGAAAGTCATCTGGATATTTTATGGGATTACATGGAATCTAGAGGTGCAAACAATGAAGATGTTTATATGCGAGCCTTTGGAGAATCCTTGCAAGGGGATGTTCAACTATGGTTTGATCATTTAGCACCAGAATCCATCACTGGGTAAGACATGATCACAAGTTTGTTAATTGATAGTTGGAGTAGAAACACTGATAAAATTTTAGAGTGTCAGTCTAGCAATGATTATGCCATTGATAATCAATATATTGACGAAGTGCTTTCTCAATTGGACCATTCCTCTCCTGATATGTTCCGAATTATGAGTGTGCCTGCAATCCATAAGAATGTTACAGAGTACTTTGAGAATAATGTTTCAAAACCTCATGATGAAACTAAGAGGGATATCAATCAAATCATACGAGATACTCTGTTATTATTACCTAAAGCAGTCACAGAGCAAATCCTGGATCTAATCCATGGAAGGGAACCTTACATGCACCATCAAGAAACATCTATAGTTGAGCCTTCCATTGGTGAGGTCATTAAAGAGCCTTTAAAAGAGCAACTCCATAGTCATTGCCTAATTGATGATAATTTGAGTCAATATCCAACCTATCCGAATCTGGATTTAGACCTTGATCATATCACTGCAGAAGAAGAAAAGGTTGAAATTAATAAAGCTTCCGTTGAAGAGCAATCATGTGGTCATATTGTAGTTGATTATTGAAAAAACCTTATGCGCAGACTCATATGCGTCTGTTTTCAAAACAGCCGTGTATGTACGCGGCTTTGGGGGCATTTTCTGTGTATATCCACCCTATACACGGAAAAACCCTCGATTTCCGTGTGGGACGCAGCGCTCTTTTTAGTTTGGCCTAGAAAGCTTAATTGACCATGGAATTTTATAAAAATTGCATTGAAATGGAAGAGAAGAGCATGGGTAAATACCTGGAAGAAACGGTAGTGGATTCCGCCTACTGGATCTCCTGGAATTCGCTGTGGAAAATCTGAGCTCAAATGAAGGACCTTTTTCAGTGTCGTTTCAGCCGTTGGATTGACCTGTTCATGCCGATCTCAGGTATCATATCTAAACTGGCATATAAGTTAGGTTTCATCACCGTTTGCATTTTGCATGACCTTATGACCATCTCATCATGACCCTAGGTACGAACCCACTCTATTATGTCACGGAACCTTCTTGCTATTTTAGAAGTGGCATGATATGAGTAGTAGAGCTTCACCTTACATGTGTACCCTAGTTAGCGCCTTATTTGCATTTGGTGCCCATGCTGACGTTTTCTCCTTTAGGGTGTGGGAGTCCGTTGTATAGTACTGCCATGACATTTCGCAAGAGCTTCATACTCCTCTTGATCTTTTGCTGGCCTATTTCCCTCAGGACTCCCTCATGTCAAGTTGTTAATGCATTATCATGAGCTTTGCCTGCCTTATTGAGCTTTATGTCAGCTTTCCTGACATTGCGTTTCAGCCATATAGCCCGAGCTTGTCTCATGTCTAGCCATGCAGAGCCATTTTTAATATCGTTCGCAACTTGTTTCCCTTTTTACCAGGAGGGGATTTTCCCCCGAGTGTCGATATCCTACACATGTATCATTGCATTGAGCATAGGTATGTTCCACTGCCTGGAACTAGTTTGTTTGCCCTTATGACACTCATCTCCTCCTAGTCTGTAACTATAAATCCATTTTATTTTTTTTCAAGCTTTTTAAATAATTGAAAAAGTCCAAAAAAATCAAAAAACCAAAAAGCCGGACAAGGAAAGATGTTATCTTTGGCAGCTGTCGAGTCGTGTCGCCTTCGAACAGAGCACTATATATCACATCCATTGGTTGGGTTTATAGTTTGACTTTAGGAGCTGTACTCGTTTATCTGAGTTTATCTCCACCGACTGGTTAAGCTTCCAGTCCCTATGGAGCCTCTGTCGATGCCTCCTGTGTCGCAGAGATGTCCCAGTTTGTATATCGAGTCTATGCTGCCTTTAATCAGTCACCATGCGCCGTTATGCTCTTGTTCAAAGGAAGTTGAAACCTGAGTCAGCCATTCATCAGTTATCTTGACTTTGCATGTCGGCCATTCCCGGTACAATTACTGGTTCGTGCACCTTATGATCGAGTCCTTCCACATTATACAGCTTTGCTGAGTACCTCGTGTTGGATGATGGGGGATGCCTTAATGCCCTCCTTCCAGCGGATTTCATCCCATCGACTTCAGATCATTTATTCTGGGATTGGAATCTAGAGTCATTTTCAGTGCCTTGAGACTTGCAGTCATCAGTGGCAGGTTCTCTCGCCATCGACAGTCTTTGGGAATACATCAATGTCCCCTAATCGATGGATCCTTTGAAGTGTTCGACCTCAACACATTTATTCACACTTGTTAGTTTGCACTCTAGTACCTTGATTCCCATTTTCATTATCAGTGGGTGATCTCGTGTCTGTTAACGGTATACATTAATGACCGGTAATTAGACGATGGACTACTATGTTCGACCTCGAAACCTCTATTCGCATAGTAGGACATGTACTCATAGCGGTTTGTGTAGAAGACCTTCCAGATTGGTGGCATCTCTTATATGCTATCTCCTTGATCGTGCCAGTGTTCATGAGATTTTAGCTCTCGTGACTTGATTCCAGTTAATGTCAGACATTTCCTGCCACTATGGAAATCTTGATCTGTTATATATCTTCAACCATTATGGAAATCATGGTCCTTTGTATATCTTCATCATGGAGATTCTGATCTATGTATATTGTACATGGCGATGACCACTTATGTGATATCTTGTATCATGCCTATTCATTGCCATTGTACTCTTATGTATCCGGGACTGCTATATGTATTTGCAGTTATGTGCAGAGTTGTATTATTGTACTATGTTGATTGGGTGGCTGGTCTTCCATTTGGGATCCTTCATCACTCCACTTCTGGGATGGACTTATAATGTATTTTGGCCATCGTATGACCCCTTTTGGCCATCGTATGACCCCTCTGACCTCACACATTAGGGGGCATTTGTTATAGCTGATTTCACCACTCCAGGTGAATCACACTTTGTATGGCCTTCCCCTGTCCCGCTGCAGGCTCCTTAGACCCCTTGGACCATTTTTTGTCCTTTGATGTTTTCCTGACCATCCCTAAAAACATGTGAAAAATGATACACACGACTTTTAAACCTATAATCGCGTATATACGCAGGTTTGACCACTAAAACCACGTACATCGGGATGTGTACAAAATCCAAATCCTTTTGGAGTTTTCCTTGACATGGATCCGACTCACTTGACTCCTGGCCTTCCATACGCCTTGAGATCGCTCGGATTCGACCTTTCATTACCCCTTTGAAAAACTATATAAGGAACTCCTTGGTACAATGAAGGCATAAGAGAGAATTGAGAGCAAAGAAACTATAGTCCATTGTTGCCGGAACTTATGCTTGAATCTGCATCCCTTTGTCCCTTGGAGCAGTTTTGTGTTCTTCCCAAGCTTGCCTTTTGCTTGTGAGCTTGCTATTGAGAGATGGAGAATTGAAGTGGTGGAGGCCCAAGTGGGGGATTCAGTTTCTCCGATTCGCAGACGTGCCGACAGAGGTTGTATCTATTGTAATCTCTAATTTATATTAATAGAAATATCTTTTCCTATCCAATAATGTGTGTTTGAATGAATATTTTATCCATGGGATTATGTCAAATGCTTATACATTATTGATTATATATGCTAGAATAGATCTAACACCATGATATATAGAATGCTTGTGTTGTTTACTTGTTGTTGAGGAAGTAATCTATCAATTCAAGCTGAAGTTGGAAAGCTCAACAGGGATCTACTTCAACCATCCAGAATAAGGTACGAGGTCTGATCCTTTAGTGTTAGACATTTAATTTCTATGGGATTAAATGTCAAGTTTGAAGGCCAAGTTTGTGAGGATAGAAATGAACATAGTGATGTTTTCCCTTATCAAATGAATGATGATGATCATTTATCCTCAGTTGAATGTAATGAACAATCTCAAGAAGAGCAACCACGTGATGATGATATACTTGTGAGCGAGCTTAACCTAGAACCTTCTTTGTCACATCTGTCGAACTGGAATCTGTGTCCAAATAATCATCAAGAGCCTCCAAGAAATGATTCTTGTAATGCTGCTACTATTCCCTGTCATACTTTTGATCAAGGTGATTTGGTAGAGGAGATTAATCATAGTGAGTCTAGTTCTTGGGAGGTTAGTTTCAATCTGGCCAATTTCTCTAGAAAATGTCCCATATCACATGCAAGATTGGTGTTAACACCTATAGGTGATACAAATCAAGTTTTAATTTGTCAATCCACCCTCCCATCCCAGCTCTTGATGTCCTTCTGTATGGTATCATGCAGTACAGATTCTAGAAAGTTCCAACTGGTCAATGGTAAAGCATTTTATTTCCTTTCATCCTTGGTGCATAATGTTTTCAACTTTACTAATTTCTTTGATTGGGTGAATGAAAAGCTCTATAAAGACCAATTCCATATTTTCTCATTTTATAAACAACAAATGGGGTTAATCTCAATTTCTGGTTTAAAGATTTCTAATTTGTCCCTATTTTGTTTCATCATTGATCATAATGTGAGAATGATTGAGTATGCTAACCAGAAAGAGGAGGGAAGAAATGATGGCCTAGGGGGGATGAATCATGTATCGTATTCTTTTATTTCATCAAATTTAAACTTGCATAAATTTTATGATCCTATCGATCTATGGATAGAAGAAGTTTGCAACAATCAATCTCATCACTGACATGATTTCATTTATTTTCATCCATGTCTTTCTTTAATTTTCAAACAACAAGTTATAATAGCTTCAATTTTCATTCACACTATTACAACCTATCTTTGACTTGTTGTATCATTAACTGTAAAGAAAGCTCAATAGATTTGTTCAGCAAGTGGCTGCATTGGATTTATGATTTTACCTAACACTTGCCTAAATTGGTTAGAGTAGGGTAGGTAGGACATGAATAAGCCTTTCTCAGCAGGAGTGTAGAACCTTGCATCTTTGCTTGAAGCTCGTCTTTGAAGCTCTTAGTGTAATTTTGTTATCCTGCAAAATAAAAAATCAAACTTTTATTGAAAGTTATGATTATAGATTAGATTTATTTTTTGCTTTTCAGTTTCATGCATCTTTATTTTCAGTATTTTATATGTTATCCACATATTGTTCTGACAACCGGTCTGTGAGTTTGGTATAGCTCTAGACATGTTGCAGGTAGTCAGGTACATTCTTGGTAGCGGTTGCAGAGCTGGATGGATTGATCGAGGATGCGAGAAGCAGAGTGCGAGGGCCAGAGATTTTGAGGTTCTCAAGCGCTCTTTTTAATAGAGCACTTGTCCCAGCTGGAGCCAGATGTTATCACATATATAGTAGATAGGCTACCATATTCTATTTTTCAGACACAGTGCATTTTTCAGCCAAATCTCTTACATATGAGATACTGAGATGAGCAGTTTTGATAGATCATTATTATATTAGTGGACTATTGTACTCTCCCATGTCAGGACTGAGTCTCAGTACACTTAGATTTGAGGACCGATGTAGCCATTTTTGTCATTTCAGAGCAGTCATTGATGCCCAGTTTTATATTAGTACTTTCTCATTGGATAAATGGTGTTTCAGATGGATTATATTGCATGATTATGACTTAGCTTTTTATATTGTATTATGGTTATTATTGCTCTCATACTGATTTCTATGACATGTATTAACTTGTGGTATCATGATCTGACGGTCATAATTATATGGACTTGGTTGTATCTTGTACTATGTATTGATGTCCCTACATAGACTTGGAAGTTCTTGATCTATACTCATTGGTTTTACCCTCCTTAGGGAGAACAGAGGTAGTCATTCCCACCATTGTTTTGGCTTGCTAGTGTTGGTTCCATCATTCATTGTCTCCACCCATCCATTACCTTCCAGTTTAGTTTTCAACCCGACTAACTTCTTGACTTATGGCATGGAGGACCTTTTTCCCCGCTAGAACTTTTGTTGGACAAGCCTCCCTATTTATATTATGTCTTGGCTCTGAGTTGGTGACAAAACTTGCCTTTGGTAAGTTGGATTGTATGCCTAAATCATTCTGGTCGGTTGTCCCGATGTTTGGCACTGTGCAGAACTCCCCCTGGTAACTTGAGATTTTGTTGGCTAAAACTAAAAGCTCATGTACTTCCTGTATTGAAAAGTATTGAATATGCGCCCATGGAAAATGAAAATTATAAAATTGTGTTTCTTAACATATGTAAAGAGGGCAAAAGAAATAATACTCCTTGAAGAGTATAAGGAAAGGTCCAAAAAAAGCAATGATTAAAAATATGCTGACCTTATAAAAAATATGTCCCTGATGAAAGCTGCGATTAGTTGTGCTTTTAAGCACTGGTGAAGTCCCAAAGGGTCATATAGGCCAAAAAGGCCATGGAATAAAATGATGGTCCTAATGAACTTGGATCAATCTTAATGTAGTCATGATGCCTAAGTTGAATAAACACTCTCTAAACAACACACCCATTTGTGAGGCACTGCCACTCCTTGTGTTGTTGTTTGTCTGACATTGGTTATAGTGAGTATTCCCTTTCCATTATCCAAAGTGTCATGATGTTGAGTAGGAAGTCATCCTCTGCCTTAGCCTTGTCATTTTCACCCTTCACTAGCAAATTGGCTACAGGTATGAAGTGAGTATAGTCTTGAAAATCTAAGTCTGAGTAATAATAAATAAAGCCTTATATATGTATTGGTTGATGTACCGCCAATGAAATCAATGCTACTTGTTGTGATTGTTACTTAAATGAGTTGTAGAGCATGTCTTCGCCTATTACACTTGCAGCAGATAGATGACAGTCTGAGTTATTATTGGTGTCTGATCAGTTACAGATGGTTATATTGTTTATTGGATATGATTGATGATCAGATAGAGACCTATGAGGGGTATGAGTATACACCTTAGATGGATTTGGACTCTTTGAGTCTAATGAGACAGTTTATTTCCAGTTCCAGGCAATTATAGATATGATCAGTTTCATTCTGCCTCTATGACGCAGTTTTTCTTCACAGGTTGATATGTTTGAGCAAGGAGATGTTTTAGTTGGATCTCCTAGGGCGTTTTATGGGCATAGGGGGGTGCAGCCACTTGTTTGTACCATTGTACCCCCATCCCAGAGAGCCTAGTGGGCTTAGTTTGACAACGCAAGCACCCTAGGAGGCTGTTTTTGGCAAGATCATGTTTCTCGAGGCAGATTAAAAAATGATTAAATGGCTACTGAAGAAATCGATTTGGGCTACTGAGGCAAAGAAATGGCATGGGATGAGTCACAATGATGAGAGTGATGTCTTTCACATCTTCTCCAGCAGTTGCAGCACCTGATTGGACCCACACCTATTTTTGGGCATTTTTGTATTATTTTCTGGAGCTTTTGGAAAGCTCATGATTTCCTCAAGAAGGCATAAAGTCAAAGAATTAAATTATTATATTATTTTATTGTGCCATGGGGACACCCAGAGGGAGTTAGTCAAATAGTCCTTGGACCCACCATGTGCTTTCATTTATTTATTGTTGAGTAGGTTTACCTTTTTATGGGTGGGTTAGCCCACTTTGGTAAATTATGGTTATATTGACCCATGTGTTGTATGTTGAGCTCATCTCAACCATTGATTAGAACATTTCATATTTTAATCTTAGCCACTCGTTTTGAAAGTGGTTAGGATTCGGTTATGATTGAGATTCTCTCATTTCTATTTAAAGGAGAGAGCTTTTCATTTGTAAGGGGTCTTTGGCTTTTGGCTCTGAATAATAGAAAAACTTTTCTTATGGAAATTTTATGGATTTGCTTTGCATATGATGTTCTCAAATGGTGATTGGAAAATCTTCAGCTTCCTAGCATTGTGGAAATTCTTGTGAGATCTATATTTTTTTTGCTATCATTGTTTTGTCTACAGGAGGGCGTTTTGGCTGGAGCGTTTTTGTAGGGGGACCTCAACTCACTTGGTTTTCTTCGTCTTGGATCAGGGTATTTTCATTAGTTTCATTGTGATCTATGATTACTTCGTTTTACATTCTTGTAGCATTTAGTTTCTTTATCTTGTATTGGCAAATCTGATATGGTTGATGTTTGCTCATGCAGGGTAGAGGGCGCATTGGTGGCTTGGAGCTTGTATATGCCATAGAAATCAAGGGGATCTTCCAGAATTGATCGGGATAGCAAAGATCATCACTGTTAAAGACTTCTACAAGCTTTTCCAGGTAAGATCTAATAGGTAAGTCTCTTCTTTTCAAATCTTATTCCATTGTACCTTGCTTTACCTCAAATTTTTTTGAAAACTCCTAAAATACTAAAAACCCTAAAAATCAATAAATCTGGGAATCATCCGATCTTTGGCCAAACCATTTCTGGGTTTCATAGATCGGGCCTCCCCTTCACCAAATCAACTACAACGCTGGTCAAAATCATGCTGGTTTGACCTAGATCTGATTTTTTGCCAGAAAACTGCATAACCCCCTACTGAAAATTTGACCTACTAGGTTCTTGATTTTTTCTAAATTTTGACTTTACAGACGGATAGAACGGGTCCCACACAGTCCAAATCAACACCAACACTGTCCAAATTCTTGACAGCTTGACCTAGATCTGAGTTTTTGACTGAAACAACCCTAGCGCCCTCACTGAAAACTAGACTTTTCCAAAAGTGACTTTTTCTGAAATATGACAAGATAGGCTAATAGATCAGGGCTTAAGCACTCCAGAACACCCCCAACGTTGAGCTAATTCTTTCTGGTTTTCCCTAGATTTGAAAAATTGGTTTTCAACCTCCCTAGCCCCCTCATCAAAATTTTGACTTTTTTTAGATCTTATTTTTCTGTTGATTTTCTGATTTGGGGTTGTAGATCAGGTCACCCTGACCTCATTTCTCCTTCAATGCTGACTTGTTAGCCTCCAGGTGACCCTAGAACTGCAGATCTGTCTCTCCAAGCCCTAGCGCTAGCCTTCCATTGAGCTGGTTTTTCCTGTACCCTAACTTTTTCGGACCAGCTCCTTTCTGGGTTCATAGATCAAGGTGTATCCCATGTGGGTTCACTGAAACGTTGGGTTGTTGCTGACTCCATTGCCCAATACACACAAGGCACTGGTTTCCTAGCTAGAGCTAGCCCTATCCTTAAGCTCTCCTCCCATTCCCTTTGCCAACACTCATTGATAACTCAAATCAACTATCTTTCACTGAGCTTGTCTCCTTGGTACTAGACAGTCCCAACTCCGTTCTTGCTCCCCCTGTCACAGTTACGTTTCCCAAGAGAGTGGTCATCTCCACTAGTTGCTAGTACCTTAACCCTAGAGCTAGGGTTTCCATTCACCTTGCACCTTACGTATCTTGAAGCCCCATCTGATATTTTCTAGTGTCTAGGTCCGATGCCTCCTGTCGGGAGCAGATCTGAATCACCCCCATTGTTGTCTTGGACTAGGATAACATAAAGTGAAGTCTGCCTTGATTGGCATGACAACCATCCATTTGGGAGTCTAGGCAATCGTGGTTCCACCCCTTAGTTGCTTGCCCCTCTACCATCCATCCTGGATCCACCTCACACAGGCAACTACAAGGCGGGTGATAACAGAACCTAAAGGAAAAGAGCCATCAAACAAGGCATATGAAAAGAAGCTCATGGACTTAACAGAAAAAATGCAAGACATGGAAATGAAGTACTTAGCGCAGATTAAAGAGGTTCAGAATCGGGTCATAACTGTTGAAAGAACTCAACCTCCACCACCTCCTAGAACCTTCCCTGCAAAACCAACGAGGCAAAGAAGAAATCCCAGCCATGAACAAAGGCCTCCTCATCAGTTAGAGGCTGCTAACATGGTTAAAACTTACACGCCATTTTGTAGGGCATGTGAAGACCTTCATGAAGAATCCTCCTGCTATTATGCATGCTACGTTCAGGAGCATGGTTTTCCAGAGAGTTGTGGTCCTAAAGCAATATTCAAGAGAGCCTGAGTACATTAACGCAGTTAGATAGCTCCATCCTGTCACCACAGAAACTCAGGGTCAAGTCGAAGATTATAATCAACAATTGGATAACCTCACTAAAAACTTTGGTACTAATCCTACAAATGAGCATAATGATGATAGTTTGGAAGGTTTACTACCTTGTGACCTTTTTTTTGAAGAAGATGACTATGATCATGAAGAGGGATATAGCTAGGGATGTGATACAAGTGAGGAAGAATCCCTTACATCTGAGAGGGATGATAACTATGAGACTTTAATTGAAAATCCAATCTTAGAGGTTTCATGTGATGAGAGTCCTCCATACTCTCCACCGGATTACAAATATTTGGAAAGTTGGGTCCCATGTGATATCTTTGAAACCCAGCTTTTTGAAGAAGATTGTTTCGAGTAGAATGAGGTGTAGCCAAGGACTTGATACTAGTGATGAGGCATCTCTCATATCCGACATAGAAGGCGATGACAATTATTGGACTCTTATTGAAAATCCAACCTATGATACTTTTGAAAATATTTTTGAGAATCTCATCTATGATGTGTCCAGCGAGGAGAGTGTTTATTCTGAGACTTATGAAAGTTGTAAAGAAGAACAGTAAGAGTTTTCATATGATCAGTCAGAATTGTATCTGAGTATCTATAATAAGGACTTGAAAAAGCAGTGCGGTGAAGAATCGGATGGGATACAACTAGTTGAAGTTTTTTCTCAACCATCGTCTTCACATATAGATGTTCCTTATATTTTGGAGCAGCTTGGGGCTTATACAACGAGTTATTATTTGATAAGCCTTGATGATCAGCATGATGGAGTAGTCGACCTGCCGCATCATCTCGATTTGTATATCAGCGCAATCCAGTCATGGATAGAAGCATGGATAGAAGCAGCCTGCGCAAGCACCTACCAGTTTGGGAAGAAGTTTGACAACATTATTCATGCCTATGATTCCCCATCCAGCCCACCCATTCTGGATCATCACGCAGGTTTGCATTTTCTAGAAATTGTGTCCTTACTTTGGCTAGTAACCAAAGACAACACAAAACTTGTTTATATTAATAAAATGCTTAGGTGGCTACACTAGCTCTATGATTACACCTAACCTTTTGTGTATCATGCTTAGAGTAGGAAAATAGGCTCCTTAAAGTGAGCGTTTACTTTGGCATTTTCTTTATGTACTTAGAAATAAATAAATTTTTCAGTGAAGTTTTGTCATTCCTTTGAATAAAGCAACTTTTGGATCATTGGCTCTTTTTCATGAAACTTGTGCTACTAAGGTTTTCTTGTCAAGTTGAGATGTTTTTACAAGATATGGAAACCAAAGATTCTGAGGTTCTCGTATGCTCTCCTTGCATAAGAGACTAGATCGAGCACATGTCCCGCAGTTGGAACCAGATGTTATCCACTTTTTTGTACCATAGTTGGATTACCTGTGGAGCCGCCGGTTGACAAACATGTTCAATGTTTGATTCCAGTGTATCAGTTGATCCGTCTTCATGTCTAGCAAATATTGGCTAGCCAGTATTTCATTTGAATAATTTTGACCATGGCCCACTTTTAAAGATCTAGTTTCATTTCCATTTTTATAACTCCATCTTTCGTTTTGCCTTGGAAAACGTGCACGTGTTTTCTCGAAAAACGTGCAAATTTTCCACTTTTAGGCTTGCTAGTTTTTTTTGTGTTTTTTCATTTCTTTTAATTCTGGAAATTCATAAAATCAGAAAAAAAAAATTCCAAATATTTAATTTTTCAAGTTTTTTGTATTTTTTCTCGAAAAGCGTGCCATTTCAAGCTTGTCGTTTTTTGGCTGATTTTTGACATTTTTCTGCTATTTTCCAAATTCTAGAAATTATCCTAAAATGTTAAAAAATCTTTAATTTTAAATTCACAAAAAGTCGCAAGTCGTTTCGTCAAAAATCGTGCATTTTACATAAAAATTGGTGAGCTTGCCTCGTCCTTTCCAAGTTTTGATTTTGGGTCTCATTCCATTGTTTTGGTCTTTTGTTTCATCTCATAAGGCACTTGTCTTCTCATCCACTTAATATTTTCGAATGACAAGTTAAATTTGGTTTCCTAACACTCTTACTAGTCCTTGTTTAGAGCTCTTATCCACAGGTGAACTCAAAGCAAAACCAAGCAAGAAGGAGCAAGCAGAACTAGATCCAAAGACAAGGATCCAAAACCAAAAAGAAGTCATTCTCCTTTGTACAAACTCATAAAAGTTTTTTCACTTTTACTTAAGTTAGTTCTCAAGAGTCCTTACAAGGGTTAAATTCCTAAGGCATTTGTACTTGATTAATAAAACAAGGCTAAGTGGGATAAGGCCTCCCATAGTTGATTTTTTTTCCCCATTTGAGGAAGAGTGTTTTTTGTTCTTAGCTTAGATTTAGTTCAAGTACTTAGAGTAGTTTCATTTTTTGCAAAGTAGATACTAATTGCTAGATTAGCCCATTTTGCTTCATTAACTAAGTTGATTGCTTCATCTCTTAAATTTGTATCTTCTAGTAAGTAAATCAACTGTTTAAAGTATAAATCTCTTGAATCTCACTTTGTGGATCAAGAGTGCTCTCTATCGAAGAGTTGTCTTTTCATTGTTTAATAAGTTAATCAATTAATCTCTAAAGTCTCTTGAACTTACCGTAATCTAAGTCAAAAGCACTCTCTATCGGAGAGCATTCCCACTGCATATCCTTGCATCAAGCATATAGTTTAGCTAAGTCTCTTGAACTTTTGTCATAAGACAAAGTCAAAAGCGCTCTCTGTCGAAGGGTTTTAATCAATTTACTTAATAAAATCTTTCAACTCACATTCCCTCTAATCAATTTACTTCGTTGATACCCTTCACCTAGTATGCTCTGCCGACTTTCAAGTTGGACTCGTACTCAAAATGGTGAATGGACTTGCTAAGACCGCAATAACATCACTTAATAAAATTTAACACCCCATAACCAACGCACCGGCGTTGTCTCGATAAATACTCAGGTAGTGGGCAAATTCCAAGTGTGGGCACCGAGCAACCCAATCTGGACACTCGCTGGTTAAGTTACTGAACACCTAGCTTGTGATTCTAGACAGGTCCGTCATGTCTTTGAACGGAGCCACTGAAAGTATTTCCGGTTAGGTTTCCTAGACACCTTAAGCAAGATCATCGTTAAAATCCTTAAAACTTACCAAGAGCACTCGCACAATTTAACATTCACTGGTTTAATTTCTAAACGTGTGTTTAATTCTCTGGCGCATTTCAGCTCCATTTGACTCCATAAGGCACTGGTCCTTGTTTTATTTTGCATAATTATATTAGTTGATCAATTGTCTATGGCTTAGTATAATTGTTATCGCTGAATGCTTAATTGAAGTCTAGAATTTAAATTTATCTTTTAATCTCTTGTTGCAACGTGGATTGCTCTTTGATCTTGTGTCACATTCATATAAGTAAAACACTTTCGAATCATAAAAACTCCTAAACAACACCCATCCACATCCGCAACCTTTAAAAGCACTTTAACAACTTAAGAGCCATAGAAAACTCTTTTGTAGGGGCTACCTCCCTTGGCCTCGTTAAGAGTTAGCATAAACGGAGGAGCTAGGAGTAGGTGACCGTACCTAGCTCTGTGCTTGCCCCCAAGGCCACACCTCTCCCACTTTCTCAAGTGAGGAGACAGCTTTCATTAGATTTCTGCTGCTGGTGTGCAATCGGCGGACAACAGGGAACGCATTGGTCGCTTGGAGCATAACGTTTGTCCTAGAACTCACTCAGATCTTCCAGAATTGATCAGGATGGCAAGGATCATCATCATCAAGGCATCTACAAGAATTTCCACGCAATATCTACAAGGCAGTCTCTTCTCTTTCAGATCTCAATCCATTGTACCTACTTTTCTTCAAATTTTCTGAAAAACTCCTAAATAATAAAAATCCAAAAATACTTAATCAAGAACCACTCAATCTTTGTACAAACCACTGTTGGGTTTTGTAGATCGAGCACCCCTCTCACCAAATCCTCCTCAACGATGTCCAAATTGTGACTGGTTTGCCCTAGATCTGACTTTCTGACTACTCAAACCCCAACGCCCCTACTGAAATTTTGACTTTTCCAGATTTTACTTTTTCCGAAAAATAATCACTTGGGTTTGTAGATCAGGTCTCCCTCACTCTAGAACACCTCCAATGCTGAGCTAGTTCCTGCCAGGTAGCCCTAGATCTGAAAAATGACTTTCAGCATCCTAGCTTCCCTAATCAGATTTTGACTTTTCCAAATCTGATTTTTTCTGAAATTTTCTGACTTGGGTTTGTAGATCAGTCCATTCTAATCTCACCTCCCCTCCAACGCTGAGCTGATAGTCTCATGGTTGTCCTAAATCTGCAGATCTGCCTCTCCAAACCCTAGCGCTAGCCCTCCTTCTGTTGTTTTACCTATAAACTGAATCTTTCGAGCCAAGCACTTTTCTGGGTCCATAGATCAGGGCATATCCCAGGTGGGTTCACTTTAACGCTGTGCAGATACTAACTCCATTGCCCAAGGCCCAACAAGCATTGATCTCCAAGCCTAGCACTAGCCCTCTTTTGACCTCTTTCCCTTGAAAGTTGACTGCTCCTTGATGACTCAAGTAATCTAACATTGTCATATCTCTCATTGAGTCTATCCCTTTGGTACTAAACAGTCCCAACTCTGTTCTTACTCACCTTGTCTCGATTACGTTTCCCAAGGCAACCGTTATCTTCATCAGTTGCTAGTACCTCAACCCTAGATCTAGTATTACCCCTTATAGGTCACTTGTATTTCACTTTGGATCAACCCTCATACGACTGAAGCCCTCATCCAAAGCCCTAGTCCACTTAGTATTATCTTCCATAGATCTAGAGTTTCCAATTACCTTACACCTTACGTACCTCAAGCCATACTTGATCTGATCTGGTGTCTAGGTCTGATCTCTCCTGTCGGGAGTAGATCTGGGTCTCCCCTGTTGTTGTCTTGTACTTAGATAACATAAAGTGAAGGCTTCCTTGATTGATGTGACAACCATCCATTTGGGAGTCTAGGCAGTCTTGGTTCCACCTCCTTAGTTGCTTATCCCTCTACCATCCATCCTGGATCCACCTCACACAGGCAACTACAAGGTTGGTGATAACACATCAAGTGCAATCCATGTCTGCATCAAAATACATCAACAAAAAGGCTCTAAATGGTTTATACAAAAGACTAGAGTCAAAGACTAAACAATCTAATCATCAGAATTGTTTGAATCCTCGGGATCAGACTCATCAAAGGCCTCAAACTTAGACTCTGAGCCATCATCTACATCCTAATCCTCAATATGGGGTGCCTGAGCTTGGGCCATCTGACTTGACTCCCCTGGTCCAGAAGGCACATGCCCAACATCAACTCCCACATCCTGCTGTTGTGGAAGTCGGTCCAAATCCAACCATGAGAGGTCTTCATTGTCAAATGTTGTTGGCAAACTCTCCATAACCCAATTTGATGATGCATCACCATCATCCAAGTAAATGGAACACGATTCAGGGGTCTTGTTCTGCAATTTGTTGCACTTCAACCTAAGGTTGTACTGAACAAATACCATATCATTCAACCATTTTTGCTCTAAACGGTTGCGCTTCTTGGTGTGTATACGCTCAAAAACACTCCGATTGCGTTCACAAGTAGTGGCTGCCAATATGCTGCATGTAAGGACACATACAAATTAGCAAATGAATTTAAGCACAAACTTGAAAAAAAATCCAATGAGTTAAAATCTACTTCGTAATTAATTACCTGGAGGATCTTTTGATCTACCTCATACGGATGTAGCCAGGGCGAAGATACCAAGACTCTCATTGAAATGCAAGAGCTTGTTGTGTATTTCATCTTGTTTATTGGGATCAGAGACCATGTGCTCAATCCATTTATATAATCCTTCTTTTACCTCCCCATCTGCTTTAAGACAAAAAAGATGATCACATTAAAAAAAAGATAAACTTTTGCAATTAAAATTTAGTAATATAACTTCAAAACTTTGAAAATTAGTTACCTTGGATTCAAGTAATAGCCTGCAACATGTAAATCCAATGAAGTTGTCTGTTCCATCATTCATCAATGATTTTCCACATAGGAAGATGTTTTTGTCTTTTGCCCTCATATGCTTCCTTTATTGCCTCCTTGGCTTGATCCATGGCCTCATAAATAAACCCCATTGTTGCTTTATCACCATCCACCATTCTCAGGACTTTCACAAGAGGCTGGCTAAAAAGTACAATCTCCTCTGCCTTTTTCCAAAATGCTTTCTCATAGATTGTATCAACAATGTCTTTTCCATCAGCCTTCTTGCTCAATTGAGATGCATTCCACTCATCACAAGAGAACATCTTCCTCAAGTTGTCCTTTTGCTCAATCAAGGACTGTAATGTAAGGAAATTTGTTGCAAATCTTGTGATAGCTGGCCTGACAAGCTCTTTTCCACTAGTGCATTTTCTCACAAGGGTCAAAACCCATGAGTGGTTGTAAATGTTTCTTGTGATAGATTTTGCTTGTTCCACACACTTTCTCACCCACTCAATTTTCCCAATATCCTCCAGCATGAGGTCCAAACAATGGGCTGCACATGATGTCCACCAAATGGTGGGATGTTTGTCCTCTAACAACTTTCCAGCTGCAACATAGTTGGAGGCATTGTCTGTGATAACTTGCAATACATTTTCAACCCGCACCTCCTCAACTACATCATCCAAAAGACGAAATAGTAAGTGTGCATCCTTCACTTGATCAAATGCATCCACTGATCTAAGGAACATAGTCCCTTTTGGGGAAGCAACTAGGAAGTTAAGAATGGTGCGACCTCTTGCATCAGTCCATCCATCAGACATGATTGTGCACCCTATTTTAGTCCATGAATTTTGGAACTCTATGAGGTATTCTTGTACCCTTTCCACTTTATTTTTCAAAAGTGGCCCCCTAATATCCTCATAGCCAAGGCCCTTTAAGCCTGGACCACATGAAGCTATAGCATCCAACATAGGTTGATAATATATCAAAGTTGAAGCTTTGAAAGGTATGTTTGCATCATACCACTATCTAGCAATGCATTCCCAAGCAGCCTCCTTTTCCACCTTCTTCTATTTGGCATCAATGGTGGGCCGAGCACCAGGGGTAGTGCAGGGTTGAAAGAAAGAATCAAGGCTTCCACGGGGTTTTTTAAATTGGGATGTACTACTACCAACACCACCAAGTACAACATTTTCTTCCCTAGGAATGGTATAAGGATCATGGGCAGGGCCCTTGAAGCCTGGACCACATGAAGCTATAACATCCAACATAGGTTGATAATATATCGAACTTGAAGCTTTGAAAGGTATGTCTGCATCATACCACCATCTAGCAATGCAAAAGACTCAAGGCTACCACGAGGTTTTTTAAATTGGGATGTACTACTACCAACACCACCAACTAAAACATTTTCTTCTCTAGGAATGGTATAAGGATCATGGGCAGGGTTGGGAAAACTAGAGGATTCTTCAAAACTAGGGTTTCTCTCAAGAAAATCGGAGCTGCAACTTCTCCCTATCTCTCTTTGCACCCTCTTGTTTTTGGATTTTTCAGCTTGGTAAGATTCAAGAAGACCAAGCATCTCAGCTCTCAAGTCATCAGGGGCTTTGAGGCATGGTCTTACATTCCCCCTTGTACCAGCTAAGTGTTGTTTCAGCCTATTTATACCTTCCCCCCAACCTCCTTCTGGCGATAGTTACACACAATTTTTCCCTCAACTAATTGACAATGTACCCATGCAACATATTTTCTATCTTTGGAGCCATGGCAAGCAATATAAATCTGCAAATTAAAACCCTATTTTTTTTTTAATTCTATGAAAAAAAAACAATGCTATCAAAGTCTAAAAAGACTATTCCATACAAAATTAAATGAATACAGTGCACATTTAGAGCCTTTTTACATATCTTGAAGAGCGCCTCCAAATATGCTCCAAATCTGATGCAAATGTCTCCAAAGAGATTCAGCCCACAAATTCTCCAAAATACTCCTTCAATCTCCTCTTCCAATCAGCCTAGGAACCAGCTCTAAGACCCTTAACAATCAGCACAATCAACTTCAAAGATCCAAAGACACTCAAGCACATACTTGAAAACACTCAGATGAATAGTGTGAGTGAAAGAGAGGGGGTGGGAGGTCTTTTTATAGGTTCATGAGGTGACTTTTGGGTGTCCAGATACATCTCCCCCAGCCAATGTTCTAAAAATAAAAAATAAAAACGTTTCTTTGAGCCACCATACGGATAGACTGGTTTTCTGAGAAAACCGGTTTAGGACCGGTTCGATACCGAACCGGGCGGTTCGTGGACCAACCCGGCCAGTTCGGTGTGGAACCGGCCCAAAATGGTTCAAGGGTCCGATCCGGACCGGAAACCCACCGGAACCGGGTTGACCGGCCGGTTTTGGTCCGATTCTAGTCACGTTGTTTTGAAGGAAAAAACATCAATCGAAAGATGACACTAAGGAACCAGCTCAAGAATGTGAAAATACAAAATTCAAAGACCATGAAATCATACTTCACAAGGCTTACCCAAATCAAGGAACAACTCAAAGCATTTGAAGAGAAGGTAGAAGAAGGAGATATTGTTATGACCACCTTGAATGGTCTCCCATGATCATGGCATTCATTCATTCAAGGAATATGTGCCAAAAAGAAGTTGATCACTTTCAACAAACTTTGGGAAGAACGCACCCAAGAAGAAGCTCGACTCATAACAAGAAAAGAGAAGATGGGAGCAACTGATGATTAAGCTCTCATAGACAACACCAGAAGAAATCACAACAAGAGGGAGGACTGTCATTACAAAAGACAAAGGCCCGGAAGAGATCTATCCAGTGTTAGGTGTTACACATGTGATGAGAAGGGACACTACTCCAGAGATTGTCCCAGAAACAAAGGCTCCTCCAACAAGAAGTCCAACAAAAAAATACATCATGCTCACACCACTGAAGATGATGAGCCAACAAGGAAAAGAACCAAAGAAGAAAGAGTTGATTCTTGAAGTGATGAAGAATATGTCTTAATCTCAGCACTCACAGGCACTATCACACATGGAAACAATGATTGGCTTGTAGATAGTGGAGAATCCAAGCACATTGTGGGATACAAAGAATCATCTATCAATCTATCTAAGCATGAGTCACCTCACAAGGTGAAACTTGGGGATGACTATCAATACCCCATAAAAGGAAGAGGAGAAGCTTCCTACAATCTAGACTCCAACAAATCCTTGAAAATGAAAGAAGTTCTATATGTTCTGGGATTGAAGAAGAATCTTCTCTCCATCTCTGCACTAGATGTAAAAGGATTAAGGGTTGCATTTGTTGATGGCCAAGTCCTAATATGGCCAAAAGGAAAGACAATAGAGTAAATTTCCCTTTAATATTCAACTAGGGCTAAACAATGCATTAAAAAACTCCATTGATAACCACACATGAATATCTTTTACAGTATGCAACAGAATATAAAACTGAGAAATAAATCACAACATCACATCACAATATAAACACTATTATTTTGTGTATGGAAACCCCCAGAAAAACCCAAGATGGGAAAATCGGTGCAGTAGTCAAATATAGATTTTATTATGAGAAAATATGGAACGTTTACAATCACTGCAAATTCACCCAAACCTGGCGAATGCATTACCCGACAGAATCACTAAGCAAAACCCAGCTCAACCCCAACACCCTCCTGTGTGAGTGTACGACCCAGTTGTACGGCCTTGCACACGTGCAGATCTATACTATCGTACGGAATCCGTACGATCTGTTCTACATCTGTACAGAACCCGTACGGTCTTGTACGGCCTCCCTCTGCAGCTGTTCCCTATCGACCTGTTGCCGCCTAATTCACACTTTAAGACGCAGGAAAGTCACAACCTGCTATGTGTGTCCTTGGGGGCAAGCGAGAGCTGGGGACCACTGTCACCACAGTCTACAGCTCCTCCGTTTAGGCAAGATCCCAACAGAGCCAAGGGGGGTAGTCCCTATGGAAAGACTAAGTTCCAGTTTATTAATTAATTTACAGATTAATTAAAGGGATCTTTTATTAAGGCTGAGGCTAAGGTTCTAGGAGATGACAGTCAAACAAATGCAATATGCAGGATTTAAATGACAGTCAGTCTTTTTATTTGAAAACCAGTGCCTAAAGAATGGAGTCAGGAGATGCAACCTTTAATGGATGCAAATCTAAGTAATTTAACCACAGACTAAGTTGTCTAACAATGATATGAATAAATAAACCAGTGATACAATTATGAACCAGGTATCTAAACAATGTACAATTGATCCAAATTTATCAATATTAACCGATG